>CM051019.1:13803127-13823127 GCA_027704905.1 Muraenolepis orangiensis
GCAATACCCAACGACAGACAGCAGTTAAAAGTAAAATGCAATTTATAAAATGCAATATATCAGCACAGAAAAAGAGCAATATGTATGTAAATCAATGTAATCAAATATACATTGTTGTATGCTATACGCCCTTGTTCAGCAGCCTGATGGCCTGACTGTGGAAGCTATCTCTGAGTCTATTTGTACGGCACTTGATACTGCGGTATCGCCTGCCTGACGGTAACAGTGAGTACAGTTGGTGGCTGGGGTGGGCAATGTCTTTTATGATGCGTTTGGCCTTGGCCACGCACCGCTGGTTGTATATATCCAGGAGGGAGAGGACCTCCAACGATATACTGGGCCATCCGCACCACCCTTTGAAGCGCTCTGCGCTCGAGTGCGGTGCAGTTCCCGTACCAGGCGGTGATACACCCTGTAAGAACTTCTGTGTGATTCCAAATGAAAACACATTTTAGTGGACAATGAGTTGAAATGCCTTTGATGATAACGGGGAATTCTTGGAAAAGGCAACTCACCAGTTGTTCCAGGACATTCTATTCTTTGGCCTGTGTTGTTGATTTTTTCTTTCTTCCCTGGAACTGAAGAGAGTATTTGTATTTAAGGACTCTGGGTTCGGTCAGTCCAGAAACGTAAGAGGTGGAACAGGAGGTAGAAACACTTCAGGTTTTGACTTCTTTCATCTGCCGTCCTCGCTGTTGCATCACGTCTCTTTGTCGTCGTCACCACGACGTCACCACGTCGTCACCACGACGACTCCTAATGAGGCATCGTGGTCCAGACTGAGGAGGCACTTGACTGACATTCACCGTTTTCCCCACGGACGGACTGACACAGTGCACGCGCGTGTCAGTGCGCGCGACGACACACGCACCACACACACACACACACACACACACACACACACACACACACACACACACACACACACACACACACACACACACACACACACACACACACACACACCACACACACACACACACACACACCACACACACACACACACACACACACACACACACACACACACACACACACATGCGTTTCTCTGCATTTAACCCAGCTATTGTATATACAGCTGCCCGGGGACCAGTGTAGGGGTCTGGGGCCTTGCTCAAGGGCACCTTGGCAGTGCCCAGGAGGAGGCAAACTGACACCCCCCCCCCCCCCAAGTACCAGTTCTCACTCCGTCCGGCCACCCTCCTGGGCAACAAACGCCCCAACAGACTGAGCTACTGCCGCCCCGATGAATTGGGCCTGGTGTTAAAACATAACAGACAGGGCCGTAAACGAGGAGAAGAAAGGACTCCAAGTTGCTTTTCCTGAGCGACTGCACACTGAGCACACGCTCCGGCACCGAGAAGAACAAAGAGCAGAGCCAATACCTTCACTGCAGTACAGCACAAGGGTTTGTAAAGCTGAACACACAAAAGGTCCTTGGAAGGGGTCTGAGCGAGGAGTGTGGGGGGGTGTAAAGTAATTCACTGCTCCTGCTGGTTTCACTCCGTTCGAGAGGAGAACGCGAAACCGACATAGCTCATAACAAAATCAATTATTATCACTCATTAACGCGTTGACACGCGACTCAAAAGGAGGTGAAGGACTCGTGTTCACTTCCTTGCCTCGCGTGCCAAGATCTCGTTGTGCAGCAGTAGAGTTGAGTGATTGTTACTTTTATCCGCCCCTAACATTATGACACGGCTCAGTTCCTAAAGGATGTTGGCAGTCAAACAGTGACAGTCTAGCAGCTGAGCAGCACCTGGCAACAGACTACTGCCCCCTACTGGGGTGACACCTGTCTGAGTACCCGTTTCTACTGGCATTATTAGAATCATTAGAATAGGTTTACATTACGTCAACAACAACGGATGGACACTAACCATCCGAGAGGCAAACTGTTTGTTGGTGGGTATTTTATTGTATTATAATTCATTATATCACGGACCGTGGATGTGCACGACATGTATTTAGTTTATTGGCAAATTACACACAAATACGTGACAAATGCGTGTGCGTACAGGAAAGCACGGAGGAGAAAAATGAATAAACCAAAGCGACAACATGAATAGGAGATCAGGTCTTTCCCTCAGGTTGTGCGCAGGTGGATAGAGGGCTACAGCCCTCAGCTAGAGGCCACATCTGGTCAGATGTCTGGTCACATCTGGTCAGATGTGGCCTGGCTGTTGAAACTCAATTACAGCGCAAGCAGGCGGTGCACAGGTGCCATGGCAACACCTCTTGTAAAACAGTCCAAACGGTATATGAGGGCTGAAAAGATAATGACTTAAAACGGACTGGCCTTTGCAAAATGTTACGTTTAGCATGAAAGCAGATGCTACCACGGCCCACTTGGGAATCACAGAGCAAATAAGACAGACAAGAAAAAGTATAAAAAGAAGGGTTTCTTCGTCAAGTCAATACTGAGCTTGATTAATTAAAAACAGCAGTCTACTGCCGTCCAGAGGGCTCAGGGGCCCGAGACCAAAGTGGAAAGGGCTGGGCCCCGGTGGACCACTTCTAATGGGAGTGGCCAGTGAGCGACGAGGTCACATGACCACCTGTAGTCAAGTCTTTCCAGCCATAAAGCGGATTCGTCGGTGTGAGATTAAATTAGCTGGAAAACCATCTGGTCAGCGTGTGAATCCTGCCGTCCTGCTGTCCTCCCCCACCTCCAGCCCTCGATGTCATGGCAACGGGCGGAGGAGGAGGAGGAGGAAGTGTGGAGAGGGGCGGGGGGGGGGGGGGGGGGGGGTCGGTCGGGGGGGGGTGGTGTGATGGGAAACTAATCTGGACAGAGCTTCACAAACGTTTCGCAGCATGGGAGGGAGGGGGGGGGATGGGGGTAAAGGGCCTCGAAATCACGGGCAAAACAAATCGTCCGCTCAGAGTTAAATGGAATCATCGGTTATGTCCCTTTGTCCCGGTTGTGCTGGGCCTTGAGGCCCCACCAGGTCCGCGCCCCACACACCAGCCACAACACGCAGACCTGACGGGAGTTCTTCTGTCCGCGCCTTTTGTCGCTTCGGGAAATTAATTAGGACCGCCGGAGAGCGAGCGAGCGAGCGAGCGAGCGAGAGAGAGAGAGAGAGAGTCACCCAGGAGGCCAACATCAGTACCCGTCACAGAGGTACAAAAGATACAACTGAAAAAACATGACACCCCCCCCCACCACCACCACCACCACCACCACCCCCCCTCCGAAAAACGAGGGTACTACTTAATACTAATAATAATGTCTGGTTCAGCTGCCACACAAAAGGGGAAACGAACACCGACCACATCAACCGCTGGCTATAAAACTGCAACCAACCCCCCCAAACACCACCAGGGTGGGTGGGGGGGGAGAGAGCGGTTTAGAGTAAGACATGTTTTGAAACATTTTCTTAAAAAAGGAGACCACTCGGGGGAAACCAAGCACTCATTGTTGCGCTGCTGGGCGACGCGTCCCGCATAAAACGTGAGTGAATGGCCTCCTGGGCCGAGAGAGAGAGAGAGAGAGAGAGAGAGACAGTTTGGGGGAGTGTGTGTGTGTGTGTGTGTGTGTGTGTGTGTGTGTGTGTGTGTGTGTGTGTGTGTGTGTGTGTGTGTGTGTGTGTGTGTGTGTGTGTTTGGGAAAACTTGTGCGTCCATTGATGTGTGTGAGAGAGAGAGAGAGAGAGAGTCAAAGTTAAGGAGTATTTGAGGATAAGACCCTCAGTGTTCAGGGAAAGACTTAAAAAAAGACACGAGGGCCTTCAGCACGTAGCCCTCTGCTCCCCCTACACAGGCTGCCAGAGAGAGAGAGAGAGAGAGAGAGAGAGAGAGAGAGAGAGAGAGAGAGAGAGAGAGAGAGAGAGAGAGAGAGAGAGAGAGAGAGAGAGAGAGAGAGAGAGAGAGAGAGAGAGAGAGAGAGAGAGAGAGAGAGAGAGAGAGAGAGAGAGAGAGAGAGAATCGGAGAGAGACAGCGAGGGGCACACAGACAGACACACACAGACATAGACAGAGACAGAGAGGCACAGAGACAGAGAGAGAGAGGCACAGAGACAGTCAGAGAGAGATAGAAAGAGAGGCCCAGAGACATAGACAGAGACAGAGAGAGGCAGAGAGACAGAGAGACAGACAGACAGACACAGAGAGACAGAGGCACAGAGACAGACAGACAGACAGACAGACAGAGCGAGAGCGAGAGAGAGAGAGAGACGGAAGGAGGCTTATTGATACTCGGATGGGGGGAGCGTCACGGTGTTGGCACCACCCGACACCGCACCACACCGCATGAGATCAGAGGACGGGGGGGGGGGGGGGATGGGGGGGGGGGGCGGCGACTGCACGTCCTTCGTCGTCCCCCCCTCGACCGTATTGCTCACAGGACGTAGTCCAGAACACTAACAGCACATGCGTGAAGTATTGTTCTAACTTGGCGAGACTCACTAACGAGCAACTATAGTTCTCCCCCTCGGGAGACGTTCTAGTCATGTTTCTCATCACGGACTACTAAGGTTCAAGGATCGTTTTTATCCACAGGGCGGTGCGCCTACTAAACTGCTAGGAGTGCTGCCACTATCATAACATTGTCATCCATATTACATTACACTATCATACTTTTGCTGGACTTTCTGGACTCATTACAGTTAATGCACTGTACTGCACTGCACTGTATTCATGATGCTGCTGCACTACTGGCACTTTAAAATGCTTTTTAAATGCTTTGCGTACAATTCAACACATACGTACATAACATTCATCAGTCACTTTATTGTTCTTTGTATTGAGTACAGTATTGTTATAGTAATGTTTTCGAAAAAGTCAGTAAGCGTTCCATTGCACTTGCTGCATATGGCAAGTAAAACATCTTGAATCTTGAACCATCATGTCATTTCGTCAATGTTGAATGGAAGCAAAAGTAACTTGAGATCAAATCTCAAGTTATTTGATCTGCTTATGTTTATCTGCCTGGGAAGATTTCACCCCAAGTGAAGGCTGTTTATCATTGTTTACGAGACCAAAAATCTAAGAAGAAAAATAGGGGGGGGGGTGGCGTCCCAAGCATAATAGCATTGATTCAGTTCATCCGTACGGCGTGACGTTTGACGCGGCTCCACGCGGCTTCCGCTGTGGAAGAGCGTCCCTCGCGGTTCCTTCCCGCGCTGTTCTTCAAACCCTCGCCAGACGCGTGTTTGTTTTGGTCCGTTATGACAGCGACGCTTTCCACGTCCGACCAAGAGACATGAAAGGCAAAACAAACACATGCCCCATACCCCTCCCTGCACCCTCCGCGCTGAACGCAGGATCTCAGCTCCGTTTGGCTCTGTTTGGGGGTCAGAATGGGGAGGGATGGGGGGGGGTGGATGTTTTTGACCATATCCACTCAACCTCTGGTTCTCCATCTACCCCCTCCACCCCCCCCACAACTCACATCCCCCTGCTGCGTTCAGCAGTTTGTCCAGGGGGAGAGAAGCCAGGGGTTGAGGAAGCTAACCTTTTTCCATGCCGCTATAACTTCTAAACTCCCCCCCCCCCCCCCCCCCCACGTGCGTACACACACACACACACACACACACACACACACACACACACACACACACACACACACACACACACACACACACACACACACACACACACACACACACACACACACACACACACACACACACACACACACACACACACACACACACACACACGCACACCTCGGTGTCTCTCGCCACAGCGGTGGCTGTGAAAATGCCAGAGCGGGCCTCTGTTCCTCTGAGGGAGGGAGGGGGGTGGGGGGGGGGCGGGGAATCCAAATCTGATTTACTTCTCACCCCTCTTCTTCTTCTTCTTCTTCTTCTTCTTCTTCCTCTTCATCTCCCCCCCCCCCTTGTTGGATATGTGTAGCACCATGTTTCATTTAAATGCCAAAGCCTAAGAGAAGGTGGCCAGACACTTTAAAGGGCACTTCCTTCAGTGTTGTAGTGGTGGTGGTGGTGGTGGTGGGGTTAGGGGGTCTCTGAAGGAATGTGACTGCTCAAGAGCTCCTTGATGGAGCAGCCCGATCATGGGGGACACAAAGGTTCCTTTGTGATGGGCGTTGGGGGGTGTCCGTCATGTCATGTCCACAGTATAGGCTATGCATGTTCTACCCTATGAGAAAAGAAAATACATGTCCACTGAGATCCCTTAATATTGTGTGACATAATATCCTAGTATTGGAGGTGTACAGTGCAAAACTGCATTTTCGTCAGCTTGCTTGGTGCTTTGGCGACCTTGCCACATGGGTGAATTAAATACGCAGCAGATTAAAAGAAAACTTGAACTCAATAAAATGTATCAAAAGCACCGCCCAAAGTCAGCGGTTGGCGGCTACATAAATTATTTTGGGTTTGAGAACATCAATCTGCCTTGGGAACCAAAAGAGGAAGCCGTTTCGTGCCAAAGTGATAACTTTAAGAAGCCAAAACGCCAGATGCAATCCAGGAGGCAAATATCACTGCAGCGCATTCATGTTCTTGTACTTGCAGGCGATGACTTGTTCGACCGCTAATGTTTCAATTGAGCCTTGAACAACACAAGCCTTACATGCTAGTATGTCATAAAAATAAAGAGTAAAACACATTGAACTACTTGTGTAACCAAGTAGGCTGTGAATTTCCAAACCCGACATTTTATATGTATTTACCTGCTTGAGGTTGAGTTAATAACCACACTAAGCCTTAGAGTGAAAAGCTTTTGTACGTACATTTGTATGCCTGTTTAGGCTTCAAAAATACTAAACCAATATAGATGAAGCCGAGGACAAAACGTCTTCCAGAAGACTGACTCTGTGTATTTGAATTAATCTCCATCGGCCTTGTCTCTTTGTTTTGCCTTGCTTTTATGCTTTATGCCTGTAAACTATGCAGGTAATGTTCCTATGATAACATCTAAAAGTTCAAACAACACAAACGGGATCTATCTTTATCTGATCTGATAGAAGAAAGAATATGCCAGCATGTTGTGAGGTTCCCCCTTGTGACAAACGCTGGGCATGTCCATACAGTGTGATGAAAGCAGAGGCCTACCTCAATGTTTCACCAGAGATGAATCACTGTCGTTGATTGTTGTCAGGGAAAACAAGAGCTGAAATCAATACAGACTGGGGTAAGGCGTTGCCTGCGCAATAGCAGACGAATAATACACAATAACAAGTTGAGTTTACCTCGCATACTTTCTGACGTCGTCTGTTTTTGGTTTTTAGTTTTGGTCATGACGCCCTTTGACCACAGGCGTCGCTGTCGCATATGTTCTCGCTTATGGTGAAAATCCACCACCAACAAAAAGAAGAAGAAGAAGAAGAAGGTCAACAGAACAGAACAGACCAAAGATGGCAGCGCGCTGCGTCTTGCGGTCCATTTGGACATCCTTTTCCCAAACAAGACCGGTGGTCACCGGTGGCCATTTGAGTCATTTAAGAACATGCGTCCCTCCTCCGGTCTCGCTGTTTGGAAACACGCAGTGCAGAGGAGTCCGGCAAGGTGACTACTTCTATACACTTTACTGGATCCCTTACAGCACACTTTGATGTTTAATTCGATGTTTATTAAGTTGAAGTCGCCCGACATTTCTATAAAAAGGGTTAAATGATGTGTGTATAATGTTTAATGATGTATACACGTGGGCTCTTGGTAGTAGCTCTACCTACCAGTAGCTAAATAAACACTAAATAAGTTACTCTATTAGTATACTATATTGTCTTTCATTCATTTGTCCTTGTTGGAAGATTGACCTCATCTTCTTAACGTCTTGAAGAGAGAGAGAGAGAGAGAGAGAGAGAGAGAGAGAGAGAGAGACTGACTTTCTTACCTGAAAACATGTCTGTGTTACAGTGGTGGAGAAGCAGGAGGGGAACACGGTGACCGTAAGTCGTTTCTCTCTTTCTATCTCAGAATGCATGATTGTTTTTGCACTGACGCATAACTGACTTCATTCATGTTGCACGGTTATTGTAAGATATTTAAGAGTATTATGGAGGACTTTGCTCTTGAGAGGTGTGGGTGTCACAGTGGATTGGTTTGACAGTGAGTGTTGGGGCCCCAAACGGAGCATCAACCAGCTTCATTGTATATTACCCAAAGCCAAAAAAAAATAGAATAGCTCACAATCTCACTGTCAGTTGGGTCAGATCATGACCTTTATTGAGAGTGAGATCACACATTCGATGTGGTCTTTACTTTTATTTACTTATTTACAAAAAATAACCGCAGAGTGTGATGAATGGGATAGTTCTGAAACGACACATGGTCCCAATCGTGACCCCCCGGTCCTCCCGTGAACAGGCCTCCCGCGATAGGAGAATGCGGTCACAAAGTTTGTCCCCCGTGTTTTGTCCAGATCGAGGGGCACACGGTAGACCTCCCGTCCGCCCCAGAGCCTCCGAACCCCACGGCCAGATGCCCCATCTACAGGTGGAACCTGCAGAACAAATATGGCTACACGGTGACTAAGATCGAAATGAACTACAAATCAATAGAAACCCACGTTTTTAGTTTTAGATAGTTAGTCTGCGTCCTAACACTGTTGTTTTTTTGTCTCAACCCAGGATGTGTTGCTGCTCAGCCAGTTCATCCGCTCGGATGGAGGGATGTTACCCAAGAGGATCACGGGCCTGTGTCCCGATGAGCACCGCAAGGTGGAGATCTGCGTGAAGATGGCCCACAGAGCAGGTTAGGATAAGAAGTCCTGGGCCGCTTCGAGTCGCTGTGTCGCATTTGAAAGTGAGAGCCAGACAGCAGGGTAGTCTTAACTTTTATTGATTGCCGGGTTGAGTCACGAAAGCACAGCTGTGGGCGACACACTGGGACTGAACTCAAGATTGATCCAATCCAAGATTGCAAATCAGTTCGGTCACAGAAAGACGTTTCCACTTTCACTGTAGTTGTCACTGCGTTGGAACAGGTGACCTGGCACTGAAGACGCAGAAGATGATGCCTCAGGCGATGACCGCTGCTTAGTTACATTTAATTAGTGAACCGATAAAGCAAAATTTGTTGGTTACATTTCATATGACTGATGTGTATTATACATGTATTTTACATTTAATGATCAGCTTTTTGGTTTGTTTTTGATGTCGTCATGGTTATGACGGATATGAACTGACTTTCTCGATTCTGCCTTCTGCCCCTAAATTCTGCCGTTTCCCCCCTCAAGGTCTGTTCCCTGACCACAAACCAGAACCCCCAGCGGACTATGTCCCAAAGCCCAAGCCCCAGCTCAACAGGTTACGGTCATATTTCCATCCTCATGATATCCATTACATGAATCTACACCTATATGTACATCCCCCCCCTGCTCACTACCTGTTTATACTTATATAATGCCTATAATTCTGCACATATCTCATACCTACTCTATACGTTTTTTTAGTCAAGTCAAGTTTATTGTCACTTCACAGTTTACACAAGTATAAAGCAGTGAGTGAAAATCTTATGTGCAATACCCGACGACAGACAGCAGTTATAAAAATAAGATACAAATAGAATAAAATAAGTTAAAAAATAAAAATATATACCTGTTCTTAGAAGTCGTTTTTTTTTGTAGACTGTTTTTACATATTATTCAACTGTACTGTTATATATTACCAGGCACTTTACTGCAACATTTGCACTCTGGTTAGATGCCAAATCATTTTCGCTGTGCAGTGACGACAATACATTTGAATCTAATCTAGTGTGTTGTGTCCATTGTGTTTGGCGTGTTTCCACGCCTCAAACTGACACTTCAACTCTTTTCCGCCGCAGGTATCTGACTCGCTGGGCAGTAGGCACCGTGAAGCCCATCTACCGGACGGGTCTCAAGTGGTGCAAGAAACGCGTGTCGGTCGGCGACCCCATCCTCAAGGACAACGTGCGCTACGGCGGCCCCATCCTCAAGGACGTGCGCTACGGCGCAAAGCCGGTCTACTTCAAACACTGACTTGGGCGCCATTCCAATCGCACAACTGTGTCAGTCTCTGCAAAAAAAAAAACAACAACCAGGCCTGATCTTCTGGGGACTTACCCGTGTATTCCAATCACAGCCACCAGGGGAAAAAAAAGGTTGAAGGGAGTTCTGTGCATCTGTATGTATTCAGCCTCTTTTCTTTCAGGGTTTTTTTTATTTTTGAGCCGCCTCGCCCTCGAGGGGGGGAGCTGAATCATGACAAGCCCCACCCCGAACAATTTATTTACGGTGATTTGTCTTTTTCCGAGCGGCTTTGAAACTAAACCCTCGACTCTAAATCCACCGACGGTGGCTTTTCATGTGAACAGTAAGTAGGTGGTGCGTTGGCCGTGTGTACGCCAAGCCCAATCCAGATGTGCAAATAAAGTGTGTCTGTTTACGTTTGCTCCCTGCCTGTGTTTACTGGAACGTTTTTTCCCCCCACCGGCGCACATGAGCTTAATCAAACAGGACTCCGAGGGGAGGGGGGGGGTGGACGTCTGAGGCACCTTTTATTTGGGTTGAGACAACAAAACAAGAAAGTTCTGTGAAGAATCCTTCTGATGACTCGCTGAAGATCACCATATAGCATATATAGAGCTATATTTATATATAGCTCTATATCTTTTCTATATTGATATATAGATACTTATATAGATATATACATCTTTATCTCTATCTATTGATAGATATTTAGATATATCTATCTCTATATATATATAGATATATCTCTATAGAGATATATCGAGAGAGATAAGACAAAGATAGATAAATATATCTTTATAATTTGTGAGACACTATTTGTTTACAGCATGAAGGCCATGTTCAAGTTCTTGCAGCCGTCCCCCATGTAGACGTGGCCGTGCTGCGGCGTCATGGGGACGTGGTAGAAGGTCATGCCCAGCCACAGCAGGCTGCGAATCACACACACGCTGCTGCCGTTCTCCCACTGCAGGCTCCACTGCCCTAAAGAGGAGAAGAAGAAGAACGGAAACAACGTTTGTGGGAGCCACACACGATCAAACAAGGTCTTCGGATCTAAGGAACGGTGTTGGTTTGACGTCAACACACTTCTTATTAATTTATTTTCCAGGTATGACATACCGGTGAAACCGCCACCTACCTGAAGTGCAGCCCACGAGCTTGTGAAAAGGTTCACTGTACCTTTTCCCCCCCCCTTTGGTTAAAAACTATATTTACACAGCGCTGTGCAGCTTACATTAACGGCAGAAAAGTAAACCGCTTTAACACGGCGGTTGTGGCACTTCTCTGGAAAACCTCACATGTGCTCTGCCCCAAACCCCCCCCCCCCCCCCCGTCCAGCACCAGAACCACGGTGGTCACACAGCTGGGTGCCGCTGGACCGCAGCCAGGAGCCGACATCATCGTTTTATGGCGATTGGGATTGTAGCGCAGCGCATTGGCATGTTCGCCGGAGTAGTCCTCTGGAAAAGCGGCTGTCAAAGGGACAGCTGCTTCCCAGAGGACTATTGCGGGGTTAAAAAAAACACAAGCTCAAAGTGGAGCAGTGAGAGAGGATCCAATGAAGAAGAATAGAAACTCGGCCTATTGTGCTTTCGATACGTCGCCACTGCCGCCGTCTAAAGCACATATTTCCCAAGACCTTTGGGTAGGGCAATGAACCCTGACGTGTGGAGAGCGGGTAATAGATAGGGATCTGCTTCAGTAAAGTATACTCCTCGTGAATCAATCAGAGCAAGAACCATTTTTTTTAGGAGGACCACAAAGAAAAGGTGAAGGGGCCAAGGACCTTGGGGCAAGTACAAGACACAAGTGTCTAGTCTGTAACTGTACGCCGACAACGCTGTGTGTGCGTGTGTGTATGTGTACACCGTGTCTCTTCTAAAACCTGTGTGGCATGCAAGACATAAATCAGGCCACCTTCCAGGCCCTTTGGAGTCACGTCTGCGATACTGTCGTCGGGGAAACTCTCAGAAGAAGCAGCAGCAGCTGAACTTTGACTGGCTCCGAGTAATAGCACCTGTCTTTGGTTATAAACCCCCTCCTCCTCCTACCCCTCTACCTCCTTCTCCTCCTCCTCCTTCTCCTCTCATATCCCTCCTCCACCTCCTCACCCTATTCCTCCTCCTCCTCCTCCTATCCCTCCTCCTCTCCTATCCCTCCTCCTCCTCTCCTATCCCTCCGACTCCTCCTCTCCTATCCCTCCTCTCCTATCCTATCCCTCCTCCTCCTCCTCCTCTCCTATCCCTCCTCCTCCTCTCCTATCCCTCCTCCACCTCTCCTATCCCTCCTCCACCTCCTCTCCTATACCTCCTCTCCTATCCCTCCTCTCCTATCCCTCCGACTCCTCCTCTCCTATCCCTCCTCTCCTATCCTATCCCTCCTCCTCTCCTATCCCTCCTCCACCTCCTCTCCTATACCTCCTCCTCTCCTATCCCTCCTCTCCTCTCCTATCCCTCCTCTCCTCTCCTATCCCTCCTCCTCTCCTATCCCTCCTCCACCTCCTCACCCTACTCCTCCTTCTCCTACCTCCTCCTCTCCCTCCTCCTCCTCCTCTTCCTCACCCTACTCCTACTCCTCCCCCTCCTCCTCCTCTCCTATCCCTCCTCCACCTCCTCACCCTACTCCTCCTCCTCCTCCTCCTCATCCTATCCCTCCTCCTCCTCCTCTCCTATCCCTCCTATCCTATCCCTCCTCCTCCTCCTCCTCCTCTCCTATACCTCCTCCTCTCCTATCCCTCCTCTCCTATCCCTCCTCCTCCTCTCATATCCCTCCTCCACCTCCTCACCCTACTCCTCCACCTCCTCTTCCTATCCCCCTCCTCACCCTACTCCCTCGCCTCCTGTAGTCTGGCCCTCTGGCTTTCTCTGCAGCACAGAACTTCTGCATCGAATAACAGCTGTGTGATGGTTGCGGCGATGCCGTTGACAACGGCCTTAACTCAAGAGTGCATGCGCATAAACACACATGCGTCCCGGCCTAAGCCCCCGTTATGTCGTACAGCTGTTGGGTGTTTTAGTCACGGTGGGCGTTGTTTTTTTTTTTGTACTGATGGGTTAGGTTTTTTTAACTCGCCGTCATCGCAGACAACCACCATGTTGTACTGGTGTATACAGGAAAAAAACCCACAAGATGTTACTGGTAGATTTACTACAACCGGCGGCGACACTCGGCACCCCGCTATTAAGTCACGCTGGACAAACATTGTTATTGAAATACATTTGCAATATAAATACTTTATTAAGTGGGGTCATATCTTTTTTTTAAAGGGGGGGGGGGGGCGTGAGAGGTGCCTCATAAGCAGTTCCCATGCTTATTACGATCTGTAATCTTCCTGTTGAAAACCCATAATGATCGTATTACTGCATGTTAGTTCTCAGCCTAAAGGAGGCCCGAGGCCCGAGGCCAGGCTATATCAGCACGCTGGCCAGAAAACGCTGCGAAGGGGGGAAAGGTTGCACCGCACAAACGCTTTCCGTGAAAGCGCAAAGTCAGCCCAGGGGGACGACGCCTTCACAACATATTACTGACGATACGTATTCCATCTGTGGACGCTTTGTGAAAAGTATGGCGTATTGCACTGGAGATTGTGCGTTTGTGTGTTGGACCCACGACTCACTTTGAAAATATTTTCCATAAATGGCAAAAAAAAATGCCGTTATTCACGCCGAGTCAAGATCAAACTTTCCATGAAAAAGATATAAATAAACAGAAATAGACGCATTTTTTTGGAATGCATTTGCTTACACAAAGACATCCCTTCTGCAGTCACACTGCTGTAGAACCGCGATTGCATCCAACCTTGATTTCAATTACACAGCTAATTTGAGGTTAATGTCGCATGGCTGCTGGAACATGGTAAACAGTACACACACACACACACACACACACACACACACACACACACACACACACACACACACACACACACACACACACACACACACACACACACACACACACACACACACCACACACACACACACACACACACACACACACACACACACACACACACACACGGGCCGTTATGAACCTTTATGATGCTGGATTGTTTAAGCTGTATAATTTCATAGATCAGAGGCAACCATCTCAATGCTGGTTTGGGTTGAAAGCAAACACTCTCCTATTAGACCTCCCAGCTCCGCTGGATGTAGGAGCCCTCCCAGAATGTCTAAACGGGTCAGCTGATCCTGCAGTGGCATAGATTGTGAGACGCGGGTTTGGATGTATGTAGCGTGTGTGTGTGCGTGCGTGCGTGCGTGTGCTCACCTTTGGGGAAGTCGTCGCTCAGTGAGTCGAGGAAGTCGATGGAGGGATCAAGGTCTGCCAGCTCCTGAAAGAATTGCTTCACCTTCTTGGGTTTGGCGAAGTGGAGAAAATTGTCCAGCTTCCCAGCATCTGCATGAGACAACCCTGAGACAGACAGACAGAGAGAGAGAAAAAAAAAATTACCTCTTAAACTAAACAAAACATGTGTGCACAGACTCTATTTACAAAGCAATATCAATCAAATAAATACATGACCACAGCAGGCAGGGAAGAAGATGGCCAACCGCTCCAGACAAGCCGATTCTGATTCCCTGAAAGTGTCTCGCAATATATCTAAACCCCCATGATGTCACTGTACCCTGGAAGCTGCGGTTAGCCTCGACGCGGCCGTGAGGCGCTCGGGTGAACGCACCACGCGGCACCACGGACGCTTCCTCGTCGATCAGATGGACCGCCACCGCCAGCCTCCGCTCCTCCGTCACCTTGATCTGAAACCAGGTTACAGGTGTGGAGTGAGTGTGTGTGTGGATGGTGGCTGGTTTAAGCAGCCTCACCTGGCCCCCAGTCAGACTGATTAGAGTCTGGTTGAAGCAGCCTCATCTGGCCCCAGTCAGACTGATTGGAGTCTGGTTGAAGCAGCCTCATCTGGCCCCAGTCAGACTGATAAGAGTCTGGTTGAAGCAGCCTCACCTGGCCCCCAGTCAGACTGATTAGTCTGGTTGAAGCAGCCTCACCTGGCCCCAGTCAGACTGATTAGAGTCTGGTTGAAGCAGCCTCACCTGGCCCCAGTCAGACTGATTAGAGTCTGGTTGAAGCAGCCTCACCTGGCCCCAGTCAGACTGATTAGAGTCTGGTTGAAGCAGCCTCACCTGGCCCCAGTCAGACTGATTAGAGTCTGGTTGAAGCAGCCTAACCTGGCCCCAGTCAGACTGATTAGAGTCTGGTTGAAGCAGCCTCATCTGGCCCCAGTCAGACTGATCAGTGTCTGGTTGAAGCAGCCTAACCTGGCCCCCAGTCAGACGGATTAGACTCTGGGGCTGCTGGGTGAGGCTGCACACCTCTGTGGGTCCTTGGTCATCAAGGCCCACAGGTTAAACCAGCCACCACCACACACACACTCAATGAGAGAAGCGCTAGCATGGACCATCTGCTGTGTTCATCTACAGACTACAAACCTCCACAATAATCCGGTTTCCTCATCACTCTTTGTCCTTGTCTTCGGGAGGAGCCCCTAAGTACCTATTTTATTGGTTTGTGGCAGCGTTGACTGCTACAACAGGGTTTGGTTGTTATTCATCAGCCAGAGAACAGGCTGGTTCATATATGTGTGTGTACGTTGGTTGTGTATGCACGGCATTTATCAGCCATAATGGAAGAAACGTACAAACTAAGAAGTAGTTTGTGTGCTGAGCTAATATATATTTTAAGACAAGTCGGTGTGATTTCGCACTGCTAACAACAATGTAATTAAGCTATTTGCCACGAAACATTATCATAGATTTAACACCAACAAAGGACTAAGGCCAAGTTTGAATTAGAAAGGATTAGATTAGATTCAAATGTATTGTCACTGCACAGCACAAGTACAGTACAGCAAAAACGATGTGTGCATCTAACCAGAGGGCAAATATTGCAGTAAAAATATGACATGGTAATACATAATGTACAGTGGTTAATAAAGATGTAAAAACTGTCTACTAAAAAAAAATACTACTATAAACAAGTATAAAATAACTTATAGTAGTAGGTATGAGATATGTGCAGAATGATATATATATCTATAGATATAGATATACATCTATATATCTATATAGATATAGATATATAGATATACATCTATATATCTATATATATATATATATCTATATAGATATATATATAGATATACATCTATATATCTATATAGATATATCTATATAGATATATATAGGTAGAGGTATGGGAGAATGGGGGTGGGGTTCCTTACCGGCGGCGCCGCCGCCTCCGCCGCCTCCGCCGCCGCCTCCTCCTCCTCCTCCGACGCCTCCCCCTCCCCCTCCCCCTCCGCCTCCCCCTTCGCCTCCCCCTCCGCCTCCCCCTTCGCCTCCCCCTTCGCCTCCCCCTTCGCCTCCCCCTCCGCCTCCCCGCGGGGCTCCATGTACTCGTGGGAGGGGTTCCCCGTGAAGCGGCCGCTGGCTGCTCGGGACACCTCGCTCACCGTGAGGTCATCTGCAGGGGGCAGCAGGTGCCACTCCATACAGTTGAAGCTGTAATGGTATATATCACACAGTCTTCATTATCATCATCATCATCAAAACACACACACACACACACACACACACACACACACACACACACACACACACACACACACACACACACACACACACACACACACACACACACACACACACACACACACACACACACACACACACACACCATCATCATCATCATCATCATCACACACACCATCATCATCATCATCAAACACATCATTATCATAACAAACACACACACGTTTTAAAGTAAGCGTCTTTACGTGCATTCGCAGACATATAGACTCAGCGCACCTGTACAGAAACGTTTTGCCCTTCATCTCGTCGTCTCCTCTCCCCTGAGCGATGAAGTAGTCCTCCTTTAGTCCCAACACCTTGCCCCAAAACAGGACTTGGGTGAACTTGTAGTTCTTCCCCAGGAGGATGAGCGACGTGTGGAGAGCGGCCCTCTGCTCGCCGCTCAGGGTGTACCCGCTGCCACACACATGACCCAACGAGCACAGCAGCCAACGGGAATCCATCGTTCGCTTTTTTTATTATTATTTAATTTATAAAAACGAATTAAACGGAAAAACCGATAAAATGTATGTATAACACGCTGACACACGGAGTATATTCAAAGTGTGATTGGATATGCTAGTGTAGTATACTTTCTACTCGGGTGGAAATAAGAATCTTTAAGAGAGGTCCGGATACTAAGTTCAATGCGTCTATACTGCAGCAGGATGGAGCCTACCTGCCTGGTGCCAACTCACTGACTGGCGACGCGCTCCTTTGCCACACATTATATACAAAATAGAATCATAAACATCGACTACTCCTATTGGTCAAAGTAAACAAACATAGACTAATACTATTGGTCTGAGAGGTACAACCAGTATCCACAACTCTGGTTGGTCACGGTGTCTTCATTGTGACGTCACATGTTTACAAGCACAAACCCCCAGGGGGTCGTATCCCTGGCAACGCCCTTTGGTCGCCTCAACACGCATGGCCCTTACAATGCATACAGTATCACAGATAGTGTTTTAGTTTTATACTTAGTGTATAAAAATACACTACACTAGGCAAGGTGAAACCTGCCCACGTAGTCGGCAAACAAACAGTCCCTCGCATAAGTTGTCATAGCAACGGACGCGCGCCTCCATTTTTTTTCACACGGCGCATGCGCTGAGCAACGCGATTACTTGACCAACACAACTCAGAAATGAACCAAACATATCAGTTATCGTTTTGTAGCTAATGGTTTAAATGCGGTCAATGAGCATCTCACTGACATGTGGATCAGCACCGTGATTGACGTGTGTGTGTGTGTGTGTGTGTGGTGTGTGTGTGTGTGTGTGTGTGTGTGTGTGTGTGTGTGTGTGTGTGTATTTAATGCTTACATGAGGATTCGAGGGCCCAACGATTCAGTCAACTGAGCCACATGCACAGCTGGCAGGACACACACACACACACACACACACACACACACACACACACACACACACACACACACACACACACACACACACACACACACACACACACACACACACACACACACACACACACACACACACAGTATGCGCCCTCACAATAGACCAAGGAAAAATAAGGCATGCTTTTTATTATTATTATTATTATTATTATCATCATTATTATTCAGTTCATTTTTATATGTGCATAAGTTAAGCGTGGTCTGGCCCCCCCAAAATTCTTGTGTTCCAACAAGTCATTTCAGGCCTTTAATGGCGACTGTGCAGACTGACAACGAGACACGCAAGCGATAAGAGAAAGAAGACAAATAAGGTAAGATGAGGATGATGATGATGATTTTATTATAATTATTATTATTCAGTTCATTCATAAGCGAAGCATGTGTCATCATCATCATCATCATCATCTCGTCCAACAGGAAAAGAAAACCCCTTAATGGAGATGATGAGAGGCAGGAGAAACCAAATAAAGCAGAGGAAGGGAATACAGAGCAGGTCTGGGCTGATATGGGCAGCACGTTGTGTACCAAGGGGGGGGGGGGGGGGGGGGGTCAGAGAAGCAGGGGAAGGCAGGTGTGATGAAAGAAAGAACAGTGGAATAACAATGGAATTAATAACCAGACCAGACCAGACTCTCTCTTGAGGATGAACAGGAGGTCAGAGCGTCTCCAAGTAGGGTTTTGGGTTTTTTTTACGAGCGGGTTGTGAAAACAACCGGTGGTCGTCTCGTCAGCGTCGACGAGCGAACACTCTTTTAAAAACACATCCATCAGAGAGCCCCCCCCCCACACAAAATGTTGCACCGATTATTATTATTATTATCATTATTATTATTATTATAACACCAATGAGACGAGACATATATCAATTTAACCGCCGTGCATCCATCCATCGTGCTTTTTGGAACGCGATCAACACAGAGTGGGATAAATACGTGCGTGATGGATTACTTGGAAATACTTCCTACCGTCCTTGTGCGGTAGAATATAACTACACTTTGTTTCAACCCGGTGCTCCATCTGTGTAAACTGACTTATTTCATCCACAAGCTTCAACAGGGAGGTCAGGTCTACCTCACAAACAGCAGGTGGGTTACGGTCCGGTGGGGGGGGGGGTAAGGTGGATACAATTCTAATCTGCATTAAGTGGCGTCTTATAAAGGGGGGATGGGGGGGATTTTTGGTGCTTTTTGGTGCTTTTCGCAGATGTCTTCTTCTGGTAGTGCCCTACTGCTGCTGCTTCAGCTAGCTGGTGGTGGCTTCAGCTAGCTGGCGGTGGCCTCAGCTAGCTGGCGGTGGCCTCAGCTAGCTGGCGGTGGCCTCAGCTAGCTGGACCTCCAGCGGGGCAGGCAGTAAAGCGCGCCAATGTGCTGGGGTGGGGTGAAGTGAGGGGAGAGGGGGTAGAGAGAGTGGGGTGACTTATCCACTGTGTGACCCACATAAAGAACTTGTCATTTACACACACACACATCTCTCCTTTAGCCCCCGGCCTCCAACACACACACACACACACACACACACACACACACACACACACACACACACACACACACACACACACACACACACACACACACACACACACACACACACACACACACACACACACACACCTCAGTAGTGTTGACAAGTGACATGTGGAAGTTTTCTGTAGGATAAAATCTGTTAAGATCACCACCCCACAACCAACGAGGATCTGGTGACCCCCAGTAACCCGGGAAAGGGGCGGGGCTTCCGGTGTTGGGCCCTCGGCGGCCGGCCCCTGCCTCCCTGGGAAACTCTCCTCCCGGGCGACCACCGTTGCCACGGCGCTAATCCCGAGGGGGACAAAAGATGGCAGCGCCACAGAGCACGCTGCCGCTGTACCCGGCTCCCCATTGGCCGCCGCCGTCCCACGCGATGACGTGATTGGCTCCCGCAATGTTTATATACAAATCGGAAAGGGGTCAGAGATCACACCCATCAATCTTCGCGGTGACGCAGGGGGAAAGTGTTTTAAGTCTTAATTAACACACACACACACACACACACACACACACACACACACACACACACACACACACACACACACACACACACACACACACACA
>CM051019.1:13828127-13843127 GCA_027704905.1 Muraenolepis orangiensis
GTTTGAAAGCTATTTTTGATCACAGACGTGCCACCACCTACTCGATACAACTTAATGTTTAATCTTCTATATTTCTGCATATATTTTTTGAATGAAAAACATCTTTGACCGAAGATGAAAAACAAAAAAACAACAAAACATAGAAATGGATTTCCAAGGCTCAACGCCTAAGCAGGGGAAGACACACCAAAAGGTGACAGCGTGAAAAAAATCCACCCAGACTCCACCGGTCTACACAAAAGCCAAGCGGTAGGAGAGACTTTGTAGCATTGGCCGTGATGTGTGACGTAAAATCCGGCCCACCTCAGTCTTTCCCCTCCCCTCCCCGGTGGGGGGAACCAAGGGGGTGGTTCACCATGATTCAAGCCATCAGAAGGCTATTGTCCACGGGGCTAGCAGCGTGCACCGGGCTGCTCTCTGTGGAGCCGTAACACTGTGGAGACTGGGCTTCCTCTGGTGCCTCGGTACTTAGCACTCTGGGGAGGTACGCCTGTGGATGGACACAGACAGACAGACAGACAGACAGACAGACAGACAGACAGACAGATAAACAGGGAGACAGAGAGAGAAAAAGACCGAGAGAGAGAGAGACAGGGAGAAAGACTAGCAATGAGAACATGACAATAGATGAAAGGGCGAATTTACTGAGCTCATTTCAAAGCTTATTTTCCTTGTGTGTATTTGATGGCCGATACATTAAAAATAAACTATATTAGACACGCTATATCAATACGTGTTTGAACATGTACGGGGCATGAACAATGTACCATAGTAAGATCTGAATTTCCATCCTTTTCATCATCCTCTTCTATTACCTGCACAACAAACAAAGGAAGACGATTGGTATGCATTGATGCACACACTTGCACACACACACACGCTCGTACACACACGCACACACGCTCGTACACACACACACTTACCAAGTAGTTGTGCGGGCTCAGATACTTGAAGTTTCCGAAGCAGTTGTAGCCCACGAAGATGACCACAGTGATACACAGAACCACAAAGGTGAAGAGGGACGTGTCGGCCATGAAACCTGAAATCACCACACACGCAAGTAAGTAAGTAAACATACAATCCGTTTACAAAGACTAGTGATCCGAGGAACAAGAGAACGTAAAGCAGTGGTGACGGGTTTCCGTGAAGAGTTTTTCCCGTTGGCGTTCCGTTCACTGCGGTCGCCTTCTTACCCATCCGCAGCACGGAGAAGAAGTAGAGCCAGATGAGGCAGATGATGGGCGCGGCCAGCGCTTGGCTGACCGCCGCCAGGTGGACCTGCCGGTCCACATGCGTGGGCAGGTTGGTGAAGTACAGGTTGTGCTTGTCCACCAGGTGCTTGAGGATGAGGTACAGCAGGCCTGGAGGGACATGTTGGGTGGGTGACGGGGGGGTTAAGTTGGTGGTGTATTTAAATGGGTGGCACGCTTTTGGGGTGTTGTCGCTTTGGACAAAAGCCTTTCTTTATTGTTTATTTGTTGTACTGCTAACGTGGTGATGAGTGACATGTATTTGTTGGCTTGTCAGGAGGGTGGGGGGGGAGGGGTCACTGATAAATGTGTGTTCTTGCGTTCTATTGCTGCACGTGCAATGTACTTTGGTAAATTGGTCCTTGTGTTTGTCGGTTCGACAAATAAATGGGTTTACCATCACCAAAAGTGTGAGTGAGAGAGTGTGCGAGTGAGAGAGTGAGTGTGAGCGTGCGTGCGTGCGCATGCGTTCGTGTGCATGTGTGTGTGTTTCATCACCGCTTACCGAAGGGAGTGATCATGGGGCATGTGATGCTGTAGGACATGACGACGGTGAACACACACAGCATCCGGCTGTACATAGCCCCGTATTCAAACGAATAGGCCTGGTTCTGTAACAACAACAACAACACCCAGCGGTTGCATTCACCAGGCTAACTTTACAACAGTAGTTGTAGTAGCAGCAGCAGCAGCATGCTTTGGGACCACCTTTAAGTATTACACAAAGGTCTACAGGTAGCCCTTTGATTGAGTGCGGGTTGAGATGTTAAAAACCAGTACAAGATAAATCAACATTCGGCGACTGCAAACCCGAATAAAAAAGGGTAAGAAAAAAAATGTAACGCTTCGAAATGATAAAGGAGGATACAGTTCCATTATTTGTATCTGAACTTTACTTCCACCGTCTGCATTCTTCGATTGCGTGCAGGAAACCAGTGAATGAGTCAAAAAAGGCATGATTTAAAAACGGCTAATCCAAATAGTAATACGCAACCACTGTTCCTCAATGTTATAACAACAGCACTTCATATTCTTTATCGTCACTTAAAGGTTGTTCTCAAAGTCAAGGTTGAATTGAGTGTAGGAGCTGCACCACGGACCTGCTTGACGTACTTCCTCTCGGCGGCAGAGCGGGCCAGCATCATGCGGATGGTGTACAGCAGTAACCCTGGCAACCGAAGCAGGTCCATCCCCGAGCCCAGCAGGGCTGCCGCGATCACATAGTTGACGAAGAACGCCCCTTGGTCCGGCAAGAAGACACATCTGGGAGAAAAAGGAAAAGAAAGGAAGGGAGGGTTTTGGGGAGTTAAGGTTAGGCACCGGGTTCGACTCCACATATTATAATAATACAAATACTAATTAATATAATGATGATTACATGAGGCAGAGGAGGAGGAGAAGAACAACAAGAACAAGACGAACAAGAAAGGTAGGCAAAAATGTATTTTGAGTCTTGCATGTCATGTAGTTCTGAGAAGAACTACGACTGAAATCATGTGGAGGACTTACTCAAACCTCAGCTTCCCCTCGATCAGAAAGTGTTGGTCGAACAGCCAGCGGATGAACACTGCAAGGCTGACCGAGCAGACGGAGGAGGTTAGACCAGACAGGGGAGTAGACACACACACACACCGCTAAATACAAGCACAGGCCAAGTACACACCGATTATTGCATTAGGGTGGAAAGACTTCAAAAAAGGGGCATGCCACGTATTGTAAAAATGGAAAACGGAACAATCTGGAAAAAAAGGTGGACATGACACACAGGCCTTTTTTAACTTTTTTTTTACGATCCGTTGGACGACCGACGAGGTCTGGGAGCAGGCCGACCAAACGGCCCCCGGCAGCTTCAGCTAAGTTGCGTGAGCATAACTAATAGACAGTCCCTGAGGTCACGAGCAGGTGTGTTGACTACCTGGTGAGTCCCAGGGAGGGCAGGATCAGCACCATGAACAGCAGGAAGATGTACAGCTTGTGCATCATGCTCAGCTGCTCGCTGGACCTGAGGAGGAGAACAACAACAGCATAGAGCACTGTAAGACAAGAGACCATTAGATTGTAATGGAGCCCAGACGGGAAATTCAGGCCTCAGAAAGAAGACCCAGCGATCGCATTCACCAGGGTAACTTTCTCTCTTCAGCTTGCATTCGGATTTGCGGTTGCCGCCAGCCATTGGTCCATCCGGCTGAATAGACCAATGGCCGGCACTACTACCGATCGGCCCGATAACGGCTCAAGTGCACTTGTGATTGGCATTGCCCGAACCGGTTGCCGTCTTCGTCCAGGCTCCCTCTTTTTGGGCCGCAGCCAACGAGAGTCCCACAAGAGAGAGAGAGAGAGAGAGCCCGACATCGAGGCACAAGGACCGACACAATCCAAACAATCCTTAGGACAAACACAACCCAATGCAGCCCAATGCCCACCTGCTCCAGTGGGCCTCTGCCAGAGTGGCGTAGAAGACGACGGTAGGCAGGAGGGAGGAGAAGCACCACAGCAACAAGGTCGGAAAGAACTGACTGATGACAGCACTCTGGGGGGGGGGGGAACACAAAACACAAAGCTTTTTCATAATTGCATACCCCTGTATGCGGAACACCCCTATATATTATATATATATATATATTATATATTATATATATATGTATATATATATAATAAATACATATATATATAATATATACATATATACATATAATAAATACATATATATAATAAATACATATATATACACATATATATATATAATAAATACATACCTATATTATTATGCACATATCTCATACATACTCGTAATAAGTAATCTTCTAACTTTTTAGTAGGCTGTACTTGTACTTGTGCTGCTGTGCACTGACAACACATTAGAACCTAATCTAATCTAATCCGTTGGGCGCCGCCACGCAGTGGGGGCGTGGCCCCGTGGAGGGGGCGTGGCTCACGTTGAGGTAGGAGATGGGCTTTGTGATATTAAACTGGTCCATGGTGGAGATGATGATGGAGGGCGTGGTGAAGAAGGTGAGCAGGACGATGAGGAAGAGGTTGAGGAGCAGGAAGCGCACCCCCCAGCGCACGCCCTGCACCGAGAGGTTCTCCCTGAAAACGGGAGAGAGGAGGAAGAGGAAGAGGTTATTAGATCTGGTTATTAGGTCAGAGTGGACGGTTCATAAAAGGCAAGGTCAAGTAAGGATTAAATCCCTTCTTGCTACTTGGCGGAAGAAGTAAAAAAAAGAGATCATTGGATTTTTTTTTTAACAATGTTTTTTTTTTATTGGCCTATATGGATTTACCTGCCGATACCTGTTCCAGTACTGGTTTTCTTTATAAAATGTACTAAAATGTATAATTACAAACAGCATTCAAATACAATATTTTATGACCAGCGTAATGTACAGTTCATCAGACGGCCATGAGGTGTAGGCCTAATCATTAACTAAATGCCACATTTTAATGACATATAACGAATATATTCTTCTAAATAAATTCTAAAAATAGATACATATTTATATATATATTGAGTTATGTTACACAAAAATTATGAAGACAGATCGAAAGAAAATAGAAAACGACCAACAGACTGCAAATGTGTCGTTCCCCATGCAAACTCCTACACGTAAAAAATCCACGTATAAAAAGTATAACACAGTTTCCACTAAGCTCGACACTACTGGCAACGCGCAAACGGCGTGGGTCCAGGGGTGACTAAGTAGATTACATATTATAGATAGGTAGATATTGTTCTAGATATTGTTTTCCAACTTATTGTACTTTTCCCTTACACCTTTACCTGAGCTACTGGTTCAGTTCTTGGAGACTTTGTTAGAAATGAAATGCACTTTTGACTTCTGGTGACGAGTTGTTCTCTTACCTTTAAACCTTTGTTGAAACACACCTAAGTGTGTAAGTGGCCTGGGGGTAAAAGCGTCTGCTAAATGACTGTGATGCCTTACCAATAAATGTTCAAGGGATGGGGTGCAAAGCCGACCCTCCACCTCTTGACCCTGAGGGACGCGCTGTGGGCAGAGGGCTGTGGCTCCCACTCCTTACAGCAGCAGCCGCCCCGCCTGACGTCAGTGCCGCCGACCACGCTTTCCCAGCCCCCGCAGTCAAGGGCATTGAGGTCTTTGAGAATGCTGTTAGGTGGAAACGCGTTTTGGATTTGGGTTATTCATTTAGCAAAATGCTCTTATCCAAAGTGACTCCCAAAGTGAGTCCCGGTTGCGAGACCGATGAACGAACGAGTTGCGATCAATACGGGAGCTACAAATTGAAGTGCTGCGTCACTGAACCCGAGAGGCCGTTCCAAAAAAAAGAAAACAAATAAATAAATACAGCCAATGAAAAACACAGAAATAAACTTTTCCAAGTCACTCGTGAAACGTCCGACGCAATTACGGGCGAAGGGACAAGGCCAACGGCCGTTACACATAAAAATGACAGACACAAGTTTTATTCAAATAAGAGCACAAACCAAACACAAGCTTTTAAGAGGGTACTTACTATTTGGCCATGGCTTCAGAGTGTAATGTTACAAATGCCATCCCTAGGGGGCGCTGTGGCACCAGTTCCCTCTGCTTGCTCACCTCCGTCAACAGAGCAGCCTCTTGGTTGCTGTAGTACTCGATAGCGTCCACCTGAACACACGCCACACACAACATGAAGGTTAACAGAACCGTAAAGGGACGGTGATTGAGGACTCAGACAGTTTAGCCTCTAGTCTGTTCAAGTTCAACTTCAGTTTATTGTCACTTCACAGTTTACACAAGTATAAGCAATGAGTGCAAATCTTATGTGCAATACCCGACGACAGACAGCAGTTATAAAAAAATAAATATAAATAAAAAGAAGTAAAAAAGTACAAAACTGTATAAGTTAAATATATAATAATGCAATATATAAAATGCAATATATCAGCACAGAAAAAGAGCAATATATATATATATATATAAATCAATGTAATAAAATATACATTGTTATATGCTATACACCCTTGTTCAGCAGCCTGATGGCCCGACTGTGGAAGCGGTCTCTAAGGGCGTCTTCTCATTAGGAACGGGTGCTCCGCTCCGTCCTCGCTCCGTCCTCGGGAGCGAACCCCCCCCCTCCCTCTCCCCCCTCTGGTCTGTGTACACACTATAGTCTTGGTTCGCTCCCAGGCACAATTGAGGAGAGCAACACTCCGATACAGCAGGTGGCGTATGCACCTAGTTGGTTTTTGCGATCGCCAATCAGCCAATCAGCAAGTTGATACAGCAAGCCTCTTCCGTGTTTTGGTACAGTAAGCTTGCACACCACGCCCCGCTCCGTCGTCAGGGACGCTGGCGCGCACCCGAAACCACCTTTTCAAGCGGTCCCGGCTTGGAGCGAATCAGCGTCCCCGGTGACGGGGGGGGGAAGCGTTCTCATCACACTTATTTTGGTGCGATCGTGCTCGGATTCGACCCCGAATGGCTAGTGAGAAAGCCATCCATCTTCTCCCGCTTATCTGTAATCGGGTCGCGGAGGTAGCAGCTTCAGCAGGGGACTCCAAACTTCCCTCTCCCTGGCAACATCGACTAGCTCTGACTGGGGGATCCCGAGGCGTTCCCAGGCCAGTGTGGAGATGTAATCACCCCACCTGTACCTCGGTCTGCCCCGTGGTCTCTTCCCAGTTGGATGTGCCTGGAAAACCTCCCTCGGGAGGCGACCAGGAAGCATCCTTACTAGATGCCCGAACCACCTCAACTGGCTCCTTTCTACGCGAAGGAGCAGCGGCTGTACTCCGAGTCTCTCACGAGTGACTGAGCTTCTCACCCTATCCCTCAGGGAGATACCAGCCACCCTCCTGAGGAAACTCATTTTGGCCGCTTGTATTCGCGATCTCGTCCTTTCGGTCATTACCCATTGCTCATGGCCATAGGTGAGGGTAGGAACGAAGACTGATCGGTAGATCGAGAGCTTTGCCTTCTGGCTCAGCTCTCTTTTGGTTACAACGGTGCGCCAAAGTGCACCCAATACCGCTCCCGCTGCACCTATTCTCCTGTCAATCTCACGCTCCATCCTCCCCTCACTCGAGAACAAGACCCCGAGATACTTGAACTCCTTCACTTGGGATAAGGACTCCCTCCCTACTTGGAGTAGACAATCCACCGGTTTCCTGCTAAGAACCATGGCCTCAGATTTGGAGGTGCTGATCCTCATTCCAGCCGCTTCACATTCTGCTGCAAACCGATCCAGTGAGTGCTGAAGGTCACATACTGATGATGCAAACAGGACCACATCATCTGCAAACAGCAGCGATTCAATCCTGAGCCCACCATACTGAAACCCCTCCCCTCCATGACTACGCCTTGAAATCCTGTCCATGAAGATCACAAACAGGATGGGTGACAAAGCGCAGCGCTGGCGGAGGCCAACACCCACTGAGAACAGGCCTGACTTTGTACCGAGAATCCGGACACAGCTCTTGCTTTGGGAGTAGAGAGATTGGATGGCCCTCAACAGTGACCCCCGCACCCCATACCCCCCCACTCTACAAAACACATGTAGACCGGATGGGCATACTCCCAAGCCCCCTCCAGGATCCTTGCAAGAGTGAAAAGCTGGTCCGTTGTTCCACGACCAGGGCAGAATCCGCATTGTTCCTCTTCAATCTGAGGTTCGACTATCGGCCGAACCCTCCTTTCCAGCACCTTGGAGTAGACTTTCCCAGGGAGGCTGAGTAATGTGATACCCCTGTAATTGGCACACACCCTCTGGTCACCCTTTTTGAACAGGGGTACCACCACCCCCGTTTGCCACTCCTCAGGCACTGTCCCAGACTTCCACGCAATGTTGAAAAGACGTGTCATCCACGAGCCCCTCAACACCCAGAGCCTTTAGCATTTCTGGACAGATCTCATCAACCCCTGGGGCTTTGCCACTGCGGAGATGTTTGACTACCGTAGTGACTTCCTCCAGGGAGATTGATGTTTGCCGTCCTTCATCCTCCAGCTCTGTCTCTACCATTGAGGGTGTAGTTGGGTTAAGAAGTTCCTCAAAGTGTTCTTTCCACCGCCCGATCACCTCCTCAGTTGAGGTCAGCAATGTCCCACCCTTACTGTACACAGCTTGGATGGACCCACGCTTCCCCCTCCTGAGGCGCCGGATTGTTTGCCAGAAACGCTTTGGTGCCGACTGAAAGTCCTTCTCCATGGCTTCGCTGAATTCCTCCCACACCCGCTGCTTTGCCTCCGCTACAGCCGAGGCTGCCGTCCTCTTGGCCTGTCGATACCTCGCAACCGAGTCCGGAGTCTCACAGGCTAACATAGCCCGGAAGGCCGGACGACTTCCCTGACCACCTGTGTCCACCACGAAGTCCGAGGGTTGCCGCCCCTTGAGGCACCAATGACCTTGAGGCCACAACTCTCAACCGCAGCTTCGGCAATAGAAGCTTTGAACAATGACCACTCTGGCTCAATGCCCCCAGCCTCCACAGAGATGCCTGAAAAATTCCGCCGGAGGTGTGAGTTGAGGGTCTCCCGGACAGGGGCATCCACCAGACGTTCCCAGTTCACCCGCACTACACGTTTGGGCTTACCAGGTCTGTCCAGAGGCTTTCCCCGCCATCTTACCCAACTCACCACCAGATGGTGATCGGTTGACAGCTCTGCCCCTCTCTTCACCCGAGTGTCCAAAACATGCGGCCTCAGGCCAGATGATACGATAACAAAATCGATCATTGACCTTCGGCCTAAGGTACTCTGGTACCATGTACACTTATGAGCATCCTTATGTTTGAACATGGTGTTTGTTATGGCCAATCCATGACTAGCACAGAAATCCAATAACAAAACCCCACTCAAAACCCCATCAGGTAGGCCGTTCATCCCCAACACGCCCCTCCAAGTTTCCCCATCGTTACCCACGTGTGCGTTGAAGTCTCCCAGGAGGACTATAGAGTCCCCTTCAGGAGCCCCATGCAGGACTCCATCCAGGGTGTGCAAGAAGGCGGGATATTCCGAACTGTTGTTTGGTGCATAGGCACAAACAACAGTCAGAGTTTTCCCTCCCATGACCCTAAGGCGTAGGGAGGCGACCCTCTCGTCCACCGGGGTAAACTCCAACAAAGCGGCACTCAGCCGGGGACTTGTGAGTATCCCCACACCCGCCCGGCGCCTCACACCCTGAGCAACTCCAGAGAAGGAAAGAGTCCAACCCCTATCCAGGAGTTTAGTTCCAGAGCCAGTGCTGTGCGTAGAGGTAAGCCCCACCAGATCTAATTGGTAGCGCTCCACCTCCCGCACAAGCTCAGGCTCCTTCCCCCCCAGAGAAGTGACATTCCACGTCCCCAAAGCCAGTCTCTGTTGGCTGGGTTTGGTCCGTCGATGCCCCCTGCCTTCACTGCCACCTAACTGGCAGTGCACCCGACCCCAGCGGTTCTTCCCGTAGGTGGTGGGTCCGCGGGAAGGAGAAGTGGCCACGTTGCTTTTTCGGGCTATGCCCGACCGGGCTCCGTGGCTAACCCGGCCACCAGGCGCTCGCTTACGGCCCTCTTTCCAGGCCTGGCTCCGGAAAGGGGCCCCGGGCTTCCTCCGGGCAGGGTATCCTCACTTCTTGTTTGTTTGTCCATTGAAGTCTTTGAACCATTCTTAGTCTGGCCCCTCCCCTGAGACCAATCTGCCATGGGAGACCCTACCAGGAGCACTAGGCTCCAGACAACACAGCTCTCAGGTTCACAGGGACACCCAAACCTCTCCACCACGATAAGGTGATGGTTCCCGGAGAGGAACCATCATCATGACCTCTCCGGGATCATGAGTGAGAAAGCCCCCTAAGTCTATTTGTGCGGCTGTTATGCCACTGGATACATTGCGTTCATGTGTGGTTATAAAATGGTAATATGCTCTTACAATAACAGTTGATGTAGATATAATGTAAGTGAAGGAGTAGTCTGCATACTTTTTCCCCCCCATTTTCCCTTCTATGACTTTGACCCAAACATACAAACCCCATTAATAACTCTGCCCTCCTCGCTACCCAAAAAACGACAGACTCTTAACTCTAAAGAATGCCTTGATCCGGTCAAACTACAGAAGTTCACCTGCAATAGATGCTCCTACAAGACTTAAGAAAGGGGAATAAGTACAATGGGAAATTACAAGGGGAAATGACAAGGGGAAATGCACTTTTGGTCTGCTGACGAAAACCGCCTTGTGCTTTGGGATGCGCTTTCAGCAGTGAACAACCAGACCACCAGAACACGCTTAACTTATGCATATATAAAAATGAACTGAATAAAGACAATAATAAAAAGCATGCCTTATTTGTCCTTGGTCTATTGCGAGGGCGTCTCGCCAGTCTGCACTCTGTTTCAGTATAAGTAAAGGGCCCTCAAGTATGGACCATGTTTTCAAAAATGACATTTGGATTCAACCAACACACACACACACACACACACACACACACACACACACACTTCAAACTCAAATTGGGGTACGTTTCACACCACGGGCGACCACGAGGGCAAAAACCTCGTGTCCTCATGCGGTACTCACCTTCTCACACTTGCAACACGCGCAGCAGCCGAGGTAACCGCACAGGCGGGGGTTGATGACCTCACGCCTCCCCGTCTCCGCCAGGTCCTTCTGGTAATAGCGGAGGTTTGTCTGAGCCCGCATCCTGGGATACAGCAAAATCAGTGACTTTCCCCCCCACTTACTCCCCATTCCTATCCGCAGTATGAATTTCATACAATTTAACACCTTATACATACTTTATTCTATAAGAATACTGTACACAATAAAAAGAACAATAAAATTATTGATGGATGATGTATGTATGTAACATATGTTGAATTGTGCAACATTTCAAAAGCATTTCAAAGTGCCAGTAGTGCAGCAGCATCATGAATACAGGGCAGTACAGTGCGGAACGGTGCAGTAATTGTGATGAGTCCAGAAAAAGTCCAGCAAAAGTATGATTGTGTCATGTAATAATATGGTTGACAATGTTGGTGATGGGGGGGGACGGGGGAGAATGTAACACTCAGACAGTCTCTGGACACCCCTACCTCTCCTTGTCCAGCTGCATGAGCTTGGCCACGTCGTAACCCAGGGTGACGGTGGTCACCTGACAGGAAGGGTACGCCTCCCTGCAGGACACAAAGCAAACCCCTCAAGGAACGGCTTCTCATGCCGGTTAGCATCATGTATATGTAGTGTGTGTGTGTGTGTGTGTGTGTGTGTGTGTGTGTGTGTGTGTGTGTGTGTGTGTGTGTGTGTGTGTGTGTGTGTGTGTGTGTGTGTGTGTGTGTGTGTGTGTGGTGGCTGGTTTAAGCAGCCTCAGCACACCTCTGGGTCCATGGTAATCAAAGCCCACAGGTTAAGCCAGTGTTTCTCAAAGTGGGGGGCGCAGAGGCATGACAGGGGGGGCGCGTCAGCATGAATGGTGGGAACACTACATCTCGCACACAGCAGCGTTGGAAGCGTCAAATCAGACGCTTCCCATTCACTATGACAGGATGACTCGACGCTTTGCCGAACTGAATTGTGGGTCGTGTTCCATCGCGATGCTGGCGACGAAAATTTAGAAATGTTCAACTTTGACGGATCGTCAAAGTCAAATGTAAAGAAACCTACAGAATGGAGAAATATTTGACAGGGATGAAAAGAAAAACTGGCGAAGCTTCAGAGACAAACAAGTGTGACGGTAACGTTACACAACCCAAAACCAAGTCAAGAAAATATGACGAAGTTTATCTTGCTCTTGGCTTCACAGTGAATGTGGTGGGAGGTGAGGAGAGACCACTGTGTGCTTTATGTCTGAAAACCCTCGCAGCTGACAGTATGAAACCCAACAAATTAAGAAGACACAGAGACATCACACCCCGGTCACGTTAAGAAGCCACTCAACTTCTTCAAGAGAAAATTAGACTAATACCGTAACCAGGAAAATCGTATGGTAAAAGCTGCATCAGTGAACAGCAAAGCCCAAATGGCGTCATACCTAGTCGCACACAGAATTGCAAAGTGCAAGAAACCACACACGATAGCTGAGGATCTCAAACTCCCCGCTGCTCTTGATATGGTGTCAACAATGATTGATGCGACAACCGCCGCAAAATTTAAGGCTATCCCCCTGTCCAATGACACAGTTTCAAGACGTATATGCGACATTTCAGATGATCTTGAAGAACAACTCGCAGATAAACTAAAAGACAAACGTTTTGCAATAGAAGTCGACGAGGCTACTGACAGTAATAAAGACTGTTTGTTTCTTTCATATGTTCGCTTTGTCGATTCCGAGTCACCGAGTGAGAAGTTGCTGTTTTGCAAGGGGGGGATGTCCCTTTTGTTTTCCAAAAGGGACACACACACACACACACACACACACACACACACACACGTACCTGACTGCGAAAAACAAAACAGCAATAGAACATACTGTATACATACAGTGACACATGGAGTTAATCATGATCTTTTGTCTGTAATTAATCAATTACTCAATCAATGACATGTTACATTACTTACATAAAATGTTTCTTCACTATTTCATCAGTGGCTTCTTTCGGGACTGAGCGGACCAACAACGTCTTTCTGGGCTACAAAAACAGAAGCCACAACAATGGGATTGTGCAAAAGTTGTGTGAACATTTAATTCTGTTAACTTGGTCTTTGCTTTCTTGAAAAGCTAAAGTTTCGATCAATTAGGTCCCACCTAATTCCACAATTAGGTGGGATAGAAAGTTCGGAGGTGGGAAAGAAACTCCAGCAACAAGGTCTGTCCTTTACAAGCTTATGTGCGATACGTTGAGGACATGATTTGACTGAGGATTTGCTGTTTGCTGTAAATGTAACTTTGCTTAGTGGTTCATTCATTTAATGTGAAAGGGAGTATTGCCTGTTTTTTGTTCTGTTATAAATGTAGCTGGTTGGGGCAGAAGTTCTTATTTTTACCAATGGGGGGGGGCTGGCAAAAATAGAACCCCTGTTTTAGGTGATGATTAGAACGTAGTTAGGGATTTATTGTGCTCGTACACTCTGAAAAGCAATCAAGAAGAAGAAAATATTGCTTATTATATATATATATATATATAAATAGAATAATCCAAATATGGCACATTGAAAATCACTCACTCACTCTCTCACTCACTCACCATCTCCCGGGGCATGCCTTTCATTTGGGACGTGTAGTGCCTCAACACTGCCACCGTCAGGATCAGGTAGAGAACTGCAAACACCGTGTGCAGCCATAGCAGTTTGTTCCTGACGAAGCAATTCAACACGTTCAAATCAGCGCTGTCACTGCATGCTAAACTAATGTTTACACATTGCCAAATTTACACCGTTCAATATCAAGAGATGCGTGGAAAGTGATTATCACCCCTTTCGAAGATTGCCAATAGTTGTCCTTCCGAAGTCGAATGGCTCATTGCCTTTGGATGAAAATATAAATCAAATATAATTAGGAATGGACGAATGACATCTGTATTGCTCACAAAAGACCAAACATAACCCATCGACAAGTCTTCAACAAACATGTAACCAGGGAAACAACACGTCAACATCACTCACCCAGCAGTTCCCCGGACAGGTTGACGGGGAGGAAGATGGTGAGCGAGCAGACGGTAACCATGGTCAGCAGGAAGATGAGATGCCGTTGGAAGGAGAGGTAGTGGACCGCGTCCATTCCACACCTGGCCTTCACCTTCTCTGAACTGGAGAGAGCACATACACACACACACACACACACACACACACACACACACACACACACACACACACACACACACACACACACACACACACACACACACACACACACACACACACACACACACACACACACACACACACACACGGGGGGGGGGGGGTTTAGGAGACACAGGGAGAGATAACAAGCACACACCGCTGGATTGGACCAAGGATGGTGACACGGCTACCAACTATCTGTAACCTAGCCATGCGGTTCTAACTCCGTCTGGACTCTCACACTCAACAGCCGGCTACTGTTTCTATCAATTGGCCTACTGTGAGCTTGTGAGACGGCATGGCGGTGTTTAAGTGTAATGTTTCAGCATAGTGTTTCTATGGTCTTTTTTTAATGTATTGTTTCCCAATGAAGGATCCAGTGGGCTTTTGGACCGTTGGGCCGGATGCCGATGCCAAATATCAGTGCAGTGCATCCGTAGTTTGTTTCCCTCACGTACATTTGGGCCACAACGTCCACAAACTGATGAGAACCGACTAGTGTTTATTTATAAAGAGCACTCACTCCATTGCTATGACAAAGGGCAACCACGAGCAGCACCCCTACACAGGGAACAGAAAGGGACACTAGGTTAGATGTTGGATGAACATGGCAGTGAGTAAACAATGATACTGTAAAGAGACTGAATTAGTCCCCTACTCGGTATGACCACTGTGCAGTTTCAGGTTTAGAGAGGGAAAACACAAAAACAACATTAGGTTTACCTCCGGGGGTTTTGCGGCCATAAATAAAAACTCCTGTTGATGAGCAGAGAACTACAAATGTCCAGCGTTTACACAAACCCTATGGGGACCTGGGAAACGTGACGTCATCGTGCCGGATGTCATTTTTAGCTCACATGTCATTTTTTACCTCACATGACCCCCCCCCCCCCCCCATCATGTGGGGCGACTCTAATCTAAATCGGCATTCCGATCATTCCCAGATAGTGTAAGAGGCTTTATTGGCGCAATCTCGCCCGGTTAAAATGGGATCCGTTCTGAGACGCACCGTCTCGGTCTCGGGTTCGTCCACGCTGGACGCC
>CM051019.1:13848127-13883127 GCA_027704905.1 Muraenolepis orangiensis
CACAGGAAGAAAGGACTTCCTGTGGCGTTCTGTGGTGCACCTGGGTGGAATGAGTTTATTGCTGAAGGTGCTTCTGTATGAGGTCAGCACCTGATGGAGAGGGTGAGAGTTGTTGTCAAGGATACTACGCAGCTTGCGCAGCATCCTCCTCTCAGACACCACCAACAAGGAGTCCAGCTGGACCCCCAGGACAGCGCCAGCCTTCCTGACGATCCTGCTGATCTTGTTGGCGTCTGCTGACCTCAACCTGCTTCCCCAGCACACGACACCGGAGAAGATGGCACTGGCTACCACAGACTGGTAGAACATCTTCAGCATCGTATTGCAAACATTGAAGGACCGGAGCCTCTGCAGGAAGTAGAGACGGCTCTGGCCCTTCTTGTAAACAGCCTCAGAGTTCTTGGCCCAGACCAGTTTGTTGTCCAGGTGAACTCCCAGGTATTTATATTCCTGAACAACTTCAGCGGACACACCCTTGATGGAAATGGGTGTGGGGGTAGATTTCCTCCTGCGGAAGTCCACTACCATCTCCTTCGTCTTGTCTGTGTTGAGCTGCATGTGATTCAGCTCACACCACTCAACGAAGGAGTCCACGACGCTCCCGGTACTCCTCATCGTTTCCCTCGCTGACACAACCAACAACTGCAGAGTCATCCAAGAACTTCTGCAGATGGCAGGACTCTGAGTTGTACTGGAAGTCTGAGGTGTAAAGGGTGAACAGGAATGGGGAAAGAACCGTTCCCTGTGGAGCACCAGTGCTGCTGACCACAGTGTCAGACACACAGTCCTGCAGTCTGACAAACTGTGGACGACCCGTCAAATAGTCTGTAATCCAGGAAACCAGGGAAGAGTCCACCTTCATCGCCGTCAGCTTACTCCCCAGCAGGGCAGGCCGGATGGTGTTGAACACACTGGAGAAGTCAAAAAACATGATTCTCACAGTGCTCCCGGGTCTGTCCAAGTGGGCGTAGGCACGATGAAGCAGGAAGACGATGGCGTCCTCCACTCCCAGTTTCGGCTGGTAGGCAAACTGAAGAGGGTCCAGCGATGATCTGACCAGGGGCCGAAGAAGCGACAGGACCAGCCTCTCAAAGGACTTCGACACGTGGGACGTCAGCGCCACCGGTCTGTAGTCGTTAGAGGAGCTGGTACGTGCCTTCTTCGGAACCGGCACCAGGCAGGATGTCTTCCACAGCACAGGGACCCTCTCCAGTCTCATGCTCAGGTTGAAGATGTACTGCAGGACTCCACTCAGCTGGGCAGCACATGTTTTGAGGACCCTCGAGCTGACGCCGTCAGGACCAGCAGCCTTGCCTGGATGGAGCCTGCACAGCACTTTCCTCACCTGCTCAGCTGTGAAGGTCTGTGTGCCTTGTGTGGGGGCAGGAAGAGTCTCTGATGTGTTGATGGGGGAGGGGTGAGGTAGTGGTGGTGGGGGAGAGAGAACATGTATGTTGTCGCTGGAGAGGGACGGTGGGGGAGGGGGGACAACAGGGCTGGGGGGCTGGAGGGGAATGGTTGTAGAGGAGCTGGGGGAGGGGGAGGGGAGGGGGAGTGGGGGTAGACCGGAGCCCACTCATTGAATCTATTGAAAAACAAATTCAACTCGTTGGCCCGGTCAGGACCCCCCCCTATTGTCTGGCTACCAGGTTGTTTGTAGCCAGTGATGCTCCTCATGCCACTCCACACATCCTTCAGGTTGTTCTGCTGAAGTTTGTGCTCCAGCTTCCTCCTATAGTTGTCTTTGCCCTGCTGGATCCTCTCCTTCAGCTCCCTCTGAACCCGCCTCATCTGCTCCCTATCCCCATCTCTGAAGGCTCTCTTCTTCTCATTGAGCAGGACCTTGATGTCTCGGGTGACCCACGGCTTGTTGTTGGGGAAACAGCGTACAGTCTCTGTGGGAACAACACTGTCCACACAGAAGTTGATGTACCCTGTTATACATTCCGTGAGATCATCAAGGTCCTCTCCATGCAAATCACAGAGGAAATCCCAGTCTGTTGACTCAAAGCAGCCCCGCAAGTCCTCATCGGCCTCCTGTGACCATCTCCTCACAGTCCTTATGGTCACAGGCAGCCGCTGGACTAGAGGCCTATACAGGGGCTGAAGGTGGATGAGGTTGTGGTCTGACCTTCCAAGAGGAGGAAGGGCGGTGGCGCTGTATGCCTCCTTAACATTGGCATACAGCAGGTCCAGTGTCTTGTTTTCCCTGGTGGGACAGTCCACAAACTGCTTGAAGGTGGGCAGTGTTGCAGCCAGAGTCACATGGTTGAAGTCCCCAGATATTGCGATGAATGCTTCAGGGTGCTGTGTCTGAAGTCTCGCGACAACGGAGTAGATGACGTCAGACGCGAGCGCCGCGTTTGCCGACGGTGGAATGTAAACAACAACAAGGAGCACGTGGGAGAACTCTCGCGGCAGATAGTATGGCCGCAGACTCACGGCCAGCAGTTCAATGTCCGGGCTACACACACGTTCCTTCACAGTAACATGTCCAGGGTTACACCACTTGTTGTTAACGAGAATAGCAAGTCCCCCACCTTTCCTCTTGCCACTCTCTCGGTGCGTCCTGTCCGCGGTAACATTGGAGTCCGGGGTGTCCTCGTGGAGCCACGTCTCCGTGAAACAAAGCACGCTGCTCTCCCGGTACACCCGCTGGGTCCTCACCAGGCCCGCTAGCTCGTCCATCTTGTTCGCTAGCGACCTCACGTTCCCCATGGTAATGGAAGGGAGATATGGTTTATATCTCCGCTTCCTCCCCCGCTGTTTACGTCCAGCCTTGCTTTAGACTATAGCCTTGCTATTTCTAAGTTAGTAAGTTCTTTGGCCTTTGTGGCCCAGAATGAAGTGAGAATTAAGGGCAGAACAGGCTCAATAAAGCAGAGTGTCGGGAGCGTAATGAAGCACAGGCGCTCACAATGCCAAGAATGTGTTAAGGGCCCATTGGGTTTAACACCCTCTCACACTCACACTCACACACACACACACACACACACACACACACACACACACACACACACACACACACACACACACACACACACACACACACACACACAAGCCCACCGCTTGGGTTCCGGGTTGTAGTCAAGTGAAGTGTTGTGATTTGGGGGTAGGGGGTAGACTATTCAGATTCAGATTCAGATTACTTTATTTATCCCGAGGGAAATTAAGGTGCAACAGTTGACACAGGGGGAATAAATGCACACACAAATATACTAATACCTAAAGCTAAAAACTAAATAACAACAAACTAACTAAACAAAACTAGTATAAACAAGATATAACTAAATGAACTCTAAATGAAATCTAAATGTATTGATAGATGAATTGCACAATTTACAGTATTATTACCGTAATACGTAGGTATATACAATACGTATAGTGCAAATTGGCAGTAATAAATACTAATAAATAACTCAGATGAATACTGAAAAAGTGACATGTGAAAAGTGAAAAGTGAAATTGAATTTACAGTGCAAAATTACAGTGAAAGGAATTTACAGTGCGTTGACCAAAAAATAATAATAACAGTGCGTTGGCCTCAGGTCACTGAGTCTCCACTGTCCCTCTCACGACCCGAGGTAGATGAATTCTAGAGACTGATGGCCACAGGAAGAAAGGACTTCCTGTGGCGTTCTGTGGTACACCTGGGTGGAATGAGTCTGTTGCTGAAGGTGCTTCTGTATGAGGTCAGCACCTGATGGAGAGGGTGAGAGTTGTTGTCAAGGATACTACGCTGCTTGCGCAGCATCCTCCTCTCAGACATCACCAACAAGGAGTCCAGCTGGACCCCCAGGACAGCGCCAGCCTTCCTGACGATCCTGCTGATCTTGTTGCCGTCTGCTGACCTCAACCTGCTTCCCCAGCACACGACACCGGAGAAGATGGCACTGGCTACCACAGACTGGTAGAACATCTTCAGCATCGTATTGCAAACGTTGAAGGACCGGAGCCTCTGCAGGAAGTAGAGACGGCTCTGGCCCTTCTTGTAAACAGCCTCAGAGTTCTTGGCCCAGACCAGTTTGTTGTCCAGGTGAACTCCCAGGTATTTATATTCCTGAACAACTTCCGTGGACACACCCTTGATGGAAATGGGTGTGGGGGTAGATTTCCTGCTGCGGAAGTCCACTACCATCTCCTTCGTCTTGTCTGTGTTGAGCTGCATGTGGTTCAGCTCACACCACTCAACGAAGGAGTCCACGACGCCCCTGTACTCCTCATCGTTTCCCTCGCTGACACAACCAACAACTGCAGAGTCGTCCGAGAACTTCTGCAGATGGCAGGACTCTGAGTTGTACTGGAAATCTGAGGTGTACAGGGTGAACAGGAATGGGGAAAGAACCGTTCCCTGTGGAGCACCAGTGCTGCTGACCACAGTGTCAGACACACAGTTCTGCAGTCTGACAAACTGTGGATGACCCGTCAAATAGTCTGTAATCCAGGAAACGAGGGAAGAGTCCACCTTCATCGCCGTCAGCAAATCACATAAATAATACCACAGAGAGAGAGAGAGAGAGAGAGGGGCAGGGGATTACGGCACCGACCGTACGTGTTTAGCCTTCCCGGTCACACTCGCTTCTCTCTCTCTCTCTCTCTGCAGATCTGCAGGTCTGCCTTTTTCGAAACCCCAAGTTGAAAGCCTTTTTCCAAAGAAATTTGGAAAATGCAAGGACCAATCGGTGCTCAGAGGAGGGGAGGGGAGGGGAGGGGTTTCGGTTATCGACGAATAAGGAGTGCCACATTCTGCAGAATTAAAAAAAGGAATGATGCCCAGAGAAAAAGTGTAGCAATCAAAACAGCAATCTGATGACAGAAATCTGCACAGATGGCTTTTCTCAGATTAGAAAATGTCCTTTCTCCTTTACTTTAGACGGGATTCGACAAGAGCGGAGAGAGCAAGAGCGTCCCTGTGATTGGATGAAGGCCACATGTGCTGCTGCCTGCTGCCCTGCCGTCACATGCCGCACCTGTCGCTTATAGCTTTAGCCCCGCCCCCTTCACCTGAGCAAAGCCCACCACTCACTGAAACAGAAACATGTATTAGTAAAAGTTCAGAATGAATCAAAACAAAATAAACTTAAATGCGGCTCCTACACACCGGCCCCTAATTGTTCTCTCAGAATCAATTATTCAAACTAAATAAAGGGAGCCGTAAAACGACCAACAAATATAAACCAAATACCAAAAAATAAAGTATATACATTACATCCCTTGTTGATGTTGAAAGAAGACCTGTTATTCTTCATTCTCCAGGAGGCAGCACAGCTTAGCTATGGGCCTATCAATAACGGAAGTTTTCGTCTGGAGCTACACTGTACGGGTCAGACATCTTGCATCAGGCTTGGTCTCCAGTACTCTGCCTAGTGGCCACCTAGTGGAGCAGTTGGGTCAACTACCAGGACGACATCTCCAATGTTAACGTTTTTTCTCACTGTGTTCCATTTCTGTCTCTCTTGGAGCAGCAGAAGGTATTCTTGTGTCCATCTATGCCAGAACAGATCCGCCATGTACTGGACCTGCTTCCAGCGGCGCCTGGCGTAGAGGTCAGATCTCTGAAACGTTCCCGGAGGTAGGATAGGTTGCGTTTTTAGCAGGAGGATGTGATTGGGAGTCAATGGTTCCAGGTTTTGTGGATCAGAGGACACGGTGGAGAGAGGGCGGTTATTGTGGATGGACTCTACTTGCAGAAGATGGTTTGTAGGCCTTCATCGTCGAGGGTTTGTTGATGGAGAGTGGAGGTCAGCACCTGACGGACAGATCTTATGAGTCTTTCCCAGACTCCACCATAATGTGAGGCCGCTGGTGGATTGAAACTCCACTGGTTTCCTTCAGGGTGCAAAGCGCCTTGGATTTTCCCTTCGTTTAGTGAACTCATGGCCTTTTTGAGCTCAGGTTGGGCACCCACCAGGTTTGTACCGTTGTCCGATCTGATATGCTTAACCTGACCTCTCCTGCAAACAAATCTTCTCAGAGCATGAATACATGAGTCTGTGTCTAACGAGTAAGCCACCTCCAGATGTACAGCTCTGCTACTCATGCAGGTAAACAGGGCTCCATACCGTTTAACCATACTCAGTCCAATCCGACGTTGGTGAAAGGAGGGAGGTCAGGTAGGACTCTTTCTTGTGGCAAATCGGCCATTTTCTGCTCACCTGTCTTGCCTCCCACACGCCGACACACAACACACTTTGAGACTATTTTCCTTGCTGCTGAGTTTCCCTTTAAAACCCAATACTTTTTACGGAGCTCTGAAAGTATGTAGTTTCTCCCGCTGTGTCCAGAGCGTTCGTGGATGTGTCGTAGTAGGAGATCTGAAGTGTGAGCATCTTTGGGCAGAATATAAGGGTGTTTGGTCTCATCAGGCATTGCAGATCTGTGTAGGCGGCCGCCTACTCTCATGATGCCTTCATCCAGTATAGGATCGAGCCTATAGATCTTACTGCTGTTCTGCACTCTGAATGGAGCGGTTTACAGCGCTGCCATTTCCACTGGGAAGGATTGCTTTTGAACATAGGTGATGACTGACCTCTCTGCCTGTGAGAGGTCTTCCACTGTGAGGAGCTGTCCACCAAGTGTGGTCCTGAAAGCGCTTAGCTCAGTGCTCACCTTTTGGCTGCTCGAGCGGGTGTGGCTGTGACCTGGGGAAAGCTCTTTACGCTTTTGACGGTCAACATCAGAGCATTCTTCACCTTGAGATACCATGTCACTGCTTTAAGTAGCCTCATCCAATCAGAGAAGTATGAAATAAGATGGTCTGTGGGAGTTTCAATGCTTGCCACTGTTGTGAATACAGCAGGGTTTTTCCTGACCTCTGGGTCATTTTGCAACACTGGCTCGGAGGTCAATGATTTTTCCACAGGCCAACTTTCCTTTGGCTTCCATAGGAACTCTGGGGCATGTATCCACCTTTTTTGCTGCACTCATTCCTCTCGAGGTGTCATCAGCAGGATTTTCCTTGCTGCTTACATATCTCCATTGAGACCGTTCACTATTGTCACGAATCAGTGACACTCTGTTGGCAACATAGGTCTTAAACCTAGTGTAGTCATTACCAATGTACTTGAGTACTGTTTGGCTATCCGTCCAGAAGACTGAGGGGTTTAAGTCCATGTGTAGTTCTTTCCTCAGCATTTTGTCCACCTTCACCAACAGTGTTGCAGCTGCCAACTCCAGTCGTGGTACTGTGATGTGCTTTAAAGGAAGGACTCTGGATTTTCCTAGGACAAAGGCAACATGAACAACATCCTGAATGTTAACCTGTCTAATGTAACTTACTGAGCCATAGCCATTCAGTGTCTGAAAATTCTTCAAAGGGCATTTGGGGGTTGGACAGTCCCTCAGCAGCATAGAGCTGATGCACCTTTTTGGAGCAGTAAAAATAGCGCACAGGCCCCTGCTGAAAAAAGTAGTGGATAGAGGATCCATCAGTCTGGAAACGAGACTTTGGCTGTCCACAGGCAACACATTTCCTTGTCTGCTTTTTCTTCAGCTGTTGCTGCTGTTGCTGCTGTTCCTTCTGTTGTTGCTGCTGCTGCTGCTGCTGCTGCAGCTGAAGCTGCTGAAGCAGATGCAGCTGTAGCTGCAGCTGCTGCGGGGGCAGCTGCTGCGGGGGCAGCTGCTGCGGGGGCTGCAGCTGATGCTGCTGCTGCTGCTTCTCCAAGATGCACTCCACCAATTTTATAATGGAGTCTTCTGTCATAGTTGTGGACAGGGCAGGTGCAGGTGGATTAAAAACAGCCGGCTCCATGATGACCACAGGAACTCTAGCTGTCTCACTTTCTGTTAACGAGTGCCACAGCTGTTGAGTTTCCTGAAGTTTTTCCGGGCTTGTGTTCAAGGAAGAACTTGTGTTGAGAAGTTTTGCCATGTGCTTTACATAGCGTACATAGGATATGTGCAGCCTGGTTGTGGGATGTAGCATGCTGTTGCGATCTGTGGCAGACCGATGGACCAGGTCTGCATAATCTCTATCCACATGCTTCAGCTTGTCCTTCTCCCCATGGTACTTCCGCAACAGGCCGTCGATTGCTTCCTTCATGGGCGGCGTCCAGCGTGTGTGGTCTAACACAAATACCCGTCCACCTGTCTTTATGGGTCCAGTGCGGACACTCCTCGGCGATGCCTGCTGGAGCAGGGCATGTGAGATTTCTGGAACACAATAAAACAATAATAGTTACTCAGTTGGTCATGTTATAACATTACAATAGATTGCAAAACTGTAGGTCCAAAAATGTATGAGAACTTACCCATTGCAGCTGGGGCTTCCTGGTTGTCTTCTGACAGCATGTCCTGCTTCATCAGTGGAACAGCCGAGAGAGGATGACCAACAGCTGGTGCTGGTACAGCGGATGCCATGGAAGAGAGCAGTGGCGAGCTGGAGGAGGGTGCCGTGTCTGGAGCCGTGTCTGGAGCTTGGGCAGGAGCAGGTGTCTGGATAGTGGACGGAGGCACAGGAGAAGCTGGTTCGCCTCTTTTTTGGGTTCAGTGTTTGTCCCAATCCAGAGGGACTGGACGGCAGCCTGGCTCTGTGTACTCCAGACCAAACTTCTCCCCGGTGTCTCTGTGAGAGGAGTGGAGCACAGGGTACTTCTCCTGCCCAGTCACTCTGTTGGTGGCAGAGTTCAACTCGGCCACCAATTCTGGATCGAATACAGCAGGGAGGATGACACCTGGCTGCTTGAGGTCCACCAGCCTTTGGTAGTTCCACCGCGCCACTCCTGTCATGCCCTGGGCCTGGAACAGTTCAGTGGAGACCTGAGTCCCGGTGATCCACTTGGCCTGGTGAAAATGGTACCCTTCCTGCTGTGATGTACCTCGGACAGGGATCCAGTTGGGGACTTTGGCACCTTCACCGGGTACGTGGTTCAGCTGAAGAGTTCCACCAAATCTATACATTATGCCCTCAGAGAGTTCAGGGTCACTGAGGCAACCGCGGAGAATGTGCACTCTCTGTATGCGCCACATCTTCAGCATGGATGGCCTGAAGAGTTGGACATTGTTGGGGTCTGTGGCCAGGTGAAAATGTTTTAGGACTTTCTCCACTCTGTCCAGCAGCTCTGTGGGTTGTGGTATTTTTATCCTGCAGTGTTGTCGCACATGTTGCTTGGTGGGATTGGCAGGATGGATACCACAGAACTCATAGGCCTCCTGGAGCCTCTTTAGGTCCTCCTGATCAACCACAGAGAAGGCAGCGGAGAGGAGCTGGCAAAAGGTACTGAACAAAGGTTGATGCTCAGAGGTGCACTCCCGTGAGAAACGCCTCAGGCAGTGGAACAAGTCCAGTTTCACAGCGATGTTGGTGTTGAAATGTGCCCGTGAGGCACAAGTGTTTGCCAGTGATCCAGAGGTGGCCCGAGCAACAATTAAGGGAGTAGACTTCCAGGCATCCCAGTGTAGATGTTCATCAGGGATGCAGTTTGGGATGTGAAATGGAGCACAGCAATCCCTGTTAATGCAAGCCACAAAGATAAAGAACAACAATTAGATGATCCAAAAAATAAACTGATTAAGTTAATTATATATAACATTGCCAGTTTGAACGGCAGTGAAAAGAGAAGATAGCTGTTCTCACCTGTCCATCCAGTGGAAGCCTGCCTTTTCCACTCCAGTGTCGCTGTACCTTTTTGCTAGTCCCTGGTACATCGTTTCCAAGGACTTCTCACTCTCAGACTGAACCATTACCCAGGAAACAATAAGCCAGTTCTCATTCATGATGGCATAACTGGACATGGCCCCGGATGCCAGGGTTACCTTCTGCGCAACCTTCCTGGTGTGGTCAGACCTGAAGACTTGTCCAAAAGTGCCCTGGAGGAGTTTGGACATGGCTGGCTCTTGACGTCGGAACTCGTCTAGTAGGCAGTCAGTCAGGTAATAACTGGACACAGAGATTCCACACCAGGCATCTTTTTCTCCATACGGCCCGAAATCACGTGGCGTGTTTTCCTTCCTCACAAACCGCCCGATGGTCCTCTGTCCGTACACGCCAGCCTCAGCTTCCCTGACGCTTTCTATGGCATGCAGGTATGCCAGGTGAGCTCGCTCATACTTGAGTTGCATGAGCTCATTCACCTGGTTTGCCATATCACCTGGTGAATGTCCTGTGCGCCTCAGCTCATCCATCACAGACTTGCAGATGGCCTTCTTGTAGGTCAGAAATGCCGGCAGAAGGTTAGTAAATCGCTTGGGTAGCTTCTCCTGCCATCGCGGACTATCAGCAAACCAGAACCTCCGACAGGCCTTGCAGCAGAGTCGTGAGGACATGATATAATATTGACCACCGGTGCCAACAATCACCCGAGGCCTGCCCACACCAGCAGAGACCACATTTGGATAAGGACAGCCATGGAGACATGGCAGGATGCAGTTGTTCCTCAACCTGACCATAATGTCACTCTCTGGCTTCCAAATAAAAAATGGGTGCAGCTGAAACAAGTTTGGGGATGGGAGTGCAGCCCCCATATCGAGGAGCTGAGGTTGTGGAGGAAGACACCACAGTGATATGGCGTTCCCCGGGTTGCGCACTGGGGGAGACCCAGGCCACAGCCCGAGGTCCTGAAGCTCTGTCCTCATCCACAGCTTCTGGTGTTGAGAGCAGCTCCAGCTGGTCATGTCTTGGTCACAACGCAGAGGAACAGGAACGAATGGCTGAGCTGAGGGAACTAGTATTTAAAAAGGAAGACGGATAAAACAAAAAAAATATTATTTCCCTGATAATTATTATAGATTGCATAGTTGGTGTTGAAATTAAGTTAAGACATCAGGATCTGAGTGTCAGGAGTTCACCAAACTGAGGGGTTGTCTACTTGCTGTACATTCTTACCGTCTTTACCACTGTCCTCAAGGGGCACAGGCGTCTTTCTCTTCCTACCTGGTGCTACAGGAAAGTAAATGAACAGATTCATTTTTTATAGCTTATAAATGATAGATGAAATTACCAGAACATTTGATTACATAGACAGGATCACAGTGCTCTTACCATCAACTGGTGATGCCCGTAGCTCAGCAGTTGTACCAGAAGCGGGTTTGGACAGTGCCGGAGGTGGAACTAAAGACAGAATCAAAAGTCATTTCATAATTCACAATGTATGTAAAATGTTAGTGTTAGTAGGAACTCAAAACGCCATGGTCTTACTCTTCCTGCTTCTCAGTTTCACAAATTTAGAGATGTAAAGATTTAAAGATTTATCAAATTTCCACAGACACGCAAAACAAACTATCCTAATTACTACTCCGTACTCAAAGCAGGAGGAGCAATATGACCCAAAGAACAAGCATGCATTCACGTGTTAGTACCAAACGCTGCTTAGTTTGTTTTTAATACAACATGTATGGAGAACATAAATAATTACTTACCCTCATCATGGTTGGAATCAATTCATAGTCCTTAGGACGGCTATTGTAACACCAGCACACAACCATATTATTGAAGGAACACAAACAACAAAGTAGTTTAAGTCAAGGTTCAGCTTTGGAGAGCAATTCATCATTTAAAGAATCGTACTCCAAACCTGAAACCTTTTATTTAAAAACCTGTTTTAGCTCCTGGAGACACTCCTGGTATGGCAGCTGCTGCTACTGGCACAGCAACTGGTGACACACAGACACAGAGAAATAAATAGGGGAGACATCAGATACAAAAAAGACATCCATCCATGCTGACATCCGGTCAGAGTAATAACAGTGTACTTACAACTATGCACTTGTAGCTTAGAGGGTGTGATGCTCAACATGGGCCTCTCCAGCTCCTCGTCATCATCCATCACTGTGACACACAGAAACAATGCTGAATTTTTCCACATCCATGTTCCATGACTTGAGTTGAATTTTGAAGTACAAAACACTAACACATTTTGGGCATACTAAAAAAAAACCTACTTGTGGCTTCATCAGGTGCACTTGAGGCAAGAACTGGTGGAGAGGAGACGGAGACAGACTCTTTCTTCCTCAGGTACTGCTGCAGTCTGTACATCCGAGACCCTGAATGAGTCTTGGTCCTCAGGATAAAGGATGCAAAGCCATCAGCCCTGTTGTCCCACACCTCACGCCAGGTGCTCTTGGCATAATTGCCAAAGCCAACCAGCTGGTCATCCTCTGAGGCTGCTTGAGCTGTGGGCTTTTCCGACTCATAGAGACATAGAGACTCAATTTCTCCAAAGCTGCGGGCATAACCAACAAAGGACAACAAGCTGGCCTTGTAGTGCCCCTCCGTCGTAGACACTCCTGCAGCCTCTTCTTTCTCTCTGTGCTTGATGAGGTAGGTTGTGTAGCCTACATCATTTTTCAAAAGCCACCGGAAGGATTTCCCCTTATATTTCCCAAACTGCAGGGTGTATTCCCCCAGAACCTCTGCCGGCTCTGTGACATCCCCTCCTCTCTGACGGACCACAGTCAGGGCATTTTCCTTGACTCTGTCCTCCCTCAGAGGTGCAGACTTGTCCTGCAGAGAAGGGTTGTCCTTAAGCAACTTAGCTTCATCAGTTGGATCCTGATAGAGGTACCCTCGAGGTCCCTTGCGGTCCTCCCAGGAAAAAAACTGAATCTTTTTTGCATGTTGGTCTGTGACATATAAGGAAAAACAGTATTAGGTGCATATATTAAACGTGTACATCTTAGAACATTATTTTAGCTTAAAATGGGACAATCTTTCTGAAGTGACCCGAAATTTAAATAGTTTATTTTTATTTAGTTAGTATAGTAGTATAGAGGCTGCTCTGAGTCAGATTTGAACCAAATGTACTGAAATGAGAGGTGTTAGGGAGGAATCTAAACAGGTTCAAGCTGCAGCTGCTAGTTCAAAAGGTCAAGAAGACAATAGTTTTCACACCTCTGATCTACTGTGGGGATATAAAGGGAGAGGTGAAACATGAGGTGTGTCATTGAGAAGAGGTAGGAGCAGTGGCGGCTGGCCCATAGGGGGCGATGGGGCGCCGCCCCCCCTAAACCACACGTACAAACAAAATTAAAAAAATTAAAAATAAATATATATAAATTGTCAATATGTGTGTGTTTAAAATATGGAATGCACCCAGAAATATGTGTAAAATATGATTTTAAAATAATTTGCGCAACATAATATGCTTTTCCTAGTACACATATGCCTAGTACACTGCAGCCTTAAGGGCGCATTTGTATGACGATGCTGCTGGGGCGCTTTTAAAATCGCCCCACGGAGGCGGGTCTCTGTAGCAGTTTAGCCAATTGCTGATTCAAGATATAAACGAGTGACATAAAATGTAGCCAATCAGCGTCCTCAAAACGTCTTCCCGTGGGCGCTTTTCAAATCGCCCCACGGAAGACGTCATTTGTGTGCGTCACAGTGTACTACTAGGAAAAGCATATTATGCTCTGTCTCTGCGGGCACACACACACACACACACACACACACACACACACACACACACACACACACACACACACACACACACACACACACACACACACACACAGACGCACACGCACAGACGCACACTCACACACAGATATATTACAAATATATGTCAGTGTTTTTTGTCAGTGTGTGCCGATATATATATATTTTTGTTGAGTGATTGATATAGTTTTCGTGAGTGATTTAAACAAGCAGGTATATATATATATATGGATGTCGCGATCGTGAAGTCCAACGGGGGGGGGGTCGCGATCGTGAAGTCCAACGGGGGGGGGGGGGGGGGCGGGGTATAGCTGGTAAAATGGTATAGCCCCCCCTGGTGAAAAATGCACCAGCCGCCACTGGGTAGGAGAAGTGGAAACTGTGTGACTGTGTGACTGTGGACTGTGTGACTGTGTGTGAGTGTGAGTGTGAGTGTGAGTGTGTGTGTGTGTGTGTGTGTGTGAGAGTGTGAGAGAGGTAGTGTGAGAGAGGTCCGAGCCTGGAGGGGGAGGGTAGGGGACAGTAGAAATGTTCCGTCGGTAAGATACAAGGTTAATTAATACAAATGACTATAAAAAACGACCATGTTAACGGTACTCTCTCCCAAGCCAGCGATACTTGTTATACTAACGTTAGATATCAACATGAAATGGTCACACACGGACTAGATTAGAGACAAGATTATTTAACGTCATGACATTAAAACAATACATTAAAAGTATACATATGAATTGTAAAACAATCAAACAAACGATCATGTTCATTCGTTACATTAATTCCATAAAACCATCAGTCGTTACATTAATCCCATAAAACAATCCCATAAAACAATCAAACGATCAGGGCCGGCCCGCCGCACTGGCGTTATAGATGTTCGCCTAGGGCGCTAAACTGTAGAGGGAGCGCAGGGGGTGCACGCCAGATATATATATATATATCTTTTAATTTTAATTTAAAATTTTAATTTTTAATATATGTATATGTTTTGTTCTTTTGGTAGGCGCCCCCCAGATCAGGATTCATATGTTTTTTTGAGAATATGAAAAATAAAACGTAGGGGCGCCCCAAAACACTGCACCCCCCTCTATGTTTTTTTTGGTTTTGTCCATTTGTGTTTCACGTGTCCTGCACCTGCACGGACGCGAGAGACGTAGAATTAGAACTTCACTGAGTCACTAAGAACATGAAGAGGGGCAACCCCAACAAAAAGCTTTCTGGGGCGCATTGGAAAAGGCGAAGAAAGAGGCAGGAGGAAAAACACCAGGAAAACAGAGGTCTGATGACTGTTTTGTGTTTATTGGCATTTTTCAAGCAAATGTTTAAATCTAGCCAGACAGCTAAACGCCAGGAAAACAGGTGTGAGCTGCTAGCTACCTGTCGTCATAGCTAGATAGGTAGCTAACTAGCTTTACCTTACTGATATTATTATTAACGCTATCTATTTTGGAGAAAAAGGGGGAGGAAAACCGAGTATGTCTCATGACTGTTGTGTTTAACAATATTGACATTTTTCAAGCTAAGTTTTAAAGCTAGCTAGCTATCGTTAGCTAACGATATAGACATGTGCTGTTAGCTAACGATAGCAGCTGACATATAGTATGATAGAAGCTGGCAGATGGCAGATGCTTTACCATCTAGCTAGATAGCTATTTTTACACCACTTGCACTGTGTGGGTTTTCTTGTATTCATTATATATATTTATTATCATTAACCCTTTAACTGCCAGCACCACCATTTGGTAGAGCACATTTTGTGTCTTGATATCTTGTTGAAAAAAAATAAAAAAGTTTAACTGATTCAGCCAGCTCTACCCTTTGGTTGACATGTTATGCACAAAACAACCTCTAGATGTCACTGTGGTTCGAACAGAAAGCCCTTCAGCTAGGTGTAATTATTTTTTTGAAACTTTTTTTTATTATCTTTTATGAATATATCTGGTTGTATATATTGCTCATTTTCCATAAAAGAAACAAATGTATTTCAGTTTGTGTTTTATTTGAGTTTGATGCATACAAATACTGTACTGTATATGATGATTATTGAAAATGCACTTTTCCCATAAAAGGCCAGCTCGACCAGTTGGTAGAGGCTCATAAAACAAAACTGTGTGGTCAGTCAAACAAAACAAATGGTTTGTGGTTATGTGTGGCCCATTTGATAAGAAAATGCAAACAAATAATTTTTCCATAGCTTTTTTCTTGGTCCGGCAGTTAAAGGGTTAAAGGTATCTATTTTTGTTCAATCTGTAGCTTACAAATGGTAATGGACACAAAATAAGTCTGCTAAATCATTAATGGTTAAAGAAGGTCAAAACATGTATTTTGCATATTTGGGCACAGGAAATGATGTCCGCTATTCTGAACTGCTCAGTATTAGTGCAGATAGATACCTACTACATAATTCTGTGTAATTTCCAGGTGCATTGTTAAAATATCTGGGTAATCCCACTCCCACCACTGCACAACCTGAGTCTACTGCATCACAGCCTGTAGCAGGTGAGTTCAGTCAAGTATTTTGTGATATTGCCTGTTGAATTTATTAGGGTGGGGGTAGTTCATACACACATTCACACCTGGAAGCTTCCCAGCACAGTACCACCGTTTTCTATTTTATTATTGCACATTACAATAGCACTTCTATTACTAATAATATTACTACTAATAATGTGAATGTAACACACACACACACTCATAGTGGGTGTCTAACTGTATCCATGCATGTTTGACTGTGCCTGCAGGTGAAAATGTACCTGTCCCAAGTGAACCTGCTGCTACACAATCAGCAGGAGAGACATTGATCCCGAGTACCACAGCACAGTCTGCAGCACGTGACCCCATAAAGGCAGCAGCTGTTGACCCTGCCGACTGGCCATCCATATCTGATAAGGTCAGAACAGAGTTTGTGAGCAGAGGACCCTATCAGGCAAAACCACACTTCATTTTTCCAAAAAGACAGGATGGGAGAAGCTGCCACCACCACAACTTTTATAGAAAACTGGTAAATGGGGAAAGAATCAAGAGAAGCTGGCTATTGTACTCGATAGAAAAACAATAGCCTTTACTGTTTTTGCTGCAAGCTGTTCTCCCAGAAGGAATACAAATTAATCAGTGCAGGACTAAATGACTGGAAAAATTGCCACCAATTACTGAAAACACACGAGAACACTCCAGAACATACTAAACACATGTCATCATGGAAAGAGTTAGAGTTTCGATTACAAAAGGGGCAAACTATTGATTCGAGGGGGGGGGGGGCGCCAGCTAAAATCTCGCCTAGGGCAGCAAATTGTCTAGAGCCGGCCCTGCAAACGATCATGTTCATTTATGACATTAGTTACATTAATACCAAATTACATCACTTACTTTGATCAGTGAACGTTAAGTTTAACGTTTAAAAAAGACGTAGGAGCCGAGTGTCTTGTCCTGTCTCCACACAAGTGTTCACGGAATGAGTGTCGGAGACGCCTCTTCAACCTTCTCGAAAGAAACTCGAAAAGCGCCACAAAGTCGTGATGGCCAAAACGTATATTACATTAGACTCCCATAGAGAAAGCATTAAGGCTGAAGTTAAGTGCCCCCATAGAGAATGATAAGGCCATTCGGCTTAAGATTACTTGGTGCCCGCACGGGAGACCGGGGTTCAATTCCCCGACGGGGAGCCACGTCATTGATTTATTGTAGTGGCCCAAATCCAAAAAAGTCTGTCCTATAACTATATTTGAAGGTTCCTTTTCTTGACCACTTGTAGAGCTTGGGGCTGGGAAGCAGTGTCAGACTCACAGAACAGAAAACCACGACGTTTTTTGTTGCTCTTTTTGCTTGTTTATTGTCCAGAAAGAACAAAATATGAAAACAATATTAAACATAGAAATAAACAGGAGATCCTAATAATCTGGTGAACATAAGGCTGCGTCTGCGTGTCAATGACGGTATTGCTGCTGCCCTGCCGTCACACGCCGCACCTTTCGCTTATAGCTTTAGCCCCGCCCCTTCACCTGAGCAAAGCCCACCACTCACTGACACAGAAACATGTATTAGTAAAAGTTCAGAATGAATCAAAACAAAATAAACTTAAATGCGGCTCCTACAACTTCATACAGGAAGCGCCTTGAAGCTGTCATTACAAACAAAGGCTTCTCCACTAAGTATTGAATTAATTTCAGTTAGTGTGTTCAATACTTTTTTCCTATGTTTCCTATATCACTTTATTTACATATGGACTTTAATGTTTAGATTTTTTTGTCTGGATTTCTTGAGTTAATACCAAAGCCTGGTGCACATTTCACTGAAATGGCCTCATTGGAAATCAATTTACTGGGAAAAATGTTCAATACTTATTTCCCCCATTGTAAAGGTGACAGAAGCGCTCCATCCCAGTAGTGTGTAGGTATATGAAAGAGCAGAGGCCAGTGGTATATCACTCCCAATATAATACTCCCAGCTTCGGAGGAGACCTGTGCACAGCCGTCGCATGTGACCTGCGGGTTGTTCACCATCGCCTCTTCCGCATCGGACTGACGAAGCGTGTTTGAGCCAAACTCAAGGGCTTTTGAGGTTGTGGTGAGACAATGAAATGTGTTCATTAGTCAGTCAAATCATATCGGAACTGTTGTGCATAACAAATAAAGATATTGTTTTTACTATAACAATATCAGGGAAATGTATGGTTCGGATCTTTAGGTTCTATGTGATTTTAAAATGAAATACTCTTTGGGGTGAGAGTTTATCCAGCATCTTTAACAGTTCCCGTTATTCCATTTTCATTGCTGTTGTTCCGGCCTGTTAACTAGGCTGTTTAAGAGTCAATAGGCAACAAAAAAAACAACACAGGCTGAACAGGCTAGACCCTTTTAAATGTTTTGTCCTGTATTCTATGAAAGAGACCTTGACTACCACGTTGCGTTAATAAGATCTCTCGTGGGCAGTAATGTAGACGTGTAAGAGGCTTTTCAAGGGACTGCAGACCCACTATTTCCCTCAAGATTTAATGTCCCCCCCCCCCCACATTAGCGCACAATGATCCTAATCCCACAGGAACAAATAAATAAATCCTTTTAGTTTTTATTGTTGCTGTTCTTATTGGTTATTGGTTTTAACTAACGGTGGCGTGATGGGGGGGAAAGATGCAGAGGCCCCGGGGTGAGGAAAGTGGAGCGATGAGGGGGGGGGGATCGGGAGGAGAGACGAGGACTGGAGTGGAGTATGGCGCCGCACGACGACGCAGTTTTTTGTTATTTATTCTTTTTATCGCAACTATTTTAGTTCAGGAAGTTAGCAGCACGTTCACTTATAACTTTTGCACACTTCGGGAGATCAGATCGACAGTCGCTCGCCGCCTACCGGAGTTTTTTTTCCATTCTTTCGACTCGGACGTCCCGCCCGAAGTCACAGCTGGATTATCTCCGACCATCTTGGGCACGATTACACGCAAGCGTCGCCGGAGGAAGCGAGCCGGTGTGCTAGTCAGGCTGAGACGTCGATCCGATCGCCCCCCATTCTACTGGCTAATGTACAGTCTCTGCACAATAAGTTAAGCGAGCTACAGGCTCGTATTCAATTCCACCGGGAAACTAAGGATAATTGTATCATCTGCCTTACGGAGACATGGATGTCGGAGGGGGTTACCGACGCAGCTATCGAGCCGACGGGCTTTTCCGTCCACCGGGCGGACAGAACAAAGGCTCTCTCCGGTAAAGATCGCGGAGGGGGGGTATGTCTCATGATAAATAGATCTTGGTGCAACCAAAGTCATGTACATCCCCTCAAGTCTTTGTTCCCCGGACCTGGAGTACCTGATGCTTATGTGCCGTCCACACTGGCTACCTCGGGAGTTTACAGCGGTAACCGTGACCGCTGTTTACATTCCCCCACAAGCCAACACGGACACAGCGCTGAAGGAACTGTACGGGGCTATCAGCGAACAGGAGTCGGCACACCCCGAGGCTGCTCTCATCGTGGCGGGGGACTTCAACAAGGCGAACCTGGAGAAGGTTCTCCCGAAGTTCTACCAACACATAACGAGCAACACACGGGGCGAGCGGATCCTCGACCACTGCTACACTCCCTTCCGTGATGGCTACAAGGCCCTCCTCCGCCCACCGTTCGGCAAATCAGACCACCGCTCTATCCAGCTACTCCCCGCCTATAGGCAGAGACTGAAGCAGCAACCGATCGCTGTGAGGGAGGTCCAATGCTGGTCGGACCAATCAGACTATGCTGCAGGATTGTTTTGATCACACTGACTGGCACGCGTTGCCTCGGACAATAACATCGAGTACGCGTCGTCGGTCCGGCAGAGGGGAGAGCACAGCCCTATCTCCATCGACGGCGTTGCAGTAGAGAGGGTCAGCAGCTTCAAGTTCCTTGGCGTGCACATCTCCGAGGACCTCACATGGTCCACGCACACCACACGTGGTGAAAAGGGCCCAACAACGCCTGTATTTCCTCAGGCGTCTGAAGAAATTCAGCATGGGCCCCCGCATCCTGAGAACATTCTATAACGGCACCATCGAGAGTGTTCTTACAGGGTGTATCACCGCCTGGTACGGGAACTGCACCGCACTCGAGCGCAGAGTGCTTCAAAGGGTGATGCGGACGGCCCAGTATATCGTTGGAGGTGAGCTCCCCTCCCTCCTGGATATATACAACCAGCGGTGTGTGGCCAAGGCCAAACGCATCATAAAGACATTGCCCACCCCAGCCGCGAACTGTACTCACTGTTACCGTCAGGCAGGCGATACCTGCCTTTATTCTATTTTTATCTTATTTTATAACTGCTGTCTGTCGAGTATTGCACACAAGATTTTCTCATCACTGCTTTATACTTGTGTAAACTGTGAAGTGACCATAAACTTGACTTGACTTGAGGGAGGAAGATCAGGTGAGGGGGCGGAGTAACTACGATGAGGGGGGGTGTCCAGAGCGGCGGTGCCACTGCCAGGGCTCATAGCAGTTAGGAGTCTTCACTGCACTTCACTTCCACTCGCATTCCTCTTGCCTCTTATTTGTTTTAGCAGCGTTGTCAATGACTTTCAGGCTTCAGAGACGGGTCTGGGGACCCCTTCTTAGCTCAACAGTGCCCCCTGTTGACTCGGCGGTGAGTGGCGTGAGACGTCTCATGCCACTCACCACCGCCACCACCCCTCCTCCTCCTCCTCCTCCTCACCACTTCTATGACTACTACTAGTAGCTCACATCAGGACGGAATTGACGGCAAGTGATTCCGCATCAAGTTTGCTAAAACAATCATTCAATTTATTAGTTATAATATAAAACGTGCTGTCATTTTGATTGTTTTTTGATGTGCAAATGAGCAACCATAGAATACAAAAAAAAAAGAAAAGTTATTCACTCTGCCCCCAGCATCCGTCCCATAACTTATAATCAGGAATAGCTGGGTCGTTGTTATTAGCTAATGCAAATCCGTCTCATACCCTTCCCGATTACGTTATGTACACACATACCGCTCTACACACAGGGGAAGCCGTCGGAAAACATTGGTCATAAAAAAAAAGGCACAACGCAGGATTCATCAATGTCTTAAACCTGTGAAAACGCGTTTAAAAACACAGCGGAAACACAACCGTTAACCTCTGTGGCGCCAGAGGGCATGTTTTGATCCATTTATACAATTGACCCAAATAACGCAAATATTCAAAATAGGATATCGGAAGTAGAAATGTAACATTGCAAAAACAGATCAGGTCCATATCAGGAAACGTTAAGATGTCCTTAAAAGACTATAGAGAATAACACTAAAACACCTTGAATGAACTGGTGTTTGAAAGCCCACACAAAAAGGTACAACATTGAAAGGCTATTTTTGATCGCAGACGTGCCACCACCTACTCGATACAACTTAATGTTTAATGTTCTATATTTCTGCATATATTTTTTGAATGAAAAACATCTTTGATCGAAGATGAAAAACAAAAAAACAGAAATGGATTTCCAAGGCTCAACGCCTAAGCAGGGGAAGACACACCAAAAGGTGACAGCGTGAAAAAAATCCACCCAGACTCCACCGGTCTACACAAAAGCCAAGCGGTAGGAGAGACTTTGTAGTATTGGCCGTGATGTGTGACGTAAAATCCGGCCCACCTCAGTCTTCCCCCTCCCCGGTGGGGGGAACCAAGGGGGTGGTTCACCATGATTCAAGCCATCAGAAGGCTATCGTCCACGGGGCTAGCAGCGTGCACCGGGCTGCTCTCTGTGGAGCCGTAACACTGTGGAGACTGGGCTTCCTCTGGTGCCTCGGTACTTAGCACTCTGGGGAGGTACGCCTGTGGATGGACACAGACAGACAGACAGAAAAAGACAGACAGAGAGAGATAAACAGGGAGACAGACAGACAGACGGACAGGGAGAAAGAGACAGAGAGAGACGGACAGGGAGAAAGACTAGCAATGAGAACATGACAATAGATGAAAGGGCGAATTTACTGAGCTCATTTCAAAGCTTATTTTCCTCGTGTGTATTTGATGGCCGATACATTAAAAATAAACTATATTAGACACGCTATATCAATACGTGTTTGAACATGTACGGGGCATGAACAATGTACCATAGTGTGATCTGCATTTCCATCCTTTTCATCATCCTCTTCTGTTACCTGCACAACAAACAAAGGAAGACGATTGGTATGCATTGATGCACGCACTTGCACACACACACGCTCGTACACACACGCACACACACACTTACCAAGTAGTTGTGCGGGCTCAGATACTTGAAGTTTCCGAAGCAGTTGTAGCCCGCGAAGATGAGCACAGTGATACACAGAACCACAAAGGTGAAGAGGGACGTGTCGGCCATGAAACCTGAAATCACCACACACGCAAGTAAGTAAGTAAGTAAACAAACAGACAATCCGTTTACAAAGACTAGTGATCCGAGGAACGAGAGAACGTAAAGCAGTGGTGACGTTTTTCCCCCCGTTGGCGTTCCGTTCACCGCGGTCGCCTTCTTACCCATCCGCAGCACGGAGAAGAAGTAGAGCCAGATGAGGCAGATGATGGGCGCGGCCAGCGCTTGGCTGACCGCCGCCAGGTGGACCTGCCGGTCCACACGCGTGGGCAGGAAGGTGAAGTAGAGGTTGTGCTTGTCCACCAGGTGCTTGAGGATGAGGTACAGCAGGCCTGGAGGGACATGTTGGGTGGGTGACCGGGGGGGGGGGGGGTTAAGTTGATGGGTGTATTTAAATGGGCGGCACGCTTTTGGGGTGTTGTCGCTTTGGACAAAAGCCTTTGTTTATTGTTTATTTGTTGTACTGCTAACGTGGCGATGAGTGACATGTATTTGTTGGCTTGTCAGGAGGGTGGGGGGGGAGGGGTCACTGATAAATGTGTGTTCTTGCGTTCTATTGCTGCACGTGCAATGTACTTTGGTAAATTGGTCCTTGTTTGTCGGTTCGACAAATAAATGGGTTTACCATCACAAAAAGTGAGAGTGAGTGAGTGAGAGAGTGAGTGTGAGTGTGCGCGCATGCGTTCGTGTGCATGTGTGTGTGTTTCATCACCGCTTACCGAAGGGAGTGATCATGGGGCATGTGATGCTGTAGGACATGACGACGGTGAACACACACAGCATCCAGCTGTACATAGCTCCGTATTCAAACGAATAGGCCTGGTTCTGTAACAACAACAACACCCAGCGGTTGCATTCACCAGGCTAACTTTACAACGGTAGTTGTAGTAGCAGCAGCAGCAGCATGCTTTTGGACCACCTTTAAGTATTACACAAAGGTCTACAGGTAGCCCTTTGATTGAGTGCGGGTTGAGATGTTAAAAACCAGTACAAGATAAATCAACATTCAGCGACTGCAAACCCGAATAAAAAGGGTAAAAAATAAAATGTAACGCTTCGAAATGATAAAGGAGGATACAGTTCCATTATTTGTATCTGAACTTTACTTCCACCGTCTGCATTCTTCGATTGCGTGCAGGAAACCAGTGAATGAGTTTTCAATGTTATAACAGCACTTCATATTCTTTATCGTTTTTTGTTTTGTTGACGGTATTGCATTATTGTACGGTCACTTAAAGGTTGTTCTCAAAGTCAAGGTTGAATTGAGTGTAGGAGCTGCACCACGGACCTGCTTGACGTACTTCCTCTCGGCGGCAGAGCGGGCCAGCATCATGCGGATGGTGTACAGCAGTAACCCTGGCAACCGAAGCAGGTCCATCCCCGAGCCCAGCAGGGCTGCCGCGATCACATAGTTGACGAAGAACGCCCCTTGGTCCGGCAAGAAGACACATCTGGGAGAAAAAGGAAAAGAAAGGAAGGGAGGGTTTTGGGGAGTTAAGGTTAGGCACCGGGTTCGATTCCACATATTATAATAATACAAATAATAATTAATATAATGATGATTACATGAGGCAGAGGAGGAGAAGAACAACAAGAACAAGAAAGGTAGGCAAAAATCTATTTAGAGTCTTGCATGTCATGTAGTTCTGAGAAGAACTACGACTGAAATCATGTGGAGGACTTACTCAAACCTCAGCTTCCCCTCGATCAGAAAGTGTTGGTCGAACAGCCAGCGGATGAACACTGCAAGGCTGACCGAGCAGACGGAGGAGGTTAGACCAGACAGGGGAGTAGACACACACACCGCTCAATACAAGCACAGGCCAAGTACACACCGATTATTGCATTAGGGTGGAAAGACTTGTAAAAATGGAAAACGGAACAATCTGGAAAAAAAGGGTGGACATGACACACGGGCCTTTTTTAACTTTTTTTTTACGATCCGTTGGACGACCGACGAGGTCTGGGAGCAGGCCGACCAAACGGCCCCCGGCAGCCGCAGCTAAGTTGCGTGAGCATAACTAATAGACAGTCCCTGAGGTCACGAGCAGGTGTGTTGACTACCTGGTGAGTCCCAGGGAGGGCAGGATCAGCACCATGAACAGCAGGAAGATGTACAGCTTGTGCATCATGCTCAGCTGCTCGCTGGACCTGAGGAGGAGAACAGCAACAGCATAGAGCACTGTAAGACAAGAGACCATTAGATTGTAATGGAGCCCAGACGGGAAATTCAGGCCTCAGAAAGAAAGAAAGAAACTTGCATCGCTGAAACCTTTTGACATAACAGAAGCGGCACGTTCGACACTCTGCATCTGCTTAACAACTTGCTTTTGGATGTAGTGTGGACCCAGCGATCGCATTCACCAGGGTAACTTTCTCACTTCTCACTCGCTTGCATTCGGATTTGCGGTTGCCGCCAGCCATTGGTCCATCCGGCTGAATAGACCAATGGCCGGCACTACTACCGATCGGCCCGATTACGGCTCAAGTGCACTTGTGATTGGCATTGCCCGAACCGGTTGCCGTCTTCGTCCAGGCTCCCTCTTTTTGGGCCGCAGCCAACGAGAGTCCCACAAGAGAGAGAGAGCCCGACATCGAGGCACAAGGACCGACACAATCCAAACAATCCTTAGGACAAACACAACCCAATGCAGCCCAATGCCCACCTGCTCCAGTGGGCCTCTCCCAGAGTGGCGTAGTAGACGACGGTAGGCAGGAGGGAGGAGAAGCACCACAGCAACAAGGTCGGAAAGAACTGACTGATGACAGCACTCTGGGGGGGAACACAAAACACAAAGCTTTTTCATAATTGCATACCCCTGTATGCGGAACACCCCTATATATATCTATCTCTATATATATATTATATATATATATCTATAATATATCTATATATCTATATCTATATCTATATATATCTATCTATCTATCTATATCTATATCTATATCTATATATATATATATATATCTCATACATACTCGTAATAAGTAATCTTCTAACTTTTTAGTAGACCGTTTTTTAGCCACTGTAAACTGTAAATGATATATTACCACGCACTTTACTGCAACATTTGCACTCTTGCACCAAAATATTTTCGGCTGTACTTGTACTTGTGCTGCTGTGCACTGACAACACATTAGAATCTAATCTAATCCGTTGGGCGTGGCCCCGTGGAGGGGGCGTGGCCCCGTGGAGGGGGCGTGGCCCCGTGGAGGGGGCGTGGCCCCGTGGAGGGGGCGTGGCTCACGTTGAGGTAGGAGATGGGCTTTGTGATATAAAACTGGTCCATGGTGGAGATGATGATGGAGGGCGTGGTGAAGAAGGTGAGCAGGACGATGAGGAAGAGGTTGAGGAGCAGGAAGCGCACCCCCCAGCGCACGCCCTGCACCGAGAGGTTCTCCCTGAAAACGGGAGAGAGGAGGAAGAGGAAGAGGTTATTAGATCTGGTTATTAGGTCAGAGTGGACGGTTCATAAAAGGCAAGGTCAAGTAAGGATTAAATCACTTCTTGCTACTTGGCGGAAGAAGTAAAAAAAAGAGATCATTGGATTTTTTTTTTAGCAATGGATTTTTTTATTGGCCTATATGGATTTACCTGCCGATACCTGTTCCAGTACTGGTTTTCTTCATAAAATGTACTAAAATGTATAATTACAAACAGCATTCAAATACAATATTTTATGACCAGCGTAATGTACAGTTCATCAGACGGCCATGAGGTGTAGGCCTAATCATTAACTAAATGCCACATTTTAATGACATAACGAATATATTCTTCTAAATAAATTCTAAAAATAGATACATATTTATATATTTATTTTGAAGAATATATTCATTATGTCATTTAAAATGTGTCTATATATACACAGTATAATATACAGTGCTGCTTGAAAGTATGTGAACCCCCTAGACATGGTCATTGTAATTGTACAAAAATGTAAAATAACCTTATTAAATGTATATCCAAACACCAATTTGTAAAGCAGGACTTTCCAAATAATGGACACAAACAAAGAAAAATGATGTATTTTCATTATTTATTCAAAAAAAGTGGTTTCTCCCACAAAAACTGAAAATATGACTTGTGCAAAAGTATGTGAACCCTTTTGGTTAATAGCGTGTGGCACCTCCTTTTGCAGCCATTACTGCAATCAAACGTTTTCTATAGCCACTGACCAGTCTCTCGCATCTGCTGTGGGGGATTTTTGCCCACTCTTTCTTGCAGAACTCAGCCAGTTGAGAAAGGTTGGAGGGACATCTGGCATGTACCCCCCGCTTCAGGTCTAGCCACAACATTTCAATTGGATTGAGGTCCGGACTTTGACTTGGCCAATCCAGAGTACGAATCCTCTTTTTCTGAACCATTCCTTGGTAGATTTGCTGGTATGTTTTGGGTCGTTGTCTTGTTGAAAAACCCATTTACGGCCCAGTTTCAACTTCCTGACTGATGGCTGGAGATTCTTATCAAGAATTTGCTGATACACTTCAGAATTCATGTTTCCCTGGATGATATGGAGTTGTCCAGGTCCAGAAGCAGAGAAGCAGCCCCATACCTTAACATTTCCACCACCATGCTTCACTGTTGGGATGAGGTTCTTTTCTTCATGTGCTGTGTTGGTTTTTCTCCAAACAAAGCGCTTACGATTATGACCAAATAATTCTATTTTGGACTCATCTGTCCAGAGAATGGACTTCCAGAAGGCCTCTGGTTTGTCCAAGTTCTCTCTGGCAAAGTTTAAACGGGCAGCTTTGTTCTTTTTGGAGAGCAGAGGCTTCCTTCTAGCAACCCTCCCATGAATGTCGTGTTGGTTCAATTTTCGTCTAATTGTAGACGCATGTACATTTACACCTGACGCTGCCAGAGAGCTCTGGAACTCTTTAGAGGTGATGTGTGGGTTGTCCTTTACCTGATTTATTATTCTACGGGTGCTTCTTGATGTTAGTTTTAATGGGCGTCCACTTCTAGGCAAAGATGCGGTCATCTTGGACGCCCTCCATTTGTAAATTATTTGCCTCACCGTGGATGGATGGAGCTGGAATCGTTTGGAGATTGTCTTGTAGCCTTCTCTAGACTGATGGGCTGTCAGTACCATTTTCTTGATTTCCTCGGGTATCTCCTTTCCTCTTGGCATGGTTGATTCGTATGGGTACACCCTGGCACTGCAGTCGTTTGGTTGTTTTTCTCTCTCTTTTAATCTGTGTTGTCCAACCCTTTTCCTAATGATGTCTCATTTGATTGGTTTGCTTAATTGACTAATTAAGCACCCAAAAGTGTTTCACCTGAATCTGTTACCTCCTTGACTTTACCAATACAGCTGGGGGTTCACTTACTTTTGCACATCCACTAATTCCATGTTTCATGTATTTTTTTGGCTACTCACACAATTCCCTCTAAAAACGTACATGGAACTGTTAAACATAAACCTGACATTTCATATATGTAAAACTTGTGATGATAAAATAGGAAAATCATGGTAAAACAACAGAAAACTCTTAACTGTTCAAGGGGTTCACATACTTTCGAGCAGCACTGTATATATGTATATCATAACTGAGCCTGTGTGCAAGGCTTATAATTCCCCAAACTCCAGGTTTCCATTAATATATAGCCAACATTATTACAACTAATTTTATACCCTGAATGTTTTGAATTTCCTCCACAGGAGAACCGGATTAAACGTACAAAACAGCCGTCCTGTGCACAGCCAAGGCCGGTCTACGGAATCGGTCGCCTTTGAAGCAATTTTATTATCGTTGCAAAAATTCTGGTCTTTGGCCAAATCAACTTGTTGGAAAGCTTGTTGGCATGGGTATCTGGAGCTTTGCACTCTTATGTTGAGTTATGTTACAAAAAAAATATGAAGACAGATCGAAAGAAAATAGAAAACGACCAACAGACTGCAAATGTGTCGTTCCCCATGCAAACTCCTACACGTAAAAAATCCACGTATAAAAAGTATAACACAGTTTCCACTAAGCTCGACACTACTGGCAACGCGCAAACGGCGTGGGTCCAGGGGTGACTAAGTAGATTACATATTATAGATAGGTAGATATTGTTCTAGATATTGTTTTCCAACTTATTGTACTTTTCCCTTACACCTTTACCTGAGCTACTGGTTCAGTTCTTGGAGACTTGTTAGAAATTAAATGCACTTTTGACTTCTGGTGACGAGTTGTTCTCTTACCTTTAAACCTTTGTAAGTGGCCTGGGGGTAAACGCGTCATGCTAAATGACTGATGTAATGTGACGGCCTTACCAATAAATGTTCAAGGGATGGGGTGCAAAGCCGACCCTCCACCTCTTGACCCTGAGGGACGCGCTGTGGGCAGAGGGCTGTGGCTCCCACTCCTTACAGCAGCAGCCGGCCCGTCTGACGTCAGTGCCGCCGACCGCGCTGTCCCCGCCCCCGCAGTCAAGGGCATTGAAGTCTTTGAGAATGCTGTTAGGTGGAAACGCGTTTTGGATTTGGGTTATTCATTTAGCAAAATGCTCTTATCCAAAGTGACTCCCAAAGTGAGTCCCGGTTGCGAGACCGATGAACGAACGAGTGGCGATCAATACGGGAGCTACAAATTGAAGTGCTGCGTCACTGAACCCGAGAGGCCGTTCCAAAAAAAAAGAAAACAAATAAATAAATACAGCCAATGAAAAACACAGAAATAAACTTTTCCAAGTCACTCGTGAAACGTCCGACGCAATTACGGGCGAAGGGACAAGGCCAACGGCCGTTACACATAAAAATGACAGACAAGTTTTATTCAAATAAGAGCACAAACCAAACAAGCTTTTAAGAGGGTACTTACTATTTGGCCATGGCTTCAGAGTGTAATGTTACAAATGCCATCCCTAGGGGGCGCTGTGGCACCAGTTCCCTCTGCTTGCTCACCTCCGTCAACAGAGCAGCCTCTTGGTTGCTGTAGTACTCGATAGCGTCCACCTGAACACACGCCACACACAACATGAAGGTTAACAGAACCGTAAAGAGACGGTGATTGAGGCCTCTAGTCTGTTCAAGTTCAGTTTATTGTCACTTCACAGTTTACACAAGTATAAGCAATGAGTGAAAATCTTATGTGCAATGCCCGACGACAGACAGCGGTTATAAAAAAATAAATATAAATAAAAATAAGTAAAAAAGTACAAAACTGTATAAGTTAAATATAGAATAATGCAATATATAAAATGCAATATATCAGCACAGAAAAAGAGCAATATATATATATATATATATAAATCAATGTAATAAAATATACATTGTTATATGCTATACACCCTTGTTCACCCTCGATGGCCCGACTGTGGAAGCTGTCTCTAAGGGCGTCTTCTCATTAGGAACGGGTGCTCCGCTCCGTCCTCGCTCCGTCCTCGGGAGCGAACCCCCCCCCTCCCTCTCCCCCCTCGGATTCGACCCCGAATGGCTAGTGAGAAAGCAATCCATCTTCTCTCGCTTATCCGTAATCGGGTCGCGGAGGTAGCAGCTTCAGCAGGGGACTCCAAACTTCCCTCTCCCTGGCAACATCGACTAGCTCTGACTGGGGATCCCGAGGCGTTCCCAGGCCAGTGTGGAGATGTAATCACCCCACCTGTACCTCAGTCTGCCCCGTGGTCTCTTCCCAGTTGGATGTGCCTGGAAAACCTCCCTCGGGAGGCGACCAGGAAGCATCCTTACTAGATGCCCGAACCACCTCAACTGGCTCCTTTCTACGCGAAGGAGCAGCGGCTCTACTCCGAGTCTCTCACGAGTGACTGAGCTTCTCACCCTATCCCTCAGGGAGATACCAGCCACCCTCCTGAGGAAACTCATTTTGGCCGCTTGTATTCGCGATCTCGTCCTTTCGGTCATTACCCATTGCTCATGGCCATAGGTGAGGGTAGGAACGAAGACTGATCGGTAGATCGAGAGCTTTGCCTTCTGGCTCAGCTCTCTTTTGGTTACAACGGTGCGCCAAAGTGCACCCAATACCGCTCCCGCTGCACCTATTCTCCTGTCAATCTCACGCTCCATCCTCCCCTCACGCGAGAACAAGACCCCGAGATACTTGAACTCCTTCACTTGGGATAAGGACTCCCTCCCTACTTGGAGTAGACAATCCACCGGTTTCCTGCTAAGAACCATGGCCTCAGATTTGGATGTGCTGATCCTCATCCCAGCCGCTTCACATTCTGCTGCAAACCGATCCAGTGAGTGCTGAAGGTCACATACTGATGACGCAAACAGGACCACATCATCTGCAAACAGCAGCGATTCAATCCTGAGCCCACCATACTGAAACCCCTCCCCTCCATGACTACGCCTTGAAATCCTGTCCATGAAGATCACAAACAGGATGGGTGACAAAGCGCAGCCCTGGCGGAGGCCAACACCCACTGAGAACAGGCCTGACTTTGTACCGAGAATCCGGACACAGCTCTTGCTTTAGGAGTAGAGAGATTGGATGGCCCTCAACAGTGACTCCCGCAGCACCCCCCACAGTATTTCCCGAGGGACCTGATCATATGCCTTCTCCAAATCTACAAAACACATGTAGACCGGATGGGCATACTCCCAAGCCCCCTCCAGGATCCTTGCAAGAGTGAAAATGCGGAATCCGCATTGTTCCTCTTCAATCTGAGGTTCAACTATCGGCCGAACCCTCCTTTCAAGCACCTTGGAGTAGACTTTCCCAGGGAGGCTGAGTAATGTGATACCCCTGTAATTGGCACACACCCTCTGGTCACCCTTTTTGAACAGGGGTACCACCACCCCCGTTTGCCACTCCTCAGGCACTGTCCCAGACTTCCACGCAATGTTGAAAAGACGTGTCAGCCACGACAGCCCCTCAACACCCAGAGCCTTTAGCATTTCTGGACGGATCTCATCAACCCCTGGGGCTTTGCCACTGCGGAGATGTTTGACTACCGTAGTGACTTCCTCCAGGGAGATTGATGTTTGCCGTCCTTCATCCTCCAGCTCTGTCTCTACCATTGAGGGTGTAGTTGGGTTAAGAAGTTCCTCAAAGTGTTCTTTCCACCGCCCGATCACCTCCTCAGTTGAGGTCAGCAATGTCCCACCCTTACTGTACACAGCTTGGATGGACCCACGCTTCCCCCTCCTGAGGCGCCGGATTGTTTGCCAGAAACGCTTTGGTGCCGAATGAAAGTCCTTCTCCATGGCTTCTCCGAATTCCTCCCACACCCGCTGCTTTGCCTCCGCTACAGCCGAGGCTGCCGTCCTCTTGGCCTGTCGATACCTCGCAACTGAGTCCGGAGTCTCACAGGCTAACATAGCCCGGAAGGCCTCCTTCTTCAGCCGGACGGCTTCCCTGACCACCTGTGTCCACCACGAAGTCCGAGGGTTGCCGCCCCTTGAGGCACCAATGACCTTGAGGCCACAACTCTCAACCACAGCTTCGGCAATAGAAGCTTTGAACAATGACCACTCTGGCTCAATGCCCCCAGCCTCCACAGAGATGCCCAAAAAATTCCGCCGGAGGTGTGAGTTGAGGGTCTCCCGGACAGGGGCATCCACCAGACGTTCCCAGTTCACCCGCACTACACGTTTGGGCTTACCAGGTCTGTCCAGAGGCTTTCCCCGCCATCTTACCCAACTCACCACCAGATGGTGATCGGTTGACAGTGTCCAAAAAACATGCAGCCTCAGGCCAGATGATACGATAACAAAATCGATCATTGACCTTCGGCCTAAGGTACTCTGGTACCATGTACACTTATGAGCATCCTTATGTTTGAACATGGTGTTTGTTATGGCCAATCCATGACTAGCACAGAAATCCAATAACAAAACCCCACTCCGGTTCAGATCAGGTAGACCGTTCATCCCCAACACGCCCCTCCAAGTCTCCCCATCGTTACCCACGTGTGCGTTGAAGTCTCCCAGGAGGACTATAGAGTCCCCTTCAGAAGCCCCATGCAGGACTCCATCCAGGGTGTGCAAGAAGGCGGGATATTCCGAACTGTTGTTTGGTGCATAGGCACAAACAACAGTCAGAGTTTTCCCTCCCATGACCCTAAGGCGTAGGGAGGCGACCCTCTCGTCCACCGGGGTAAACTCCAACAAAGCGGCACTCAGCCGGGGACTTGTGAGTATCCCCACACTCGCCCGGCGCCTCACACCCTGAGCAACTCCAGAGAAGGAAACAGTCCAACCCCTATCCAGGAGTTTAGTTCCAGAGCCAGTGCTGTGCGTAGAGGTAAGCCCCACCAGATCTAATTGGTAGCGCTCCACCTCCTGCACAAGCTCAGGCTCCTTCCCCCCCAGAGAAGTGACATTCCACGTCCCCAAAGCCAGTCTCTGTTGGCTGGGTTTGGTCCGTCGATGCCCCCTGCCGCCTAACTGGCAGTGCACCCGACCCCAGCGGTTCTTCCCGTAGGTGGTGGGTCCGCGGGAAGGAGAAGTGACCACGTTGCTTTTTCGGGCTATGCCCGACCAGGCTCCGTGGCTAACCCGGCCACCAGGCGCTCGCTTACGGGCCCTCTTTCCAGGCCTGGCTCCGGAATGGGGCCCCGGGCTTCCTCCGGGCAGGGTATCCTCACTTCTTGTTTGTTTGTCCATTGAAGTCTTTGAACCATTCTTAGTCTGGCCCCTCCCCTGAGACCAATCTGCCATGGGAGACCCTACCAGGAGCACTAGGCTCCAGACAACACAGCTCTCAGGTTCACAGGGACACCCAAACCTCTCCACCACGATAAGGTGATGGTTCCCGGAGAGGTCATGATGACCTCTCCGGGATCATGAGTGAGAAAGCCCCCTAAGTCTATTTGTGCGGCTGTTATGCCACTGGATACATTGCGTTCATGTGTGGTTATAAAATGGTAATATGCTCTTACATTATATCTACATCAACTGTTATTGTAAGTGAAGGAGTAGTCTGCATACTTTTTTTCCCCAATTTTGCCTTCTATGACTTTGACCAAAACATAAAAACCCCATTAATAACTCTGCCCTCCTCGCTACCCAAAAAACGACAGACTCTAAACTCTAAAGAATGCCTTGATCCGGTCAAACTACAGAAGTTCACCTGCAATAGATGCTCCTACAAGACTTAAGAAAGGGGAATAAGTACAATGGGAAATTACAAGGGGAAATGCACTTTTGGTCTGCTGACGAAAACCGCCTTGTGCTTTGGGATGCGGTTTCAGCAGTGAACAACCAGCCCACCAGACCACGCTTAACTTATGCATATATAAAAATTAACTGAATAAAAATAATAATAAAAAGCATGCCTTATTTGTCCTTGGTCTATTGCGAGGGCGTCTCGCCAGTCTGCACTCTGTTTCAGTATAAGTAAAGGGCCCTCAAGTATGGACCATGTTTTCAAAATGACATTTGGATTCAACCAACACACACACACACACACACTTCAAACTCGAATTTGTGTACGTTTCACACCACGGGCGACGAGGGCAAAAACCTTGTGTCCTCATGCGGTACTCGCCTCCTCACACTTGCAACACGCGCAGCAGCCGAGGTAACCGCACAGGCGGGGGTTGATGACCTCACGCCTCCCCGTCTTCGCCAGGTCCTTCTGGTAGTAGCGGAGGTTTTTCCGAGCCCGCATCCTGGGGTACAGCAAAATCAGTGACTTTCCCCCCCACTTACTCCCCATTCCCATCCGCAGTATGAATTTCATACAATTTAACACCTTATACATACTTTATTCTATAAGAATACTGTACACAATAAAAAGAACAATACAATGATTGATGGATGATGTGTGTAACATATGTTGAATTGTGCAACAAACACATTTAAAAAGCATTTAAAAGTGCCAGTAGTGCAGCAGCATCATGAATACAGGGCAGTACAGTGCGGAACGGTGCAGTAATTGTGATGAGTCCAGCAAAAGTATGATAGTGTCATGTAATAATATGGTTGACAATGTTGGTGATGGGGGGGACGGGGGAGAATGTAACACTCAGACAGTCTCTGGACACCCCTACCTCTCCTTGTCCAGCTGCATGAGCTTGGCCACGTCGTAACCCAGGGTGACGGTGGTCACCTGACAGGAAGGGTACGCCTCCCTGCAGGACACAAAGCAAACCCCTCAAGGAACGGCTTCTCATGCCGGTTAGCATCATGGACAAGATATATGTAGTGTGTGTGTGTGTGTGTGTGTGTGTGTGTGTGTGTGTGTGTGTGTGATGGCTGGTTTAAGCAGCCTCAGCACACCTCTGGGTCCATGGTAATCAAAGCCCACAGGTTAAGCCAGTGTTTCTCAAAGTGGGGGGCGCAGAGGCATGACAGGGGGGGCGCGCGTCAGCATGAACGGTGGGAACACTACATCTCGCACACAGCAGCGTTGGAAGCGTCAAATCAGACGCTTCCCATTCACTATGACAGGATGACTCGACGCTTTGCCGAACTGAATTGTGGGTCGTGTTCCATCGCGCTGCTCAGGACGAAAATTGAGAAATGTTCAACATTGACGGATCGTCGGACTCGACGGTCGAAGCACTAGCCAATCAAACGACAGCAACGGCACAGTGGTATGCAAATATGCTGGGCGAGCCAGAGGGCGAGTCATTCACGCAGTGTGCAAACATGATGGATAAAAAAAACTCGTCATTGTGGTAGGGAATCACCCGGTCTTGTATGACCATGCATAGGCAATAACCACCCTTCGGCATCCATTTTCGCAATAGTGGAGCTCATGAAAGTGTGCTTTTTTAGCTTTGTGTGTCCGGGGCGGGAGATAATGTGATTGGTTGTTGGTCGCGATAACCCCACGCGCCAGACACGCCTACTGGCACGCGTTGACGGAAGTCGACGCAATGCTGCCGTGTGCAAGATGTGTTGTCGTGTCGTGTAGTTACACTTAG
>CM051019.1:13885627-13895627 GCA_027704905.1 Muraenolepis orangiensis
GTAGAGAACTGCAATCACCGTGTGCAGCCACAGCAAGTGGTTCCTGACGAAGCAATTCAACACGTTCAAATCAGCGCTGTCACTGCATGCTAAACTAATGTTTACACATTGCCAAATTTACACCGTTCAATATCAAGAGATGCGTGGAAAGTGATTATCACTCTTTTCGAAGATTGCCAATAGTTGTCCTTCCGAAGTCGAATGGATCATTGCCTTTGGATGAAAATAGAAATCAAATATAATTAGGAATGGACGAATGACATCTGTATTGCTCACAAAAGACCAAACATAACCCATCGACAAGTCTTCAACAAACATGTAACCAGGGAAACAACACGTCAACATCACTCACCCAGCAGTTCCCCGGACAGGTTGACGGGGAGGATGATGGTGAGCGAGCAGACGGTAACCATGGTCAGCAGGAAGATGAGATGCCGTTGGAAGGAGAGGTAGTGGACCGCGTCCATTCCACACCTGGCCTTCACCTTCTCTGAACTGGTACACACACACACACACACACACACCACACACACACACACACACACACACACACACACACACACACACACACACACACACACACACACACACACACACACACACACACACACACACACACACACACACACACACACACACACACGGGGGGGGGGGGTTTAGGAGACACAGGGAGAGATAACAAGCACACACCGCTGGATTGGACCAAGGATGGTGACACGGCTACCAACTATCTGTAACCTAGCCATGCGGTTCTAACTCCGTCTGGACTCTCACACTCAACAGCCGGCTACTGTTTCTATCAATTGGCCTCTATGGTCTTTTTTTTAATGTATTGTTTCCCAATGAAGGATCCAGTGGGCTTTTGGACCGTTGATACGGGCCGGATGCCGATGCCAAATATCAGTGCAGTGCATCCGTAGTTTGTTTCCCTCACGTACATTTGGGCCACAACGTCCACAAAGTGATGAGAACCGACTAGTGTTTATTTATAAAGAGCACTCACTCCATTCCCATGACAAAGGGCAACCACGAGCAGCACCCCTACACAGGGAACAGAAAGGGACACTAGGTTAGATGTTGGATGAACATGGCAGTGAGTAAACAATGATACTGTAAAGAGACTGAATTAGTCCCCTACTCGGTATGACCACTGTGCAGTTTCAGGTTTAGAGAGGGAAAACACAAAAACAACATTAGGTTTACCTCCGGGGGTTTTGCGGCCATAAATAAAAACTCCCAAAGAAGGCCGGAGGGACCGTTGATGAGCAGAGAACTACATATGTCCAGCGTTTACACAAACCCTATGGGGACCTGGGAAACGTGACTTCATCGTGCCGGATGTCATTTTTAGCGATCACCTCACATGACCCCCCCCCCCCCATCATGTGGGGCGACTCTAATCTAAATCGGCATTCCGATCATTCCCAGATAGTGTAAGAGGCTTTATTGGCGCATCTCGCCCGGTTAAAATGGGATCCGTTCTGAGACGCACCGTCTCGGTCTCGGGTTCGTCCACGCTGGACGTCATGCGTCCGAAACGTCGCCGAGCCGACACATTGATCCTGGGAGGGAGGCAAAAAAATAATGAATAATGGAACTTCAGAAAACTAACATAACACCAACATTACAACACACACGATAGGCGTTCATCAGCAATACTTCCTGATTTACTTTGGGAATGCAATGGCTAGAAATGTGGCCGGTATGAATGACATGAATGACAGATCGAAAGCAATAATGACCGACCCTTTTTCCGAGTCCGAGACCAGAGCCAGCCGACCGTAGTCCCACAGTTTCTTCCTGATGGCCGAGAACAGAAGGACCAGGATCTGTGTTTGACATTAAAAGAAGAAGAAAAAAAAAACATAACTTATTAGCGCTCGCTTTATTGGCGACAGTAACCAACAAAACTTCAAACAAAAACCTTTTTTATTTATTTATATTCTTCTCAAACTAAACTCCATCCATCTCCTCCCGCTTATCTGTAATCGGGTCGCGGAGGTAGCAGCTTCAGCAGGGGACTCCAAACTTCCCTCTCCCTGGCAACATGGACCAGCTCTGACTGGGGGATCCCGAGGCGTTCCCAGGCCAGTGTGGAGATGTAATCACCCCACCTGTACCTCGGTCTGCCCCGTGGTCTCTTAACACCTGTACCTTGGTCTGCCCCGTGGTCTCTTCCCAGTTGGATGTGCCTGGAAAACCTCCCTCGGGAGGCGACCAGGAAGCATCCTCACTAGATGCCCGAACCACCTCAACTGGCTCCTTTCTAGTAAGCATTCCATTGTACTTATTACACATGGCTAAAAATCTTGAATACACACTGTGTGAAACACACACCAAAAAGACCCCAAAGTCCAGCAGCAGTACGACGGGCAGCCCTCCAAACTTGACATCCTTCAGAAGCAAGCTCTGCTTGGTGGTGTGACAGCTGTTATTGTTGGCAGGCGCCTGGGTGCTGTTGGCCTCCTGCTGCGGATCGGAGTCCCACCACAGGGACGACATACCTACCCTGGAAGGAGGAGAAGACTCTTGTTTAAGCACCTTTAAGCACCTTTTACGATGATGTAAAAGATACATCATCTGGACATAAGCCATTGTACAGGGCCACCTTGGGCAGCAGGATAGCTCTCTCGTCTGTTGGGACTTGGCTTTAGGAGGAACCGAAAGGTCGCCGGTTTAAGTATCCCGAAACACCTGGGAAACTGCAGAGGTGCCCTTAAGCAAAGCACCAGACCCCTCTACACTGCTCCCCGGGCAGCTGTATATACACACACAATAGCTGCCCCACTGCTCCTAATACTAGGATGGGTTGAATGCAGAGCAACTAACTTCACTGTATGTATGTGACCAATAAAGTGGATTCAATCCTCTAGATTTAGACCTATTGAACATTATTATTCGCTCAGCCCAGATCGGAGTTCAAAAAACATACATCTGGTTTCACAAGTAAAGTTTAGGATTTACATGGACGCTTGTCCAAAGTATATCGACTATGGCATCTTGAATGGGGATGGGAATGGATCGTATTGGATTGGATAGCATGGCTTCGTGAGCCGTCAAAACCTCTTCCTCTGGTCACGTGACAAGCGGGTAGGCGAACCATTGTCCTCCCGTCACTCACTACTACTAGCTCCTGACGACATTACATTACAGCAGCCACACCCATTCCCCAATGGCTGTGTGTGCTTTTCCTAATCGTGCCTGTGGTTGCTTGTTTACTTAAATGTGTCACAGGTGTTGATCTAGAAGACCTAGAATCTTGTGTGTTCCAGGATATATATATATATAGGTCGTTTCAGTGTCGTTTCATTCACCCCCCCCCCCCCTCCATATCATTAATAGCAAACAAGCTTGTATAATGCAAGTATATGAAAAGCAAGTATGAACTAGTTTTCCATATTCAACATGATACAGGAGCACTAACCTCTCGACTATCCTTCCAATGAAAACATCCCTCTTAGCGTCCACGTTAGCATCTCACTTCACTTTACCCCGATTCACCCGGTGTGTTTACATTCTTAAAAACAAACATATGTTTCCCGCAAGGTAATAATAATAGCATTATTGGTCTTGCGACATGAAATGTAAATGGACAGACCTACCTGACTTATCGGACGGAGGGGGGAACTATCGACGACAGAAGGAGGAACGCCACATTCATGTCTTGTGTTTTGGATCTCAGGTCGTCGTCATGTTGTTGTGGTTTACACGTCCGCGCATGCGCAGTCCGTCGATCAGCTGTCAAACAGCGCATCGACCCCACTATTCTTATTTAGCCATTATATTATATTATATTAGATTATACTAGATTAGATTGACTTTATTTATCCCGAGGGGAAATTTTTGTGCAACAGTCGCCATACATACGCCAACATAGAGGACATTTCAAAATAAAAATAATAAGATGAAAATGAGATGGAATGAGGTGTATTACAGATAATAAAGTGCAATGTTCATCAACAAAAAACAACAACACAACAATAACAACACAGTGGAGAGAGAGAGAGGAGGACCTCAGGGCACTGTGTCCATCTTACCACCTGAGATGGATCCATTGTAAGGTCTTATAGCCACCGGGAGAAAGGACTTCCTGTGTCGTTCTGTAAGTGCATCTCTGTGCTGAATGTCTGTTGCTGAAGCTGCTCCTGTATGAGCATACACATATATATATAATACATATATATTATAGATTCATAGATATAGTTATAATCTTAGCATTGTTAACAAGATATGATTTAACAGGTGTTTTTTTTCATTTTCATTTCCTTTTTTTTGTCTAATTCAAAAATGTGAGCTGGGAGCTGGAAATGACATTTAAGTGTACATCGTACACTTTGCATTATACACATGACAAATCAACATCCCAATCTATTTTAAGCTGGCTTTTATATAGAGCTTTTATCCAAAGCGCTTTACAAGTCATGCCTCACATTACACCACCGACGGCGGAGTCAGCCATGCAAGGAGACAGCCAGCACGTCAGGAGCAGTTAGGGTTAGGGGGGTCTTGCTCAAGGACACCTTGACAGTTTTTGCTGAGGATGAGCCGGGGGATCAAACCAGTGACCTTTTGGTTGTGAGGCGACCGCTCTACCTCCTGAGCTATACTGCCGCCACTTTATTAGTGATAAAGATGACAGGCAGACAGGCAGGCTAGATCTGTATAGATAGAGAGAGAGTGAGTGAGTGAGTGAGTGAGTGAGTGAGTGAGTGAGTGAGTGAGTGAGTGAGTGAGAGAGAGAGAGAGAGAGAGAGAGAGAGAGAGAGAGAGAGAGAGAGAGAGAGAGAGAGAGAGAGAGAGAGAGAGAGAGAGAGAGAGAGAGAGAAATATTCATAGATAGATAGATAGATATCCCATTTGCTCCCCATTTAACCTTTTTAAATCCTTGTCTCTAATTATTTCCTCCCAAACTAATCTCTAAACTCTGTGTAGTAGCACTCACACATAGGCCTCCCATCTCACCATCAGCAGAGGACTCTCCTCTGGAGATAAGGCGGTTGCTAGGGCAACGCAGCACGGAGCACCTTTTCCTCAGGTATGATTAAGCTTAAAGGATTTTCATTGATTTTTTTTTCCGCAAAGCTGTTCCATTCAGCTGTCGAACACATTTGACTATAAATCCAATGTACACATGGAAATATTTTTTCTCAGAAAAGCACAACGTTTTGTGTGTGTCGAATGTGGCGTTGGATATAAAGCAGCTGTTTGAAGCGGAAACATTATTGTACAGCCGACTCATTACTCACTCACATTATTACTCATTACTCACTTAATAAGTAATTTAGGTTTAAAGCGACGACGTTCTCTTTTTCTCGAAACAACTTGGAATTGTAACTGGCCATCTGGGTCACTATGTACTACTCTATACCATCTACTACGTGCCATGCTGTTTCCCATACAATTCATATACACATGTTCAATAAACAGTATATCATAAAGTAGTGTGTCTATATATATTGTCACAGTTCTGCCCTTATTTGTCCAATTCAATGCACCTGTCCTAATGGCTTCATCATGCTCACTTGTGTAGTTGAAGGCCGATGTTTCTTCTATTCATCCTCCTCCTCACTTGTCTTTTCAATTTTCTCTGCTGTCATATGTTTGGTGTTTTTTAATGCTTGTATAATCCACCTTTGGTTATTATTTCATATTAGTTGTGCCAAAGTATTAAATAAATTAAGAAAACTAGAAAAAGCCTGGAGTAATAAACATTTATTATATTTCATTTATGTTCATATTTCATTATCTCTTCCTCTTTTGTTTTGAATTGAACTTGAACGTGTTTTATTTTGAAGTATTTCTTGTAGAGGGAAATCTTTTCCCTTTTCCTCGTTCTGGATACCGTGAATGCACGTGTGAGAAACACAGCTCTGACTTCTAAAGATTCACAAAGTGTAAAGTTGTTTATTTAGAATTATACTAAGAAGACTTTGGTTACCAAGATCTACACTATAACCGACACTTCAGAATAAAAACATTGTTACTGTAGTTCATATTGTTGCTGTGAAATCCTTTAGAGAGCATTTTGCATTTTGAACCGGTTTAGTGCAAGAGTCATTGTGAACAGAGCACATGCTAGAGCTCTCCCTCCAGCGCTTCAACCAGCCACCAACCACACACACTCCACAATTGATACTGATGTATACTGCATTACACTGCTGTGCAGATCGTTTTTATCTTTAATATGGATGAGTTTTCATGGCCAGTCAGTCCCACTGGATCCAGAGAGAACTCTGCACCCTGTACCTAAAGAACTCCATTGAAGAACTACTGGAAACCTTGGATTTGGAAGATCAATGTGTTCTAGGAATCAGGAATCTCACTCATCTGTTGCTTGAACACAAACACTCCATAACTACCCGGGTAGAGAGACTCTTTTCACAATTTTATTTGGTAATTTTGGAAAGAGCTCTCTTTTATTTGTTTATTATTTTGGATACTCTGAACAGAGGAAGACAGAGGAAAACATAAACTCTGAACCTTTTAAATAAATTTCTTAGAAATAATCTTATCTTGTCAATTCACTCCCCCCTCAACCAAACCTAGTCCATGTTAGCTGACTACATTACATCAAATGAAGTCTAGTGTAGGTGTGCTACACGTGTTTTTGCTCATATGAGTATGAGTATGCTCAGGTTGTAAGCCTGCCTGACTGCTTTTGGGTCCAAAGTCCTGAAAGTCTATATAAAAACACCAAGACTAACATAACAACGTGTGAAGAACTAAATCGATCTGGATCTAAAGATCTGCTAAATTAGATTAGATTAGATTCAAATGTATTGTCATTGCACAGCACTGCACTGCAAGTACAGTACAGTGAAAATAAGTGGGCATCTAATATAGAGTGCAAATGTAACATGTGACAAAATACTGGAATAGTTCTCAAAGTAAAACATTGTACGGCAGTTTCCTTTGGTGGAAATCGGCAGACCATGTGACATGGTCAACTCTGTGTATTAAGAGTGATTTATTGAACAATCATTGATTTGACTTCTAGAACTCTCCAGCCTTCAATAATATTCTGACCCACTCATTGGGAAAAGCTGATGGAGGGCATGCAACAAACAGCTCAGAATGCAGTAGGTGGTGTCAGTATAGCTCAGGGGGTAGACACACAACTGAGGTTGCTGGTTCGATCCCCCGGCTCCTCCTAGCAAAGATTGTCGAGGTGACCTTGAGCAAGACACCCCTAACCCTAACTGCTCCTGACGTGCTGGGCTGTCTCCTTGCACGGCTGACTCCGCCGTCGGTGGTTGAACGTGTGTATGAACGGGTGAATGTGAGGCATGACTTGGAAAAGCGATAAAAGCCTCCTGTAACTTCCGTTGCATAACTTCAGGTCCTATATATCGGAAATGCTTCATGTTCGGGCTGTGTGTGTGTGTGTGTGAGGCCCACCGTATGTGGCAAGCACACAGACAGAAACCATTTCATGCACCGTGTACACATGACATTACGAACACTATATGTTCAAATTCAAAATGCATGGTCTACGAATGCAAAGCTTACACTGTACAACCACACAGTTGATTCCCCTTTTTGTGTTGCGACGCCTACAGTTTCCCGAGGGGGGGGGCGGGGGGGGGGGGGGTTCTCGTGATGGCACAACACTTCCTTTAGAGGAAGGTGAGGTCACCTTAAGCCTTAAACGAGAGGCACCGTTCCCCATACTCATACAGTGAGAATAGGGAAGTTGTGGGCAAGTACTGAAAATTGAGTTATAAATGAGCACTGGGAGTAACACAAAAAAATGGCTAGATTAGATTAGATTAGATTCAAATGTATTGTACAGTACAACGAAAAGAAGTTGGCATCTAACCAGAGTGCTAATGTTACAGTAAAGTGCCTGGTAATATACAAAGTACAGTGGTTAAAAAGGATGTAATAACAGTCTACTAGGTATACAAACAGGTATAAAATAACTTATAGAGTAGGTATGAGATATGTACGGTGTATATATAGGTGTAGGTGTATATATATATATATATATATATATATACACCTACACCTATATATGTATGTATATATATATAATATATATATAGGTAAGCATACAAGTATCAACAGTTAGTAAGCAGGGGTACTAACAGGACAGATGCAAATATAAAGATACGTGGGTATAAAATGCTAATGAAATGCAAAATGCGAATACAATTCCGATGATCTACATATAAAGGAAAGAAAATGTATCCCTAGAAAAGTCTCACAAAACCACAGTGCAGGGAAGTGAGAAAGACAAACAGAAGGAAGCCATCTCTCGGTGGGTGTTGTAGCGCATTTAGTGTATCTGTCACATGGCGTGGTTAGATCTGCAGAACACCAAGCGGCCACAGTGACAGCCGTACAAGAAGTGACTTTTACTTGATTCAGCCTATTTTAGCGAATGACAGTGACACGCCAAATTAGCCACCGCGCACATGTGTGTGTGTGTGTGTGTGTGTGTGTGTGTGTGTGTGTCACCGGGGGTCTAGCCGTCGCGCATGTTTTAAACATCTTTATTCAAATAGCGCGTCACGAGGAAAAACTCCAGGGAGAACATCCGTAGTTTACCAGATGTTGCAACAGCTGTGGTTTTGGAAAAAAAGAAAACCCCCAGGGCTAGCTATTCTAGTGCTAGCACGTATCACATGGGCGGCCATATTCTCCAGTGGCCCTGACATGCATCAATCTCATTATCGCTATGACTCATCTCTTTTCAATTGGTTTATGCTACTCTGCCCCGGTAAATGTTATTATTATTTTTGAAGCTAAGTAGGCCTTTGTGTGTTTAGCGTTCCATACAGGAAGCAGTTGGAAACAGTGGGTGGTCATATTACTCCATATTATTGATGGTTCCTGCAGCATTCTGCCGAGTCTGATGTGTGCATGATGATTATGGCAGACACACACACACACACACACACACACTCACACACGCACACGCACACGCACACACATGCACGCACGCACACGCACACACACATGCACGCACACACACATGCACGCACGCACGCACACACACTCTACGTCCACGTGCTGATATGACGACTAAAGTAATTCTTCAAAAGCCCTACAAGAAGAATATATAAAAATACATAATAACAATCTATGAATGTAATTTAAGCAATCTGTATAGAAGCAACCTAAGCCATTTGACAGACTTGAAATCTCACAATTGTTCCCCATCCCATTAACTCTTGTCAGGGATCATGCACAAAAAGGCTACAATTGCAGGTGCAATTGATGGATAGCCATCACGCAAACAGCTGTTTCTCTCTTCTCGTTTTTTCTATGGAAACTATAGGAAATACTGTGATGTAATGGGTAGCAGTCACACTTAACGTGGCTTTTAGTGACCCAACAAGAATATCAATGCTTAAGTGTTTTTAAAGCTGATGGCTAATGCAGGGATTCGCTTGAGACGGGAAAAAAATTTCAGTCATGCCTTTCAAAGTCAACGGCCGTCCAATATAGACGTCTTAACTCGATTGAGGAACCAGGCCTCTCCTAATTTACAGTAATTGGAGGAGAAAATAGATTTATCCGTCCTTACTTTGTGTTTGCGTTTTGCACAGACAGACACACACAGCACTGCTTCTGGGGTTTCTTTTTTTTCTTTCACTTCAATTAAGTTGAAAACTCAGTTTTGAGCAATGCCATCACATGCTGGCTTGGCTGATCGCCCATTCATTGATTGTTAGAGAGAGAGAGAGAGAGAGAGAGAGAGAGAGAGAGAGAGAGAGAGAGAGAGAGAGAGAGAGAGAGAGAGAGAGGGAAAGAGGGTGAGACAGAGAGCAAGAGAGAGGTAGAGAGAGAGAGAGAGAGAGAGAGAGAGAGAGAGAGAGAGAGAGAGAGAGAGAGAGAGAGAGAGAGGGAAAGAGGGAAAGAGGGTGAGACAGAGGGGGGGAGAGAGAGCAAGAGAGAGAAGGGGGAGGTAGAGAGAGAGGGGGGAGGTAGGGAGGTAGAGAGAGAGGGGGGAGGTACAGAGAGAGAGAGAGAGAGAGAGAGAGAGAGAGAGAGA
>CM051019.1:13903127-13908127 GCA_027704905.1 Muraenolepis orangiensis
ACACACACACACACTCATTGCACCCATCCACTACCAGAATAGAACACAAATGAAAAAGGAGCATGAGTATAAATGAGCATAGAGGGACTCTGTTTAGAGCTATTATATTGAATCTCTAAAATTAATAGATTTGCGTTGGCTTTAAGTGAATTTGGGTGTTGATATATGTTTGTGTGTGTGTGTGTGTGTGTGTGTGTGTGTGTGTGCGTATCAGTGTGTGTGTGTGTGTGTTTCTGTGGGAGTGTGTGTGTGTTTCTGTGTGTGTGTGTGTGTGTTTCTGTGGGAGTGTGTGTGTTTCTGTGGGAGTGTGTGTGTGTGTGTGTTTCTGTGGGAGTGTGTGTATCAGTCTGTGTGTGTGTGTGTGTGTGTGTGTGTGTGTGTGTGTGTGTGTGTGTGTGTGTGTGTGTGTGTGTGTGTGTGCGTATCAGTGTGTGTGTGTGTGTGTGTTTCTGTGGGAGTGTGTGTGTGTTTCTGTGGGAGTGTGGATGTTCTCTCCTCGGTTGCGGTCGGTGGTAAGTGATTCTACAGGCTGTTGGCTGCACTCCAGCACAGCTCAGAGGGGAAGAGAGAAAGGAGGGGAGGGCAGGAGTAACAGGAAGAAGAGACAGAGATGAAGAGAAAGAGAGAGAGATGGAGAGAGAGAGAGAGAGAGAGAGAGAGAGAGAGAGAGAGAGAGAGAGAGAGAGAGAGAGAGAGAGAGAGAGAGGGGAAAAGAGAGAAGGGGGAGAGATGGAGAAAGACAGAGAGAGAGAGAGAGAGAGAGAGAGAGAGAGAGAGAGAGAGAGAGAGAGAGAGAGAGAGAGAGAGAGAGAGGGAGGCAGTGGCTGTGTAATTAGAAGCAGGTTTTTTGCGGCACTCTGCTTCTGTTTAATTAAAAACTGAAAAAGAAAACAAGAACAGAGAAATTGAGAGAGAGAGAGAGAGAGAGAGAGAGAGAGAGAGAGAGAGAGAGAGAGAGAGAGAGAGAGAGAGAGAGAGAGAGAGAGAGAGAGAGAGAGAGAGAGCAGTTTTGCATAGTTATAATGTTGTTGCCAGGGGCAGGTGGTGGGCAGGGTGCCCAACGACTGGCAGCATCACCCTATAGGCTTTTCAGGGAAGGAAATTAAAGTTAAAGAGGGGGACCGAGACATTAAATCAGACCAGAATTCACACATTCATTTTTTGGAATGTCACGTAAAACATGTATTGCAAGATTTCCCGATTATTATTTTCTTCATTGTGTTGGCCAGAGTTGGCACGACCCCAGTGCCCTTCCTGATGTCTGATGGTGGTGATGCGGATAAGGACGGTGGTGGTGATGATGATGATGATGACGATGATGATGATGATGATGATGATGACGATGATATTATGATGGACGAGATTAAGGATGATGATAACTTTTCCTGTGTACTTTGTACTTTTACCTTATTGTTATTTAACCTGAACTTATTGTACTTCTACCTGATGAGCACTGGCTCAGTTCTTGGAGACTTAATAATTAATAATAATAATTTAATAATTAAAAGTTAATAATCAAATGCACTTTTGACTTCTGGTGACGAGTTGAGTGACCTCAAAGACCTTACCTTTGAACGATGAAGATGAGGATGAGGATGATGATGACGGTGATAATGATGATGATGAAGCTGATTATTGCCATGTTGATGATGACAACGATAATGATGATGAAGAGGATGAAGAGGATGTAGACAATGATGATGATGATGATGATGATGATGATAATGACGATGATGGAAGAAGGCTCCGCATCCCGCAGCAGGGTATCGGTGGGGGGGAGGGGGAGGGGGAGGGGGGGGGGGGGGGGGGGGTGGGGGTAGGGCGGGGCGGCGATGAGTCAGCGGTATCGAGAGAGTCGCCGAGGTGCTGATGAGGAGTTCTCTCCGTGTCTTCAGTAACCCAGGGCTATGGATCCATATTGCTGAGCGCTGCTGTTTCTCCTCCCATGGAAAACTCTTTTCTTTTGTCTCTTCATCCCTCAAACCCCTCCTCCTCCTCCTCCTCCTCCACCACTGACATCAACACCCCCTCCCTCTCTAACTCCCCCCTCCCTCTCTGCCTCCCCCCTCCCTCTCTGCCTCCCCCCTCTCCCTCTTTATCACCACCTTTTTTCTGTCTTTTCTCCAACTTTTTAGCAGTTTGTCTCTACCGTTTTGGATCAGTGCCTGGAGTCCCTTTGGGTTACAGTTTCTCTCCTCAGTCTCTCTTTCTCTCTCTCTCTCTCTCTCTCTCTCTCTTCCCTCTCTCTCTTTGTCGTCTATGATCTGCACTGTTCTGCCACGCACAGTCTTCCACAAACTCTTTGCACTTTCACCAACACACATGATCTAATACGTTTTAGATTCCATCACACAGTCAAACACACAGGTAAAACATGTGCTCATTCCTCGTCACCCGTTAAATTCTCGTAATAGATTTAAAACGCGAGCAAAACCAAAGTATTTAAGACTGACTTGGTGCCACCGTTATTCGGTTCAAACAGGAAAATACTGTTGGTGGTAAAAGTAATAATGGCATTTTCATCAGCACAATGAAATCAGACATGTTTCCGTTGAATTTGTCAAATGAAAATCAGGGATAACATACTTAAAATAAAACCACCATCCACCCAGGGCAGGAGAGTCTGGTCTTGGTCTGGAAACCAATTTGGTATCTGTTCTCTGTCTTCTCTTGGACGACCCTGAATCTGTGAATCAGTCTTGGATGATTTGATCTCGGAAAACTCATTCTGGATGATGAGTGCAGATTAGATTCCGCACTCGAAATAAAACGACATACGTATGACGTAAAAAAAAAACGATTTGTCATTTTGATTTTATATCCATCAAGGCCAAGTGCAGATTCGATTTCACACTCTTTCCAGGTGAATAGATTAAGCTTGTAAAGTAATGTAGAAATTTGGGCGAAAATATTTTGGGTCTAACAAAACCCACATATTAACCTATGTTGTATATTCTCAGGTGAATAAACATTTAAAAAAATGTTGTTTTATATCCATCAAGGCGGAGTGCAGATTAGATTCAGCACTCTGTCACTATAGATTAAGCTCGTAGAGTTATGCAGAGATTTTATGAAAAATATTTTTGGGTAAAACAACCCCACATAGTTTCTATGTTTCTATGTCATATTTTCTCAGCCGAATTTTTTTTTTCTTTTTTGTATTATACTATATCTACTTTTTTGGTCGGAACAAATTGACAAAATGACAAAATGACTATTCCGTATTTTTCAGCCGAAAAAATATTTATCATTTTTACGTAAAGTACGTAAAGTTATGCAGAGATTTTAGGAAAAAAGTTTTAGGGTCGAAAAAAAAAACGACAAAGGAACCTTTGTCATTTTATTTCACTGAAAAAATATAGCCTTAAAAAAAAAACATGTGTCTTAATTTCTCAGCCGAAATAATATTTTCAATTTTTATTTGATACCCATCAAGGCAGAGTGCAGATTAGATTCCACACTCTGTCCTGGTGAGTCAATTAAGCTTGTAGAGTTATGCAGAGATTGGGGCATAATTTTGCCCCAATCTCTGCATAACTCTACAAGCTTAATTGACTTACCAGGACGTTAGTAAATTAAGCTTGTAGAGTAATCTTGCAGAGATTGGGGCAAAATTATTTTGGCCCGAAAAAACCCCACACTATGTCGTATTTTCTCAGCCAAATTTATTTAAAAAATCTTGATTTTATACCCATCAAGGCCGAGTGCAGATGACATTCCACACTCTGTCCTGGTGAGTATATTAAGCTTGTAGAAAAGAAAACACATTTATTATTATTATTTTTTAACTGAAAAAAATATATATTTTTTGTTTTGTACTCATCAAGGCAGAGTGCAGATTAGATTCCGCACTCCTCCCTAGTGAGTAGATTAAGCCTGTAGAGTTATGCAGAGATTGGGGCTGTAAAATGTTGTATTTTCACAGCCAAAATAATATTTTCCTATTTTATTTTATACCGATCAAGGTAAATCTTTGTCATGGTGAGTAGATCAAGCTTGAGTTATGCAGAGATTGGGGCAAAAATATTTTAAGTCGAAAAGAAAACGACATAGGTACCTAACGACATAGGTACCCATGTTGGATTATTTCTAGGGCTGCCAAAGTTAACGCGTTAACGCATGTGATTAATCTCGAGACTTTAATGCGCACTATTTTTTTTAACTCAAATGAATCATAGTATCCGGTTTAGACGTCACCTCCCTCAGTGTTTCCAGGGAATTCCCAGGAATAAACTGAGAGGCAGCGTGTTAAACCAACAGGATGACTGAGGAGACGCACCGAGGAGTGCTGGGTGGAACATTTCACTTTAAACTAATCTTATCCTTCTATACAGAGGGCCGTTGGTCTCCCTCCGCAACTGTTGATTTGATGGTGGTTTAACAAAGTGCCATAAACATTTCAAAACACAGTCCTGCAAACCCAGCGGAGCTGAAAGTCCAGCAAGCCTCTCAGGGGCAGAAGGAGGAGCCAAGCCTCTCACGGGCAGAAGGAGGAGCCAAGCCTCTCACAGGCAGGAGGAGGAGCCAAGCCTCTCTCAGGGGCAGAAGGAGGAGCCAAGCCTCTCACAGGCAGGAGGAGGAGCCAAGCCTCTCAGGGGCAGGAGGAAGAGCCAAGCCTCTCACGGGCAGAAGGAGGAGCCAAGCCTCTCACGGGCAGGAGGAGGAGCCAAGCCTCTCACAGGCAGGAGGAGGAGCCAAGCCTCTCAGGGGCAGGAGGAGGAGCCAAGCCTCTCACGGGCAGAAGGAGGAGCCAAGCCTCTCACAGGCAGGAGGAGGAGCCAAGCCTCTCGCAGGCAGGAGGAGGAGCCAAGCCTCTCACAGGCAGGAGGAGGAGCCAAATCTCTCACAGGCAGGAGGAGGAGGAGCCAAGCCTCCCACGGGCAGAAGGAGGAGGAGCCTCATTCAGGATGGAAGCACGCGCTGGAATTCAGGCTTGTGTGTCTGAGCAACTGGTTAAAAGAACAATAGACGACATAAACCTGTTGACTGGACTCATGACA
>CM051019.1:13938127-13940627 GCA_027704905.1 Muraenolepis orangiensis
CTTGCTTGTGAATGAACACACACACACGGAACCGGGGGGGCGACGGCGACACCGGATATGAGACAGAACCGCAGTAACGGGCATCGTGTGTTTTGACAGCGTACAACAGACCTTTGACTGAATTAACACAGCGACCCCCCCCCCCCCCTCCCCCGACCCCCCCCCCCCCCCCACACACACACCACACACACACACCCCCCCCCCACACACACACACACGCCTCGCCTCGTCTCGCAAGGAACAGGACGCGCATCGTTTATGCGTTTATTAAGTCCTTTAATTGGGCAGCCAGTAGTTTGCATATTAGTCCATTAGTGTAATATGTTTTGCCCCCTCTCCGCACACGGCTTAGCAGAGCCCCCCTCCCCCCCCCTCACCCCTCCTCCTCCCCCCCCCCCCCCCCCCCCCCCCCCCCCCCCCCGTGGTGACACGTTTGGTGATTCGGAGAATTACGAACGGCGCCCTAATCACAAAGCGCTGTTTTTTTCCCTTCGTGATCCCTGCGACTCCCTGCGAGTGACGGCGCCGTCGTGTCATCGTGTCACAACATCATCTCTCATACTCGCTTGCGTGCACACACACACACACACACACACACACACACACACACACACACACACACACACACACACACACACACACACACACACACACACACACACACACACACGCATATACACACGCACAGACACACACACACGCATATACACACGCACACACACACACACACACACACACACACCAGTATCAACTGGTTGTAACACCCCCCGCAATACACACAAACACCCCAACCATCACACCACACACACACACACACACACACACACACACACACACACACACACACACACACACACACACACACTCCAACCATACGCACACACACACACACTCCCACCATACATACGCACACACATACACACGCACACACACATTGCAGACCCCCCCCGCCGACACACGCACGCACGCGCACACACACACATATCAGTATCAACTGGTTGTAACATACCCCCCCCCCCCCCCCCCCACACACACACACACACACACACACACACACTCAAACTCATCCTCATCCATATTATTATTATGATATGTGTTGGGCCCAAAGGCCCGCCATTGTGTTGAGTTTTGGTCCATCATAGTGTCATCATAATAGATATATATATATTTATATATTATATTTATAATAATGTTTTTTTTGGAATCTTTTGACACAGCGGCATAGTGAGAAACCAATGTTTGTTTATCTTTTTTAAGTCGACGTGTGGGTTTGATTTTCACTTTCACCACACTTTGGCTTTGATCCAACATGGAACGAACTGACTGTCTTTTGTGCGATATAGATATGTTATATTCTTAATAATAATCTCTTATATTCTTAATCATCTCTGATATTCTTAATAATCACACCGATCATGTGACCCATTTTTCTTGTGTCCCCCGGCGGTCACAAATAACGTCTTAGTCACGACGACGCGGGAACTTTCAATTAAATGAATTAAAACTTGCAAAAGCATTGGTAGTACAAGGGGTTTGTGCGTCTGTGGTTCCATCCAATCTCAACAAAGTTTACCCAACAAGCAGGAGGAGGAGGAGGAGGAGGAGGAGGAGGAGGAGGAGGAGGAGGAGGAGGAGGAGGAGGAGGAGGAGGGAGAAGAGAAGGAGGAGTAGGGAGGAGGAGGAGAGGGAGGAGGTGGAGGAGGAGGAGGAAGAGGAGGAAGAGGTGGAGGTGGAGGAGGAGGAAGAGGAGGAAGAGGTGGAGGAGGAGGAAGAGGTGGAGGAGGAGGAGGAGGGGGAAGAGGAGATGGAGGAAGGGGAGGAGGAGGAGGAGGAGGAGGAGGAGGAGGAGGAGGAGGAGGAGGAGGAGGGGGTGAAGTGAAGGTGGAGGAGGAGGAGCAGGAGGAGAAGGAGGAAGAGGAGGAGGAGGAAGAGGAGGAGGAGGAAGATAAGGAGGAGGAGGTGAAGGAGGAGGATGAGGTGGAGGAGGAGGAGGTGAAGGAGGAGGATGAGGTGGAGGAGGAGGAGGGAGGAAGAGGTGGAGGAGGAGGTGGAGGAGGAGGAGGAGGAGGAGGAGGAGGAGGAGGAGGAGGAGGAGGAGGGGGAGGAGGAGGAGGTGAAGTGAAGGTGGAGGAGGAGGATGAGGTGGAGGAGGAGGAGGAGGAGGAGGAGGGAGGAGGAGGAAGAGGTGGAGGGAGGAGGAGGAGGAGGAGGAGGAGGAGGAGGAGGAGGAGGAGGAGGAGGAGGAGGAGGAGAAGAAGGAGGAGTGGGAGGAGAGGGGGGAGAAGAAGAAGGAGGAGCAGGGAGGAGGAGGAGAGGGGGGAGAAGAAGAAGGAGGAGCAGGGAGGAGGAGGAGAGGGAGAAGGAAGGGGGGGGGGGAGGAGGAGGTGGAGGAGGTGGGTTGCAGAAATAGCAAGCCGAAATAGAACCCATTCTCTCCAGCTCCGTCCGTCTCCCGGTGCATGGCCCTCGACGTGCCCTCTCACCGCTTGCTATTCTCCCC
>CM051019.1:13950627-14000627 GCA_027704905.1 Muraenolepis orangiensis
TAACTTGTGCGCACCAGTTAGTGTGTCGTGCGAACAATTAAGTATCTTGTGCGCACTAGTTAGTGAACTCGTGCGCACGGGATAGTTTCTCGTTCCCACGATAAAACTAACTTGTGTGCCCGAGTTAACTACTAAATCGTACGCACGACACACTAACTGGTGCGCACAAGTGACTATCTCGTGGGAACGAGAAACCCACGGGTTAGTATGGTCGTGCGCACAAGAAAGTAATTTTTTTCTTCACTTTAGGGGCTCCGTATCAACAGAAGAAAGTAAGGATAGGAAATAAAAACAAAGATAGTTGTGAAATACAAAATTATAAAGTACAAATTAATAATAAACCAAACCATCATTTATAAACCAAAAAAAAAACCCATACAGCATCAATACCAAAATAAATATAAATTATATCATATAAATATCAAAACTTGGTTCATATTCTGGCACTGACACAAAGTAATCGGCTACAGCTTGTCTGACCAACCCAATTGGCTTTGATGAGTCAAGGCGGGCGGAAGGTGATTCAATTAAAGTGAAAGCATGCAGGCAACGTGTTTTAGGACACGCACAAGGACACCACGTGGTGTTTCTTTCCGCACCGCGAAACAACTTTAAAATGAATCACAATTAAAACACACACACACACACCACTTGGCTCACCATGTTTCAGCCGTTTCAATGTCATGAACTATACCTTTTAATATAACCCCCCCCCCCCCCCGCGATTTTAAAGCATCATTATAAGCGGTATTAGCATAATTAACGTAGTGATCCCTTTCACTGAGCCTCTCGCTCTTCTTCCCGTTCTTCCTACGCTGCTAGCATTGGTTTTGGGTTAGCACAAAATCAGTTTTGTGTATGTGTTGTGTGATGTGTTTGCGACAAAACGAAAGTCTGGTAAAAGCTTGTGTGTGCGTGTGCATGCATGCGTGTGTGTGTGTGTGTGTGTGTAGGTGTGACTGTGAGTGTGTGTGGGCATGCGAGTGTTTATGTGTGTGTGTGTGTGTGTGTAGGTGTGCCTGCTGTGTGTGTGTGTGGGCATGTGAGTGTTTACGTGTGTCTGTGTGTGTGTGAACATGTGTGTATGACTCATTTCATGCACCATACGGTGCCACTCCTGGCTATACGGGCCCCGTGCCTCCAGCCTGTACACAGTACACACAGTACACACACACTACGGCGGCCATACGCGCGTTTGATGAACGACAAACCCGCATACGAGCGACACACACACACACACACTCAGCTGCAGCTCCAAGCCTCACCACCAGAGGGACCTCGCTCCAGCGCCAGGCGCTTAACGGGATGCCTCGGTCCGGCTTTCCTCACCAGGGGGGAACGCCGTCTTATTATTACTTATTACTTTGCATACGATTATGTCATATCTGTGACCTACGGTATATTGCTGTCATCACCTCCTGTCGAAACTGTGTGTGTGTGTGTGTGTGTGTGTGCGTCTGCTCGTATGTGTTTGGTGTAAGCCACGATATAAACACACATTTCCAAAATTAAACAACATACTCACACACAACAGCTTCCTTTAAAAAAAAAACAACCCAGAAGGCAGCAGCAGACAACAAAGTCTACCGTTTCAAGATAAATCCGCGACATCTCTTGAACCTTGTTTTCATCTATTTCCCCCTGGCTGGAGGCGCTCACACAAACACGCCGTTTGGAAAAAGATAAAGAAAAAGCTAGGCCAACTTAGAAAACCAAACATTGAGATGTGTCTACAGAGGAGGTGGGGTGAGGGGGTGGGGTGGGGGTAGTGGAGAGAGGGGGGGGAGGGGGTGGGGTGGGGGTAGTGGAGAGAGAGGGGGGGGGAGGGGGTGGGGTGGGGGTAGTGGAGAGAGAGGGGGGGGGAGGGGGTGGGGTGGGGGTAGTGGAGAGAGAGGGGGGGGGAGGGGGTGGGGTGGGGGTAGTGGAGAGAGGGGGGGGGAGGGGGTGGGGTGGCTGGGTACACGTACTAGTGTACAGTAATATCGTCTCATCTAATCTAGTCCTACGACGATTGTTCCACCGGCTCTGAATGGCTGACGTATGTTAAGTGTGTTTGTGTGTTGCCTCGCTCACCCCCCCCCCCCCCCCCCCGGAGCGCACAAACAGTAATTATCTCTTTCTTATTCTTTCGTCGTCTTCTTCTTCTTCTTCTTCTTCTTCTCCGTCTTCTTTTTCCCACCCAGGTTCTTGTCAAACAAGCTCCCCGCCCTCTTCCCCTTCACTCCTGCTGCCTTGGCTGTTAATGAAATGTACACACACACACACACACACACACACACACACACACACACACACACACACACACACACACACACACACACACACACACACACACACACACACACACACACACACACACACACACACACACACACACACACACACACACACACACACCCACCCACCCACCACCAGATTGTGAAGGATGGTTATGTGTTTAAAGGCAAAAAAAAAGAAAGAAAGACAAAGGATGGAAATGGAGATATGGGTATGGAGATGGGGGGGGGGGGGGGGAGGAGGGAGAGGATGGGGGGAGGAGGGGAGAGGATGGGGGGAGGAGGGGGAGGATGGAGGAGGGAGAGGATGGGGGTGAGGATGGGGGGAGGGAGAGGATGAGGGTGAGGATGGGGGGAGGAGGGAGGAGGGAGAGGATGAGGGTGAGGATGGGGGGGAGGAGGGAGGAGGGAGAGGATGAGGGTGAGGATGGGGGGAGGAGGGAGGAGGGAGAGGATGAGGGTGAGGATGGGATGGGGGGAGGAGGGAGGAGGGAGAGGATGGGGGTGAGGATGGGGGAGGCCCATGTCAAAGATGAACCCGTGAAGGTACGGCAGCGCTACACTAAGCACCCGCGCTACGAGACAGCAAGGAGACGTGATGTACGGTGGACCGGGGTACCGTTTAAAGAGCTCTTCTGCCGTCTGATATTCTATCTATCGGAGCTTTAAATCAAATGGTATCTGTACAGCCGATTGATTTTTTTCTTTACCGCCTCATAATTCCCGGTTCGTTACCGCCGGGGTTGTCGATATCGTATCAATACAAGGAGTCGTGCTACCGCAAGGGGTACAGTACCTCAAAACACACACACACACACACACACACACACACACACACACACACACACACACACACACACACACACACACACACACACACACACACACACACACACACACACACACACACACACACACACACACACACACACACACACACACACGATTTACGAGTAGTGCAGATAGCTATGGGGGCGAGGGGGGGGTGGGAGACGACACATAGTTGCCATGGTGACAAGCAAAAGAGAGATGGGCGGCGGTCGGGATGGCAGATGACGGCGGCCATATGGAGGAGGTTATCAGCGATGGCATCATTTACTCCTTGGTACTCGGTAGCAGCTCTTGTTCCCCCCCCCCCCCCCCCCCCACACTCTCACTAGTTCACTCATTTTCTGTCTCGTCACTCATTCGCTCCTCCTCTGCAGCAGTTGGGAGCTCCTTCCGTCCACGGCGGCGGCTGCTCTGAACCGCTCCACTGTTTGTTTACTGTTGTGTTCCTCCATCTCCCAAGGACAACGACAGCAACGCGGACAACGACAGCAACGCGGACAACAACAAAGACGACAACGACCGACCACAGACTGACCCCACCCCCCCCTCTCTCTCTCTCCTGCCTTGATCACAAAAAACCTCCCGGGTCCACAACCCCTGGGGTCCGGGCCCACCTGGTCCACCCAGAGGCAAAACCCAAAGCCTCCCTTCCTCCCTCCCTCTCCAGACGGTGGGAGGAGTCACGTGTCGCCAAACGCTCGCGACGCCCGGCGTGTGGCGTTTCGTGTCATCCTGGCGGGCGGCTGCTAGCGGCTGCTAGCTGCTAGCGGCTGGCGGCTGGCTGGCGGTCGCTACATGGCGTGTTGCGTGTTGCATGTGTGTGTGTGGTGCGGGGCGGGGCGGTCACTTGAGCGGCTCCAACTCAGAGCACTCGGTGTCCATGTCCGAGTCGTACAGCGAGTTTCCGGTGCGGTCGCTGTCGGGCGAGCGCAGCTCCGGCACTGTCTGACCGAGAGGCGTGTGCGGCGTGTGCGGCGTGTGCGGTGTGTGCGCGAGGGCGGCGTGTGCATGTGGGTGTGCGTGTCGTCCTGGAAGGTGTCCGTGCGCGAGTACAGGCCCAGGTCGGGCAGGTCGGTGTCGCTGGTGTCGTCCGTGTCGCCGTGGTAACACAGGTCCTCCTGGTCCACGAACCATTCGGGCCAGAAGCGCCGGCGGATCCGCTCGCAGTACATGGCCAGGGTGATGAGCTCGCCTGGAACACACAATCAGGATAGACAAAGATATAGTAGACCGAGAGATATAGTCAACTCAACTCAACTAAACACATAGGGAGATATAGTAGACAGATAGACAGATAGATATACTAAACTAAACACATAGGGAGATATAGTAGACAGATAGACAGATAGATATACTAAACTAAACTAAACACATAGGGAGATATAGTAGGTAGACAGATAGATATAGTCAACTCAACTAAACACAGAGATATATAATAGACAGATAGATATAGTAAACTAAACTAAAATAAACACAAAGGGAGATATAGTAGACAGATAGATATAGTAAACTAAACTAAACTAAACACATAGAGAGATATAGTACAGATATATATAGTCAACTAAACTAAACTAAACACATAGAGAGATATAGTAGACAGATAGATATAGTCAACTAAACTAAACACAGAGAGATATAGTAGACAGATAGACAGATATAGTCGACAGATAGATATAGTCAACTCAACTAAACTAAACACATAGGGAGATATAGTAGACAGATGGACAGATATAGTAGACAGATAGATATAGATATAGTAAACTAAACTAAACAAAACACATAGGGAGATATAGTAGACAGATAGACAGATATAGTAGACAGATAGATATAGTCAACTAAACTAAACTAAACATAGGGAGATATAGTAGACAGATAGACAGATGTAGTAGACAGATATATATAGTCAACTCAACTAAACTAAACACATAGAGAGATATAGTAGGTAGACAGATAGATATAGTAAACAAAACAAAACAGATAGAGATATAGTAGGTTGACAGATATATACAGTGTATATATATATAGTAAACTAAACTAAACACAGAGAGATATAGTAGGTAGACAGATAGATATAGTCAACTAAACTAAACTAAACACATAGAGAGATATAGTAGACAGATAGACAGATAGATGTACTAAACTAAACTAAACACATAGAGGGATATAGTAGGTAGACAGATATATATAGTCAACTAAACTAAACTAAACACAGAGAGATATAGTAGACCGATAGATATAGTCAACTCAACTAAACACATAGAGACATATAGTAGACAGATAGACAGATATAGTAGACAGATAGATATAGTCAACTAAACTAAACACATAGAGAGATATAGTAGACAGATAGACAGATGTAGTAGACAGATATATATAGTCAACTCAACTAAACTAAACACATAGAGAGATATAGTAGGTAGACAGATAGATATAGTAAACTAAACTAAACACATAGAGAGATATAGTAGGTAGACAGATAGATATAGTCAACTCAACTAAACTAAACACATAGAGAGATATAGTAGGTAGACAGATAGATATAGTCAACTAAACTAAACTAAACACAGAGAGATATAGTCAACTCAACTCAACTAAACTAAACATAGAGAGATATAGTACACAGATAGACAGATATAGTAGACAGATAGATATAGTAAACTAAAGATAGATAGACAGATAGAGGGATATAGTAGACAGATAGATATAGTCAACTAAACTAAACACATAGAGAGATATAGTAGGTAGACAGATAGATATAGTCAACTCAACTAAACTAAACTAAACACAGAGAGATATAGTAGACAGATAGACAGATATAGTAGACAGATAGATATAGTAAACTAAAGATAGATAGACAGATAGAGGGATATAGTAGACAGATAGATATAGTAAACTAAACTAAACACATAGAGGGATATAGTAGACCGATAGATGTAGTCAACTAAACTAAACAGAGAGAGATATAGTAGGTAGACCGATAGATATAGTTAACTTAACTCAACTCAGAGATATATGGTAGGTTGATAGATATAGTAGACATAAAGACAGATATAGCTAGTAGACAGAAAGAAAGAAATAGTAGGTATACAGATATATTATACAGATAGACAGATATAGTCGGTAGACAGATGAGGAGATACAGTAGACAGATAGAGAGATGTAGTAGGTAGACAGATATAGTTAGATATAGTAGACAGACAGATATAGTACATAGACAGAGAAATATACTAAGTTGACAGATATGGTAGACAGATAGACAGATATTGTAGGTAGACAGATAGACATAGTAGACAGAAAAACCGATATAGTAGGTAGACAGATAGAGAGATATAGCAGACAGATAGAGAGATATAGTAGACAGAGAGATATAGTATACAGATAGAGAGCGATAGATAGTAGGTAGACAGATAGACAGATACAGTAGGTAGACATATATAGGACACAGATAGACCGATATAGTAGACGGGTAGACATATATAGATAGATAAGAGAGATATAGGAGGTATACAGATAAAAATATATAGACAGAGATGTAGTAGGATATAGTAGGTAAACAAATATAGACGACAGACAGATACAGTAGGTAGACAGACACACACACACACCTTTGATGAGCTGTTCCGGCCGGCTCCCGGGCAGCATCCACATGGCGGGGGCCAGGTGACTGAAGACAGCGGCGTCCACCGTGGACAGCTTGGAGCCCATCAGGTACTTCTTGTCTCCTGGGTGGTAGGGGGCACAAGACGTGGAAGTATGTCAGGAATTCCCCCTCACTATCAGCTACTACCCCTCGCCATGGAAGACGGGGCGGAGGTTATGTTCTCACCCCTGTTTGTTTTGTCTGATTGTCTGTTATCAGCGAGATAACTCAAAAGGTTTTGCACAGAATTGGACAAAACGTTGTTGGTTAGGTTACTTATGTATGACAAGCTGATTCGATTTTGGCGCAGATCCGGATCCGATTCCGAATCAGATTCCGAATCCGAATACAGGGGACTTTTGGTGTGGCGGAGGTATGGGCTCTACGTAGTGCCTTTTAACTTTCATGTTTTTTTTGTTTTTTTTATTACTTTTTTTTCACAAATCTTGCATCTTTCATGTCAGCCTAACATAACAGAAGCCAGACGTTATTAACAAAAAAGGCCTAACAAGGTTTAAATTAATCATGTAACAAGTTTGTGAAGAGCTACATTTCGGAGGACACAAGGTCATGAGGAGACCCCATTCAACCAGGATGTTACGTCTCTCAGATCCAGACTGAACATCCATGGGCGTTTGGCTGTAGTAACTGGTCTTCACCAGAGGGGGGCAGCGATGGGTTTTATAATTCATGTCACGCAAACTCTATCCACTTTACAAGATCAACGCATGTAGTGTGGGATGGTTAAAGTCTCCATTGTGCATATTAAACGAATTTTAGAATGCATAACACCACTCTCCCTCTTTTGCCTATTTATTTAAAACAGCATCTAATGGGACTCTATTAGATTGCCCTTTGTTAGGGCAAAAATGATTTGGTCAAATCGTGTCGCAGCAATGAAGGAAGCATACTAAAGTAAGATGAAGAGGATGGAAATAACAGACAAATAACAAACACAAGAAACTACAACATGAACTAAATACAAAGTATACATTAAACGTTAAGTGTACACCAATGCAGGAGACCAGGAGAGAAATGTTGTGCATTATGGTGCTGCCGGATGATTAGTCAATAATTCCCAAATGCTGCATAGGATAGAATCAATAATATTCCTTTTTCCAGTAAAATAACAAAAGCTCATTTCATCTGCTGTTATAATATATATATATTTGGGACAAGCATCAATAATAGTTTAGAAAAGGGGTTAGGGTACAATTTCTGCCACAGCTATCCTATTTTAAACCCAATTAACTAAAACGTTATCTATATTCAATATATATCCCCCCCCCCCCCCACCCCTTACATTCTCAATATTGATCTAAAGGTGAAGCAGAATAGCTTATATATGCTGGTCCATTGTATTTTATCAACCCAACAGACATAGCCTAAACGGAAGCTAGGTAGGTAGGTAGGTAGGTAGGAAGGAAGGGAGGGAGGACAAGGGAGGAAGGGAGGGAGGACAAGGGAAGAATGAAGGAAGGAAGGGAGGAAAAGAAAGGGAGGGAGCATGAGGGAGGGAGGAAGGATAATAGAGGGAGAGAAGGAGGAAGGAAGGAAGTAAGGAATGGCGAGGGAGGAAGGAAGGAAGGAAGAAAGAAAGGAAGGATAAGGAAAGAAGGAAATATAGACAGTAAATCAATTCCCATGATTGGCCTGTACGTTCTGCTATGTGCGTCTGTGTGTGTGTGTGTGTGTGTGTGTGTGTGTGTGGTGTGCGTGTGTGTGTCAGAAGAGGTCAAACAAGGCAGTTAAGACCGAAAACAAGAACAAGAACACAACCCTCTCAACACTGTGTCTGCCGTGTGACCTGAAGACATCTCCCCTTACCCAGCAGGGTGGCCAGCGTCCGCATGTCCTTCTCCATCAGGGCGTAGACCTCCTCCTCGGAGAAGCGTCCAATCCCGTGGCCGTACATCTCTCGCTGCACCATGCCGCCGGTCAGGTGACTGAGGATCCACTTGAGCAGGTCGCTCAGCGGGCCGCTCAGCGCCAGCATCTTCTGGGTCTCCTCCAGGTTGTCCACCCACTGGCAGTAGGCGATGGTCCTGGAACACACACACGCGCACAGGCACACGCACGCACACACAAACACGCGCGCGCACAGGCACTCACACACACACACACACACACACACCATTAATATATAAACACAAATATTATTCATATACGAATAAACAGACACACCAACCATGTAGATATTAATGCAAATACACACAGCACACACACATATACACTCACACACCATTAATGTGAATACACATACACACATCAACCATGTGGATATTAATATAAATACACACACACACACACACACACACACACACATACACATACACACACACACATACACACACACACACACACTGCTCCTAGGGGTATTTTTTATTAACAACCATTGATTATCCTTCCAATTGGACACAAAGGCCTCAGCAGGGGTCCATGATTGATACGCACGCCACACACACACACACCGCATGACACGCGAGACGAAGCATTGCACGCCACACACAACCCTACAGAGGGCTCTTATTTAAATGTTTTACTTAAATGTTTCATGTCATTTTAGTCGGTAGGTTGCCTACTAGGTTTCTTTCTATTTTGGTTCAATGTTGGCTTGTTTCTAGGGACACGAGGACTTGAGGTCAGTTAGTAAATAGTAAATATGTTTCTTTCATTTTGGCTAGTTAACAGCGCAATACACGGTTAACACATTATTTTTTTCTTCCTTTTTTCTTTGTTTGGTTCATTATTAATGAACTGTAAATTGTTATTATTAGTAAGAATCGGTAAATAGAAATATGTCAGTCAACACTTCCATAAGCTTGTACCTCCCTCTCTCACGACTCCCTTAAGAGAGACAGGTTCTAAAATGACTAAAAATTTACCATACAAATTGTCCATCTGTCATCGTCCGTCCGTCCGTCCGTCTGTTTGTCTGTCTACTTCTTCTTCTGTGGTGGTAATGGCAAACCAAACTCACCAGTAGAAGTGCTCCTCCACCATCTTGGTGACGGCCCGGGACACGGCCTCCTGCTGGGGGCTGAGGCTGGCGTCGAGGCCCACGCCCAGCCGCTCCTCCAGGAAGTCGATGATGAACTCGCTGCCGTACACCTGCTCCTGGTTGTACTCCAGCCACGGCATCTTGCCCTGGGGCGACAGCTTCCCGCCAAAGTAGTTCTGCGGCGGAGGAGGAGGCGAGGGAGGGAGAGGGAAAGGGAGGGAGAGAGAAGGATGGAGGGAGGGGGGAAGGGAGGTAGGGAGAGAGGGAGGGAAAGGAGGGAGGAAAAGAGGGAGGGATGGAGGGAGGGAGAGAGAATGATGGAGGGAGGGAAGGGAAGGAGTGAGAGGGAGAGAGGGAGAGAGGGACAGAGGGAGGGAGGGAGAGAGGGATAGAGGCGAGGGAGGGACCGAGGGAGGGAGGGAAGGAAGGATGGAGGGAATAAGAGAGGGAGGGAGAGGGAGGGAGAAGGATGGAGGGAAGAAAGGAAGCAATGAAAAAAGAAAGGACGGAAACAACATAGGAAGAAAGGAAGCAAAACAGAGGAAGAAAGGAAGGTGGGATGAATAGGGAGAGGGAGACAGGGAATCAATTATTATTACTGGTGTGTGTGTGTGTGTGTGTGTGTGTGTGTGTGTGTGTGTGTGTGTGTGTGTGTGTGTGTGTGTGTGTGTGTGTGTGTGTGTGTGTGTGTGTGTGTGTGTGTGTGTGTGTCAAAAGGTTCTGGGTTTGAACCCCAAACAGTCTACAGTTTATAAAGGCATTCCTGAGTAAGGCACCTCTAGCATACCTATCCTTCTACAGACAGGAAACACTCTAAACAGGAAACAGCCAGGAGGGAGGGAGCCCAGCCGTGGGGTCGGTACCTGATAGGGCAGGTCCACCATGCGCAGGTAAGTCTCCATCTTGAGGCAGGAGGGAGAGAGGGACGGGACCCCCGTCCGAGGCCTGGAGAACTGGTGGAGGATGATGGCATCTTTAGAGTCCAGCTCTTCCTCCTTCCTGCATCACACATTGACACACACATATGCACACGCACACACGCACGCACACACAAAAAGCACACAATCGGTCAAACTTTAATGCCTTCGATGTGCATTGCAGAACTCTCTTTCCCGTATAACGCACTGAATTCATTGCTAATAGCCTTCTGAAACATTAGGGTCTGATTTGTGGATTGATTGAGTGATACAGTAAATGATAGTGGTGATGCAAGCAGTTCAACAATACAAATGAGAAACAAGGTATTAAGATGATGTCATTAGATCCATAGTGTACCCAAATATGGGCTGTTCAAATGCACCATCAAAGAAAACTATTATTAGTATTATTATTGTTATTGTTCATCCCAAGATGTAGGCCTAATGTATCACGGTTTCTGGTAAGTACACACAATACACTTTTTTTTTTTACATACACATACACATACAATACAATACAATATTCAATATAAACACATACAGACTTTCCAAAAAAACAATAACAACTGCATTTGAACTGAATTAAAAAGGGCTTTACAAAACAAAACAAAACAAAACAACCCCTGTGCAAACCCTATGAGCAACCGTGCAGGGCAAGGGCAAACAAATGGAAAGCAGGACTGTCAAACACGGTTAAAGAGAAACACCCCCCCCCCCACACACACACACATAACCCCCATGTGAGGACCGCTTGTGCCGGAGGCCTGAGTCGAACCAACCAACCCAGCTGAACAACACGGCCGTGACGGCCAATAGCGAGGTCCACAGTGCTGCGCATAATGCAGATGTGAAGGCCCTCCGCTGGAGGAAAATAACGCATACAAGCAGCAGGATCAGCAGGTGGTGCTGTCCGCCGAGCTCTGGTGCTGAACCGATGATGATGATGGCGGGTGGGCGGGTGACGCGTGTTTTGGAAGCGATGGCTTTTTTTTTTTCCACACGAAAAAAGAAAGAAAGTCAAGAAAGTCTCCTTTCGCAGAGATGACCAACACACTCTGTGTCTGTGGCTACGACGGACACGCGTCAACACCGGCAGTGGAATCTCAAGTCATCGCCTTCATGCACATATGCACATAAACAACTCTCAAAGGCAGGGCCTCTAATAAGGCTTATTATAAACATAGCATCGAGTCTTTGAATAGATAGTCTCTAAACGACTGGTATAGCATCGATTCCTGAGGTTGATTTGTTTATGTAACCCAATAAGATGGCCTTCGTCAACGTTTGTCTTGCGTCCTATCCGATGCGCCTTTGGTGACCTGCTGCAGACCTCCATGTTGGTTTGAGGACAAAAACAGCAGCGGCCAAAACACATGACCTCCTCCTGCAGGCCTGGCTCTCCTTTTGCAAACAACAAGCCCATTAACCCAGCTATACGAACGAATGAATGAATGAATACATGTTCATGTCGCAAATGCATGCATGCAAATGCATGCATTTGCATCGCCAACTTTGCCCTTGCCGTTTTTGTAGTTCTGCACCCACAGCATTTAACTACAGCGGGTGGAACGTGTTATTGTGTTTTTGGAGGCCTTCATATAAATAGACCTCATCGTCTTCTGTCCGGGGGGTTGGGGGTGGGGGGGGGGGGGGAGGTGTTGACAAGACATGAAAGTCAACCTTTTGAGCGTGTTATTATACAAGAGACACGTACACATAGCACGGACACAACGCAAAACCGCATTAACAACTCCACGCACAACATCAACACAACACTCGTTGTCTTATAAAAAGGTACACAACAACGTCCTTGAAGTTGTATTATAGTCTCAATTGAAGAGAGATGCGGAAGGCGGACGGAATCTCTTTCTGGGAGAGGATGGAGGAGAGGATGGAGGAGAGAATGGAGAGGATGGAGGGGGGGGGTTCGTTACATCACACGATGTACTTTCCTCCCACCCCCTCCCAACCTGACGATATTAAGTGATATGGAAATACACCGGTAGTTGTGGGGGGGATATAGGGATATAGTATTCACGGCCAACAAAATAAGGCGTAATTGTAAAAGCATGCAGTATTTAGACATACATATCAAGCCAGATGATGATGATGATGGTGGTGGGGGTGGGGGTGTATGTTCTTATGATGATAGGATAGGATGATGGGGAGATACCTGATGGAGAGGAGCTCGTGGAGAAGGTAGGCGGCCGCCGCGAGCAGAGCCCCCCCGGTCAGATAGAGCGTTCTCCGCCACCACGAGTCGGCGCCCATGAGCGCCGACATGATGGTGCCGCCGCCGTAGTAGTAGTAGTCCGGTATCGGGCAGGCGATGATGTCCCCCCCATACAAGGTGAGCTGCTCGTCTAGGCCCGTGGAGAAGAAGCTCCGGTTCCGAGCGCCGAGGTCCACCGCACACGAGCGCGTCCACGCGAACCCGACGCGCCAGTACATCCTAGTCCTCCTCCGGCCTCCTCTTTCCGCCTCACAGTGGCGGGGTTGGGCTGCTTCCTCCGCAACGGGGGCTTCATGAGTGCCGAGTAGTCCTGGTGTTCGACGTCGAGGTGTGATGGGATCGGGATGATGGTGATGGTGGTGGTGATGGTGGTGGTGATGCGGGAAGAAACCGGCGGTCGGTGAGAAGCATCTCGCCCGGCGCTTGGACACCCCCCCCTTTGCTGCGGGGGGTTGGGATCCTCCGCAACCCCTCCGCCCTTCCGTCACGGACACGGGTGTCTGACGTCACGGAACCAAACCTCTTGCAGAAATGCAGCCCGGCCCTTCGTGGAGTCAAGGCAGGACGAGACGCTGGTCTCTCCGGGTCTTCTCCAGTTGCTGTTCGTTCGTTTATTACAGAGAGGAAAAAAATGCACGTCTGTAGGACGTACAGGACGCGCAAAAGGATTCCACTGGTGTGTTTCTTAAAACCGCCACTAGAGGTCGCTGCAGCGCCACTGACCGACCGCCAGCCAATAGCAGTCGGTGAACGTATATGTAACCAGAAGGTTACCCCAAGGGCTTGTAGTACTCCAATGCCCCGGCACACATTAAAAATAATACATTTATATAATAATAATTAAAAAATAAAGCAAAGTCATGTAAGACACTATTGTTTTTCACAACATACAGGTTTTATTACAACTTCCAAAAAAAAAAAAAAAATGTACAAATTCAAGTAATACCTTTGAACAAACATGATTTTGTAAAAACGCGTCTCGTGTGGGCCTTTTAGGGACATTTCAGTGAGGTAAAGCCCTTATCTGTGTTTAACCACTTTTATTGAACAGATGAAGTCGGTCGATTGGGAGGGGGGGGGACGGGGGGGGACACACACACACACACACACACATGCTGGAAGACGGAGCCATACGGAAAACCTCCTTAACTAGTCAAAAGTGGCTTTCACTTTCACTCTCTGGGAGAGAGAGAGAGAGAGCGACGGGAAAGAGGTCATCGAACATGCACCATTTGTAACGATTGTTTGTCTTCTTTTAAATGCAACTAAATGAAATAAAAAATTAAAATGAACGAATGAAAGTCGGGAGTAAAACACCGATGCAAAAGCTTCCCCCCTCGAAACGGGTCCTCTTTTCAAACAACGGCCCTCACAGTACCCACGCGAGGATGCGGGTGGGTGGGGTTTGGGTGTGTGCTTGTACCAAGAGATGTTGTGGTGGTTTGTTTTTCTATTATGAACAGCAGCTTTGTTTAATTAAGGCATCCGAGCGTCTCGTTTATGATCGAGGCAAAACCCAGAGGTCCCAATTTGTGTCTCTCACACTCTCGCACACGCACACACACACACACACACACACACACACACACACACACACACACACACACACACACACACACACACACACACACACACACACACACACACACACACACACACACACACACACACACACACACACACACACACACACACTTGTAAAGTGTACACTGGAAAATAAATTGTGGAGAATTAAATTGGATTCACCTTTACAACAGCAACGCAAAAGCTTGCAAAACCATAATAATAATAATAATAAAAGAAAACAATGGCTTGATACAATACATTATGTTCAATCTAAAACAAAACCATTTCGAAAACAAATCATTAAAATAAGCTTTGGAATCATGATAGTAAAATGAATAAGTGAATATCTACTTGAGTATTTAATCAATATTATTCACTTATATGACTTATAATATAAGTGAATATCTAGCTCACGTTTTCCATGTAAAAAATAAAAAAAACAAAAAATAAGTTCAACAGCTAAATAAAAAATTGCATTATAAGGCCATTTACAGAGAGGGCGGAGCACGGCGCAAAATCATGATTATTAACAAGCTACGATCTATGTTCCCTCGACCGGGTAACGCGACAACAAACTCAGATCTCCTAATATATAAAAAAAAAAACCCGCTCACACCCTGTGAGACAGGACACACGCCAGCATCCCGCCATGATGGTTGATTTGAAACTGAAACAGAGGCGGGGGTGGGGGCGGGGGGAGGGGGGAGGGGGGATCCTCTGGCAGACACCGACCGGTAGAGACAAGACTACTCCTATAGTCCCTGAGGAATGAATAAAACACCACCAGAGGGGCCCCACCCACACACACCCACACACGTGCACTCACGTGCACATGTACACACACGTGCACAGTACTAGCGATCAGAGTTAGTTTTTTTTTTTTTTCCCTCAGCGATCCCCACAGCGCACCCAATCAAAGCAATTTGCTCCCTGAGACAAAGGAGTTCAAGCCTGTCAGGAATAAATCACAATATATATATATGTATATATATATACATATATATATATATTGTTGAGTATGTATATATATATATATATATATATGTATGTATATACATACACATACACACACACACATCTCCTCTTCATTGGCCTACTACGGCAGTCAGCCTCGAGGGTTCAGATTGGCTTGCTCCACCCCCCCGAGGACACCGCAATGTCTCGATTGGCCGGCTGGCTCTTGAGAGAGAGAGAGAGAGAGAGAGAGAGGGGGATGGAGGGGGCGGGGTGGATATGTGCTAGTTGAGGGGTAAGGGGTGCGGGGGGCGGGAGAAGAGATACCTTTAGTTAACATGCAGAATTGTCCTGGAAGCTTTCCGTCAAAACGTTGTGAGGCATTTTGCAAGCGGCCGCCGGTCGCCAACGAAATGCTGGGGGGGGGATGGGTGGGGGGGGGATGGGTGGGTGGGGCCTATGACTGACTGTACGAGTTGCCCTGACTCCCGTTGGAGCTCTGGTCGTTCTCGCTGGAGAGAGGGGGAATAAACAAGATGACACGTTCTTAGGACACGGTATATTAATAAAAGGGGCTTCAAATACTGCTCCAAAATCGGAGTAAAAAAAAGAAAGAAGTAATTGTATGAAGAAAGTGTTGTTCTGTTACATTATTGACACAGAGAACAGAACCTTGATGGAAAACTAAACCCTAAAACAACATATTTTAGTTTAAAGGTGGTGTAGTGGATTACGTAGCACAGACATGGGATTGATCCTGGGCAAAATCTCAACTAAGATCCATCTAGTAAATATGGACTGAAGTTAGTTTAAAATTCCAGTTCCCTTCGGATTACCAGGCAACACAAAGCTAACTTTCTAGCTATACCCCGACCCCCCCCCCCCCCCCAAATCGAATTGTAGCGAGGAGTGGTGATAGTGAAAGCCTGAACCACACTATAGCCCCGCCCCTCAATGGAATAAGTGTCTACCGGAAGTGGGAACGATGTGGGGGGGCACCGTTTACCTATTGGGAGGAGGCTTAGGTTTGGGCATCTTGTTGAGAACCACGGCCATCTCCTTCCGGTCGTCAAAGTTCTTCCACTGGTCGTACAGCTTCAGGATCACACGGATGATCTCCAGAATCTCAACCGGAAAAAAAAAAAAATTGGAAGCTTGTTATTTATTTTGTAAAGAGTCAAATCGAAACGGCCGCTAACACATGGTCTATGTACTTTACAGCCACACACTCTTCCTACCTTGTCCATGTCGACGGAGAGCTCTGCAAACCACTGTCTGGCATCCTTCTGCTGTACGACACAGGCCACATGCAGGCAGGCTGTGGGGACAAGAAGACAGTACCGTGATGGGTTTAGCGCATCACTTTTATTCGTTTACCAATAGATAATACACTTGTACATACACAAGGAGACCATTCTTACCCAGGGCAATCATGAAAGGCGGATAGAGGAGACACAGGTCTGTCCTGTACGTGTCGTTCACTATTCGCCTGTTGAAAGATAACGCAGACAAAAAGGTGAAATTCAGCATTTTCCTTATCAGGGAAAGAAGCTCCGCCCCTTTTCTCTCAAAACACCCCAACCGTACCAGGCCAGAGGCAGCAGCATATCCTCCTGACCCATGTCCTGTACGTACTGCAACAGGGGTCGGTAGGGGTGGTACACGATAAGGCAGCAGTCCTGGAACACACACACACACACAACCAATCAATGACCTTATCCCAAGGCCCACATGACTACAAGTCATCCAATCAATGACCGGAACTACTGTTCACATCGGCCCTTTGCACAATATTATATTATGTAAACACATGTATGTTCATTTGTGCATTCTCTTGTATTTTTGTATTTCTGTACATTCAATTCTTTGTAACTGTTGCACATTTTCGGAGCTGGCGACACCATTTCACTGTACATTGTACACTGAACACTGTACCTTATTATACATGTGAAAATTAAACCAAATCTGAAAATCTGAATACAACTAACAAAGGTTTTCCTTTCTCCACTCACCATTAACTCCAGCAGGTAGAACTCACATTCCAATATCTACAGGGAGAAAAGGGTGCAGAATATTGTCTTCCAACCCAAAAAACTGCAGGACATTCACATCAATTTACTTTTGAATTGCAGTGCGAAAGAGTCCTTCAAATATGTACACCATCACACAATTGTCAAAGCACTTTCAGACTACTGGTGTAGCCCAAGATCAAAACTGTGCCACTTTGGTTCGATGGACAACCATGCCTTTTCAGATGAACTTCGGTCGAACTTAACTACTCAACCCATGTTTCTGACCCACCCACCACCAGCTTAGGAGATATGAGTTACGATCAGAAGTCGCAGCATCCTGCCAACATATTTCCCCCCAAGAGGTGTGAATCCTCTCCCGCCCCCCACCCCCCCTCCTCCTCCTCCTCCTTTTATGGCCCCGGACGAGGCAGAGCGTCGGTAAGCTCCTGCGCGGCTCCCTGGCCGGCAGCGGGACACGAGCAGATATTATGCACGGATCGCAAACAAACAGGCTGTAAGTTTCCTTTCATTTAACACCACCATAGAGCATTCTGGGCGGTGTGAAGACACACACACACACCTTTTGAGTCATCTCCCGCAGCAACAACAGTTTCACCGCGGCTGTGTCAATATTAGTTTGGCGGATTCTTGAGAACTGGCCGGCATTTTTTCGAAATGCACGACACTATAGGGAGTTCATGTCGTGTTGTGTAGGAAGCATAGCAACACATAAATAACTCAAGCTGAATCATGGTATGGCGGCTGAGGCTTTTCCATTGTCGTACAGCCGTCATATGGCGATATCATATGGATGTTGATTCCATTATCGCTGAGGTGGTGGGAGGAATCACACTGTGTAACACACCCCGGCACAGCCATGCAAAGTGCTTTGACTTACATGGTTCATTCTGTAAGGGAACTCCTTGGGAAAGGCGTAGGAAAACCTGGTTTTCACTGGTTTAAAAAAAGGAAAGAAAACCCACACATAAGGGCGATTTCACATGAACAAAACATTAATTTTAGGGTTTGAAAGCGTAAACAACTTCTGATATGTGATTGTGGGGGTCTGGTTACTTACATACAGACGTCGCAGCGCTGATCAACCTAGTGTTGGAAACGACTCCAAATTCCTGCATGAAGCAACAATGTTGGAGTGGAAAGTTATTCATAATCACCAATGGCTTGGCTAGTGTATATTAAATAACACACCAAAAAAAAAATATCAAATCTACATGTCAATGACAATTTATTTGTGTACCGTAATAGTACACTTCAAGTATGTACCAGACAGAATGTATTATCAGAAGTGGATGTTTGAACATCCCAAAAAAACAAAAACAAATCCTTATTTTCAAGTTTGCGTACCTCAACTTTAGAGGCTAGAAACACACAGGTTGGGGCCATCAGCACTGGATCTATACTCTTCAAGGAATACCTTGCAAGTGAAAACACACACATTTTATTATTTAGAAACACACGTGTTTTGAAATAAGCCAACAAGCAGTATGAAATGTGATTTAGTATAATTGACTATAATAACTAACATGTTATCAAAAATACATATATATACTTTATTATTAATAATATATATATATATTAATATATATAGTACATTTGCTTACCTGGCATAAAAGCGTTTAAAGTAAACAGTGGCTGTAGCGATAACCTGCTGCCTTAACTTCAGGTGTTCTCCCAGTGCCTGGATGACTAAACGAGACCAAGGGGGGGAAGTTATACAGTTATAGTTTAGTATAGTCTTCTAAAGCGCTAAATACCTTTCGTGTCCATCTGTTTATAAAGTTTATAGGAGACATTTATAAAGTTGGTGAGTAACGGGATGTATGTAAGCATCATCATCAGTAAAGTGACAGGCTGTTGAAGCAAGCACCATTGGCAAAGAATATCTGCAGCTTCCAGTACTCCTCTTCTGTGAGGAACTTGAGGTCCTTCTGCCGCTCCTTCATCAGGTCCTGCTTGTCCAGAACCCACTGCAAACTTTAAATTAAATTAATTAAAAACACATTAAATCAACACGAATAACTCCACTGTAATAACATAGTGAGCAACAGATACAATAGATTCGATTAGATTCAAATTGTATTGTCATTGCACTACAGCACAAGTACAGTACAGCGAAAATAATTTAGCATCTTAACCAGAGTGCAAATGTTGCAGTAAAGTGCATGGTAATATATAATTTACTGTTTAAATGTACAGGTTAAAAGACAGTCTATTAGGTATTAAATGGGATATGAGCATAATAATAATAATAATAATAAGTATATATACACACATATATACACAGGTAAGGGAGTATTTATTTAACAGGTAGTGATCAGGGGTATGCGGTTATTGAAAGCAGGATAAATATATATAAATGTAAATGTATATACAAGTGAGCATATATATATATATATATATATATAAATGTATGGCATATATAAATGTATATGCAGGAGTAGGAGCAGTTCTATCAATAGTTTGATGTTTAAATACACAATGGCAGCTACAGTAAACAGGTATCTCAGTCATAAACATGTAAAGCATAGAGGAGGTGTGTGTGATTACAGTTTGTTTTTACAGGTTTATTTTTGTTTTGTTTTAATACATACACCGAGCTAGCGTTATGCGACGCGGAAGACTTACTTCGCAATGTATGTTGTAATCGTCTTAGTATCGATGACAATGTTTATAAGTGTGAATAGAGTGTTTATTAGACATAAACCCCCCCAAAAATAGTGTTTTTGTTGAGGCACTGCTGAGAGAGATCGTGTTTAGGCCACCCGACAAGACACTTATTTACTGAATAAATCCACAAGTCGTCCTTGTTACTTACTAGTGTGAGCTTTGCCAGAAGTTCCCTGCCATGTCGTATGAGTCTTAAACGGACAAACTATACGTTAAATGTAATGTTATACTAAAAACAAAAAAAAGTCAGTACCAGAAGAAGTGGAATCAGTTCAGCTAAACAAAAATTACAGTACGACACCAAATACGGTCCGGACGGGAGAAAATACCAAAGGATAAATGGTTCCGCATAAAAATTAATAAAAGTTCAACAGAACTAAACAATACGTACAACGTTATTCAATAAACCCCCTAAACTATTGATCGGTGACAGACGTTAATTTGTACATAACTGATAATATAATACAACAAAAAGATGAATCAACGGAACAAGTTATGACTTGTTCCGTTACATTTTTCCCAGTAGCCTATATTCAATTTATAAATAAAAGTTTGATTTACAATACAAAAAAAAAAAGGTGTTAATAATATTAATATATAACTCCATATTATACATGACTTATTTAATGAATACCTCTTGGCGGTGTCTCGGTAGTTATTTGTGCGGACACTGACAGCCACTCCTAAGAATGAGGGCAGGTTCGACATTCCCCAGTAACACTGTGGTAATGGGTGGTGCTGATGAGTGATGGATGGATGGGGCAGGGCATAATAACCTGCACATATATATATAAAGACTCACACAAAACGGATGAGAGAGCCAACACTTGGTATTCTGCGGTGGTGTGGGGAGTTTTCAAAACCTTCAAAAATAATCTATATTTTCTATTTTAATTTTTTAGAAAAATATATCAACCGAGATCAACGATGAGCTGCAGCCCCGAAAGGATGTCGTCCTACCGCCGCCACTTCGAGGGCATCTCCGCCTCTCCTCCACCTCCTCCTCCTCGGAGGTCCGATGGTCCTCCTCGTTCTGTCAGCTATACCCGCAGTGGAGGAGCCACGGGCCGCAGAGCCACCTCCCAGACGTCCGGCATCATGAACAGGTGTGTGATTTTTGTTGTTGTTGTTGTTGAAATAATGATGATCAATGACTAATCAATCAAATATATTAAGTTATTCAATCGAAAAACGTACTTATTCCAACATGTGTATGTAATGTGTTTAAATGACATGATGACATGGCATGACAAATGACATGATAAATGATAAATGATAAATTATATATAATTGAAAAGCATATATACAATTTGATATGGCAATTTAAACCTGTATATTTAGTATACTTTATACATATGGTTTTTTTGTGTAAAGAGTGACCTTAAGGGATTGCTACACAGGATTGCTTCGTTGCACTTTTAGAATGACAATAAAGGCATACCGATTCCCAAAAGTCAGTCGGTGACTTTCTGAGCAAGAGTGTGGAGACCGTACGCCTCAACTCCATGTGTCATGTCTCTGTTTCCCCTCACTCCTTTGAGCAGTGCTCAAAGTATGGAGGCTCTCTGTTTTGCCATGTCCATGGGACTTGGGCCCAAGCTGGACCTGGACGCCGCCACAGCAGAGAACCGGGCCTTCAGGACCACCCGCAGCGGCGAGAGGAAGGAGATGGTGGCCCTCAACGACCGCCTGGCCGTCTACATCGAGAAGGCAAGACGCCTCTCCTCACCTCTCTCTTTCGGCCATGTTGTTTGTTGACGTATACAACTTTTTAAAATAAGTCCCACATACTGCCCCGTCTCTCATCTCATCTCACGCACACACACACATGCACACACACGCACACACACGCACGCACGCACGCACGCACGCACGCACGCACGCACACACACACACACACAGATACATATATAGTATATAGTATATAGTACATAGTATATAGTATATAGTATATAGCATACACACATATTTATACGTTACCATATGGTTTTTTTCTAGTTTCCGGACCGATTTATCCCAACTCATTGTAAATACTGTTGCATTGACTTGTTGACTTGTTGACTGTTGTACTGTTGCATTGACTATTTGTATATATTTAGTTTAAACATCGTTGATAGCGTTTTTTCTATTTCCTATTGTATTCTGCACAATTTCTGTATGCCAGTGCCACTTTCATTTCACTGCGTGCATATCCTTTATCCGTGTATATGACAAATTAAGTTCTTGAATCTATTCATTTAGCAGACAACTTTCATCCAAAAGTTGTAGTACATTCGGATACATGTCATAACTGAGCAGGTATGGGGGATAAGGGGTCAAGGATGTCTACAGATATAGGCTATAGAGGACTTTCGGGGACTTTGGAACCCAGTACTTTGGGCTGGGAGTCAAACGACACTCGCACACAATGCACCCAATCGCTGTGTTACTTCCTGCTGAAGGTGCGCTCCCTGGAGTCTGAGAACAAGCTGCTGGAGGCTGACATCGAGGGCCTGAAGAGCCGTTTCCTCCGGCCCTCGGGTCTCAGGCAGCTGTACGAGGCCCAGCTGAAGGAACTGACCCGGGGCGCCGAGCAGATGAGAGTCCAGAGGGTGAGGGATGGGGGGGGGTGGAGATAGGGGGGGGGTTCAAGCTCACATCGCCTGCATATGACACACGGTTCTCTCTTTTAATCAACGCTTAACCCTACACTATATTGCACATCGTCGCTGAACCGAGCCAAGCTCAGAGAGGTCCGTGATCCTTGATAACTTCTTAATTCTACTTTAGTTACTTACTTACCGATGAGTCTTAGTTACTTACTTATGAGTTACTATCTTACTACACATCATAAAGCAGACAATCCATTACTTTTATCCAAAGCGACCTACGGTGAATCATGAAGGTCATCAAGGAGCAGGTAGAGAGATAGGCATCTTGCTCTGGAGAAAAAAAACAACAACAGTGCATTTAATTGCATCTGGATCATTTCATTCATCATTCACCACCAGACTGTGAAAACCTTGAGCCTTGTGTCTGTGGTAGGACCAGGCCTTGGGCTCCAAGGAGGCCACGGCAGGCCAGCTGGCCGCACTGAAGGCCAGGTACGACCAGGCTCTGGAGGCCAGGAAGAAGACGGAGCTGCAGATCGGGGCTTTCCGCCCGGTAAGGCGGCGAGACTGTGTGGTGGGGAGGAGTGATATCAGTCCAGTGTTTGGGTTTCAGCAAAAAATAAGTAAAAGATTAACTTTGTGAACATGTTCTGTGTGGCTGTCGGAAGGCGAGCTGGCGCCGAGGACGTCTGTGTTGGTAGTAGTAAATACATCGTCCTCCTCAAGAGGGTTCAACAATATTTATGGCTGGCCTGACCCAGGTCTGTTATGTTCTTTTCTTCTGAATGTAAGGAAAACAACAAACACCTCCCTCCCATCAGTAACAGATGGTGGGACATAGCTAGTCACAATAAACAGAGGTATTTTCTATTACAGTGTGTGTGTGTGTGTGTGTGTGTGTGTGTGTGTGTGTGTGTGTGTGTGTGTGTGTGTGTGTGTGTGTGTGTGTGTGTGTGTGTGTGTGTGTGTGTGCGTGCGTGCGTGCGTGCGTGCGTGCGTGTGTGTGTGTGTGTATTCATACATATGACCTGACCTGAGTCTACATGTCTGTTCCACAGGATGTGGATAAAGCCACGTCTGCCCGTATCTCTCTGGAGAAACAGCTAGAGAACTTGGAGATAGAGCTGGCTTTTCTACAACAGGTTCACAAGGAGGTACAACGTGTGTGTGCGCGTGTGTGTGTGTACGTGCGTGCGTGCGTGTGTGTGTGTGTGTGTGTGTGTGTGTGTGTGTGTCTATCGGGAATGCTGTACACTTCTGGGTCACAGCAAGTCAGAGACATGCCATGCATTTTTGTTACCCAGACTATAATGAGATGGTGATATTTTGTCTGGCAAAAATTGATGTCATATTAAGCAACAGTGTGTCTGTATAGAGACACAGACCACCGCTACGGTCTACCAATTATCACCTCAGTGGCAAACATGCATTACCACGTTCTTGAGTATTAAGGGTTGGCAGGAGTGGCGATGGCATGATTGACTGGGTTTCAAACTCACAACCCCCTGGCATGAGAGGCAGACGCTCTAACAAGGGAAGCTAAAACCCGCTCCGTAGATTCATCGCTAGAACGTCTTTTAGGTGTCGGGGAGTGAGGTTTACTCACTGCACAGCGCTAATGGCTAGGTTCCGTGACACTAGGTACAGTATAATGAGTGCCATGAGTGATTTAAATCTAGTAATGGATCAACAATTCTTTAATGTTACGATAACCCTTTGAGTGAGCATCGCCGAAGTGATTAGATGAATCAGGCAATGACATTCCTTTGGTATTTGATAATACATTTGCTGTCTAAGGAGAACTGTTAAGACAGCTACTGTGTGTGTATACATACAGTAGCTATCATTTCCGGGGAAAGGTTGTGAGAGCATTCGCTGGAAATGGAATGCAGTCACTATTATCTTGGTCTCACAAATCAGACTTTAGGTTCATACTTAAAGTCTGGTGGCAGGCGAGCTCCATTCTGGGTGAACGGGACGTTTCACTTTCTTTCACTTTAAACTTTGTTTCAACCAATCATGTTGACAAACCTCGGCCAGCAAGTTTTTGTAAACTGTAAAAAAAAGATGCAAATCTTGTTTTCCGGCACAGATGCCCGTGCCGGAAACCAAGATTTGCATGGTGCGGGGTTTATGTCTCCTGTCTCCTGTCTCATGTCTCTTTATGTCTCCTGTCAGAAGTGCTGTAACAGAGTAGGTGTGCTATGATCCCAGATTCCTACTATGACCTTGCTTGACGTGCTTGTGTTCCAACCCTCTGAACAGGAAATCGAGGAGCTGATGAAGCAGATCTATTCGTCGGCCTCCAAGGTGGACCTGACCTTCGACCTTCCTGACCTCTCCTCGGCCCTCAGGCAGATCCAGTCTCAGTACGACAGCATCGCAGCCAAAAACCTGCAGGTAATGCTGGAGATTACCGCCAAGATGGAGGACGTTTGAATAAGCAAAAAGCGAGAATTCAAAACAACCCAATGCAAATAATAATAAAAATAATAATGCTTTTTATTTTTTATTGCGAGTGTGCTACAAAGTTAAAAACATAGCAAAATAAATAAAGGAATCCAAATGATGCCCCTAAATATAAAAAAATCAACAAAAAATGTTGACCATGATAGGCTTATCATACCAGCCTGGTACATTTGTATCATCCAACTATGACAATCACATGTTTAAGTCCTTTTGATGTCGTCACTATGACTCTTGTTGATTAATGGAGACACGTGTGTGCGTTTGTCAGGAGATGGACACTTGGTACAAGACCAAGTTCCTGGACCTGAACAGTGTGTCGACGAAACACGTCCAGCGACTCCGCAGCGTCAGAGAGGAAATCGTGGGATTCAAGAAAGACGTGAGTATGACGTCTCGTCATAATAACGTCCAAAATCACGTTTTTTATATCACAATCCCCCCAAAACAACAACAAAACAAAACCCCATTTAAAATATACTCTTCTATGTCCAGTGTTTGGCTTGGCTTAAACATTACACGTATTGTATGTGCTTATATGCTGAAGTCGTGTGTGTATGCGTACTGTAGTACATATTGTAAATTGTAAATTGTAAATATTGTACAACATACATGTTTTTAATTGTTTTCCCATTCCATGCATAACCCAAAATATTGCTGGTTCAGGAAGAAACAGATAAATTAAAAAGTGTGTGTGTGTATGTGTATGTGTGTGTGTGTATGTGTGTGTGTGGTGTGTGTTTTTAACAGATCGCCAACAAGGATCGTGAGCTGGAAGCCCTGAAGACGCGGAGCGAGTATTTAGAGGCTCAGCTGCGCGATGCGGCGGTCCGCTTCAAGAAGGAGGAGGAGGACCTGCAGGTTACAATACAACCGACGACAGCAGCCTGCAAACTGTTCTCCTCCTCCTACGCTTGCTTCAGTTCATTTGTATTCAGTCTGTGAATGTGAGTGTCTAAACAAGTCTCGTTTCATCATCATCATCATCATCACACCACCACCACCACCACCACCACCACCAGGGGCGCATTGGCGGTCTCAAAGTGGACCTGCAGGTAACCAAGGAGAAGATAGCCCTGCTGCTGCGGGACTACCAGGACCTGCTGAACGTGAAGATGGCGCTGGAGATTGAGATCACCACGTACAGGTAGTAATAAGAATCATAGAACATAGGAACTGTAACTTCACTTTTGGCTGCACCTTCACTTTTAGCTGTACCAGGATCATGTATAATAAAAGTAGAAAACTAAAGCAATCAGAATAGGGTGAGTGACAATTAAAGAGTATATTGTGGATTTATTTTGTAAATAACTGTCTTGTTGGGTGGCCTAACAGTTATTGTGGACGATCCCTCAGCAATCATACATTTTTATGTCCAATAAGTACGGTATTCCGACTTTAATATTGTTCAATAGTGCGTGACATATAAAGAGTCAGGCAGGCGTGTCCCAAGACCCGGCCCATTGGATTTAAGGACTCTTGAGTTGGTTTCACAAGCATTTCTCCGCCTTGTGAAATCAAGCTGCTATAAGCTGCTTTATAAGGAGTGTGCATGAGTGTTTCTCATCCTGTGTAGTCGTTTGCCCCTCTGGGATGAATAAAGGTCTTGCATCTTGAATCATCACCTTTCCCTTCACCACCCCCCTCTCTCCCTGTCTTCAATCTGGAGGGTTGAATCCTCTTTATAGGTCACATACACGTAAACACAGTGAAATGTGTTTCTCTGCATTTAACCCATCCTAGTATAAGGAGCAGAAGGGCAGCTATTGTATATATACACAGCAACCGAGGAGCAGTGTAGGAGGTCTGGTGCCTTGCTCAAGGGCGCACTGTTTTGGGGTCTTGAACCGGCGACCTTCCGGTCGCCCCCCCACCCCTCTTCTCTGTGTGTCCCGCAGGAAGCTGATCGAGGGCGAGGACGACCGTCTGAGCACCATGGTTCACGTCATGTCCTTGAGAGGAGGAGTAGGAGGAGCCTCTGGACCTCGACCCCCCCTCGCCGGTGAGAAGAGCAGCGCCGCGGCCCCGGGAGCCGGCCCCGCCCCTGTGGAGGCGAGTCAGACCACGGACGGCTGCCAGGGAGAGTAGGGCCAGGCCACCGAGAGGTCCCAGCGCAAGACCCTCCTGATCAGGTAGAGAGCAGAGGGCGTGTCCACCCCCCCCTTTTATGGACCCGACCCCCTATAGCAAGTTTCTCTTGGATTATTGCATTGATGATGATTGGCATTTTTTCCCCGCTTCAATGTTTAGTCTATGAAATGTCACAATTCAATTTCGTGGACTAAAACATTTTAGACAAGAACTAAAATATTGTACTTTTAATAAATAAAAAAAAACAAAAATAAATTGTATTTTGTATGTAACTGAGAAAGAGAAAAAAAAAATTGCAAATATACAAAATAATATTAGCTACAGATGACGATTGATCGATCATAATCAACTCATCATCTATTATTAAATAAGCCTGATTGATCCCAGAGGACGTCATCCGTCTGTTTTGGGGTAAATATTCATTTATTTCCCCCAGAACGGGTTAAGACAGAGCAGCGGACGTACGAGAGCAGTGACTCACAGCAGGGCACCATCATCATTCCCGGAGCGGCCCGATGACACGGAGGAAGAAAACACATCGTTCACGAATCCTGAGCTCCATCCTGTGATGTCCCCTCGAAATAAACACCAATACAAAGAATGCAATCACACCTGTGCTTCTCATTTAATCATCATTCCATTTCATATTTCACACAACCACTTAAGTTATTTTCCAGTCATTTCAGTCATTCTAAATAAAGTTCAAGCCATCATGTCCTTATGGTCATTATTTTAACGAAGGACAACTGTTGTAGACTAAATAATATAATGTGTCTTTTGTTACAAGCTATTATTCTGGTAGTCATAGTAGCACTACCTTTTTGAAAGAATTACAAAGCCATAGAGAAACACTTCCAGTGCAGAAAAACACACCCTTAGAAAAACAAACATATTCAACATTATATTACTGTAGTGTACAAAATTGGTAATAACTATGTAATGCCAAGCTATATCCCATTTTCACAATTAAGCAGAATATATTAAATTGTGCAACAAAACCATGATCTGAAATGAAAATGAAGAGATGAAAAATGCAGAATTGAGACAAGTAGTTCAATACACTGCATAGACGTGTGTGTGCGTGTGCGTGTGCGTGTGCGTGTGCGTGTGCGTGTGTCTACTACAAGGGCTTTGGTTCCCCCCCACTCCCCCGGCAAGGCGGTACACCGCAAGGCTGACTTCATGTGCCAGAGCATCAGCACATGCCTAGAAGGGAAAAACAACAAATGCACAGAATCACCATCACATTCACTAGTATCCAGACACAGTTAGGAGTCCGTTGAACAAAGTACCGTACAGAAAAGGGAAAAGCTGTGAGAAAAGTAACAAAACGGTGTCTGTTTATATCCAGTAGTCAAACAGCCACAGCTGAACCACCTCAGTGCTTAATTGGCTCTGTCCAATTCAACCTGAAGTACTTTAAAAGAAAAAATCAAAAATCAAATCCACTATTCCTTGGCCCATAAGATTCAAGATGTTTGAAATGCTTTCTCCCCATTTCCTCCCGCAGTATGAATCTCCTCCAATTTAACACTATGTACTGTACCATACCATACACAATAAAAATAACAATACAGTGACTGATGGATGATATAAACATATGACGAATTGTGCAAAAAGCATTTAAAAAGCATTTTAAAGTGCCAGTAGTGCAGCAGCATCATGTATACCGTGCAGAACAGTGCAGTAAAGTCCAGCAAAAGTATGATAGTGTATGATAGTGTATTGTAATAGGGATGACAATGTTATGATAGTGGATGATTATGGCCTGTGGATAAAAACGATCACTGAACCTGGTAGTCCTTGTACGGATGAGTAATCTAACCTAATCAAGATTTTGTCCAATTTCCGTACATAACTTCTCGAGTTATCTTGCAGGTGCACATACACATACAGAACAGAAGCACCCGTCTGCACATTGGGGTGTATCCTACGGCGTGTCCCGGTACCTGCGTCTCTGCCTCCGAGTACACCCGGACCACGTCCTCGGTGCCCGACGGCCGGGCGAAGGAGCGCCCCTGCCCGTACTTCTTCACCAGGCCGTCGATGGCCTCCTGGAGCCCGGCGGGGCTCACGGTCTTCCTCTCTTCGTCCGCCGTCTGGATGAGCCTGCGGTCGGACACCTGCGGTGTAGGGAACACAGACAGAACACGGACAGAACACACGGTGAGCCCACATTGTAGCGCCGACAAAAAATAACTGACCGTCATAGCCCACAGCTAAAAGCTAACCGGCAGCGGAACCGCTCAAAATAATTGAAACAGCAAGAGGGGGATAGATGATAGTAAAGCAAAGGTATGTTTGCCAAAGACAAAATCAAAAATCTGGGAGGATTGAATCCTCTTTATTGGTCAAATACATGTACACACACACAGTGAAATGTGTTTCTCTGCATTTAACCCATCCTAGTAGAAGGAGCAGTGGGGCAGCTATACAGCTGCCCGGGGAGCAGTGTGTAAGGGGTCTGGTGCCTTGCTCAAGGGGCACCTCGGCAGTGCCCGGGTGTTTTGTGTTTTCACCAGGATTTATTCATGAGGGCAATGCAGTTCATACTGCATGGTTGGATGGAACACAAAGGATAACTATATTAGTAAATTAGACGCATCCACACACACACACACACACACACACACACACACACACACACACACACACACACACACACACACACACACACACACACACACACACACACACACACACACACACACACACACACACACACACACACACACACACACACACACACACACACACACACACACACACACACACACACACACACACACACACACACACACACCTTTACTTTGAGCTGCCTGTTGGGCAGGTCGGTGTAAATGGTGTCCCATTGTTGAACGGTCATGCCCCGGATGGCCAGTATCATTTCAATCAACAGCATGTTGGATATGGCATCGCCCACAGTCTACACAAAGACAAAATAGACAACAACAATGCGTTAAGTTGATCAATCAGATCCCAGCAGCTCTATAATAACCATCACTCAGTACAGGTGTGACCTCATCCAGCCGTACCTGGTTGATGAGGTCCACGGTGTTCTTCAGCAGGTTGGCGGCTCTCCGTGTCTGTTCATCTGAGTCGTCACACTGCTCCTGGATCCTGTTCTCGAACATCTTACTGAACAACACCTGGTGATCGCAATATATATATATATAATATACATATAATCAGTCAGTAGGTCAGTGTGTACAAACAAAATAGTCCAAAAATGTGTGTTTTATTTTTTGGTTTGTATAATGTACGTATTGTATATGTGAGGACAGGGTGAGGGGGGGTGTCACCGTTTTACAATTTCAGATGTCGTTACACATTGATAACAGCAGATGGCGCTGAATTTCACTTAAAACAAAGGTTCCCCTTCTCTTTCTTCCCTCCATTAGTGTGTGCGTATGGACTTGTGTGCGTGTGTGTGTGTTCCACTCACAGTTCCGTGGCCGTTCGCTTCGAAGTACACTCCTATGTCAAACTGCTGGGCTACGTGATGGAGGTGCTTAACCCCGGTCTTAGTACACCTCACCACTACCTGAAATAACAGGGGCCAAAAAACATACTTTGTGAGAGAGAGAGCACACGCTTGAGAGAGAGAGAGAGAGAGAGAGAGAGAGAGAGAGAGAGAGAGAGAGAGAGAGAGAGAGAGAGAGAGAGAGAGAGAGAGAGAGAGAGAGAGAGAGAGAGAGAGAGAGAGAGAGCACACGCTTGTGAGAGAGAGAGAATGCTTGAGAGAGAGAGAGAGAGAGAGCACACGCTTGTGAGAGAGAGAGAATGCTTGAGAGAGAGAGAGAACGCTTGAGAGAGAGAGAGAACGCTTGAGAGAGAGAGAGAGAACGCTTGAGAGAGAGAGAGAGAATGCTTGAGAGAGAGAGAGAGAACGCTTGAGAGAGAGAGAGAGAACGCTTGAGAGAGAGAGAGACAGAGCACACGCTTGTGAGAGAGAGAACGCTTGAGAGAGAGAGAGAGAGAGAGAGCACACGCTTGTGAGTGAGAGTGAGCTTGTGTGAGAGAAGAAGAGAGCTTGTGAGAGAGAGAGAGAGAGAGAGAGCGAGAGCGTGAGAGAGAGAGAGAGAGCCTGTGATAGAGTGAGAGCAGATGACAGACAGAGCTTAATTCACGTTCATGGTGTCCTCCAGGTAGCGCGTTGAGCTTCCGTTAGCGTACGCCGTTTGAATCACTGCTAGCTTGAAGTCCAGGCCGGCCTAATGGGAAGATTTCACTTCATGTCATACACACACACACACACACACACACACATTCCAAGCCACCATCTTGCTGCTTTTTCACTATAAATGAACAATGGGCAACTGGTTGCCGTGGCTATTCCAGACCGTCTTGCGAAGATGGCGGCATGCACTTTTGACATTGATGATGATGAAGGAGAAGAAGAAGGCCTTTATTATCATTGCACAAGCACAACACAAATTGTTTACCAATCCTTACAGCCAACTCTTGCCCACAACAGCGATTAAAAAAAATATAGATTATTTGAAAACTAAACTAAATATATTATTGTATTATTGCAGTGAATAAGAAAAAGAAAAAAGAAGAAGAAGAAGAAGAAGAAGAAGGTTGGATGAGATGTCACGCAATATGACTAGTTAAATATGACTAAATAGATGAGATGTGTGATGAGTATATGGTAAATGGACATTTATATAGCGCTTTTCTAACCAATGGTTACGCAAAGCGCTTTACAAGTCATGCCTCACATTCACCCATTCATACACGCATTCGTCAGGAGCAGTTAGGGTGTCTTGCTCAAGGACACCGACAGCTTTTGAGGAGGCGGGGATCGAACCAGCAACCTTCCGGTTGTGAGGCGAGCGCTCTACCTCCTGAGCTATACTGCCGCCCTATATCACACACACACACACACACACACACACACGCGCACGCACGCACGCACGCACGCACGCACGCACGCACGCACGCACGCACGCACGCACGCACGCACGCACCTGTAAGATAAGCTCCTCCAGGAAAGTGGTGACGAGCGTGGCGATCTTGTCCCCGTCCAGCAGGTGGAAGCGGCCGGCGGCGTCGCTGTAGTAGTACACGATGCGGTCGGCGTCCCCGTCGAACGAACAGCAGCGCTCACCCGCCTTCATGGCGACGCCTTCATGGCACAGTGACACAGTTAGTTACTACACGGCTACATCTTTTGGTTCACTTACAGACGCGCCTTTTACCTGACACAATATCATCCTGTATTCAAACGAGAGGGGGCCCTCGGCAGAGCGCAATACCTCCGTCACACCGAGAAAAAGTCCCTGGCTCCGGATTCGGATCCGGGCCAAAAACTAAAATCAACTGTGCTTGGATAAGTAATCCAACCACCAAATGTTGTCCAATTCTGTATATTACTTTTTGAGTTATAGACAAACATGGGCAAAAACATAACCTCCTCCCATCTTCGATAGTGGAGGTCATGATATATCATAACAATCCAAAAAGCTGAATACATTTTTTTGTTCCATTCATTATTGGTGGATCCATTTAACGATCTGGCCCTTTTTTATTCTTTGGTTTAAATTGAATTAAATGTATTTAAAATGAATCTCATGTTAATTTAGCAAAGGTCCAGCGGATATAACTCTGTCATATAAGAGTATAACTCTGTCATATAATAGCCAACTGAACTGCGAGGAGTGCCGCCACTATCACAACATTGCCATCTATATCAGATTACACTATCAAACACTATCAAACTTATGCTGGACTCTCTGGACTCATCACAGTTACTGCACTGTATTCATGATGCTGCTGCACTACAAATGCTTTTTGCACAATTCACAATTCATGAATATGTCATCCATCAGTCACTTAATGTTATTTTTATTGTGTACAGTATTTCTATAGCATAGTGGTGTATAGTAGTGTAAAGTATAGTACATAGTATAAAGTGTTAAATTGTAGGAAATTAATACTGCGGGAGGGAATGGGGAGTAAACATTTCAATGCACTTAAAAGCAAATAAAAATCTTGAATCTTGCATCGTGAATCTTAACGGCGTACACAGCTGCACATCGCGGGTGTGCGCGCGTCATCTTTACCTTGACTCTACCCCTTTGCCGTTAACATTTTCGAATAAACCTTCGTGAACGGAGGCCCCAACAGTCGGCGTCTAGCGTTCGCGCGTCCGTCCGTCCGTACCTTTCGAAGCTTTCTGTTGCACTTTGACAAAGTCTGCGCCGCACTGGTGGTTGAGTTTCCCGGCCGTGCCGTCGCAGAAGAGGGACACCTTCAGCTCCCCCTGCAGGTAAGGCTCCATCTCTCGCAGCTTCAGGGCGCCGATGCCGTTGGCGCCGTCCACCAGCAGACTCTTCTGGTCGTCCGTGCGGTTAGGCGCCTACCGGAGGGAGGGAGGGAGTGAGTAGGAGGAGGAGGAAGAGGAGAAGACGAAGATCAAGAATAAGAAGAAGGAGAAGAAAGAAAAGGACACGCATATCAACAGAAGCAAACAACCATTAAACATAATGGTTAAATGATGTGCTTATTTAGTACTTTGTAATTTATGAGACGCTTCTGCACTGTATTCATGATGCTGCAATCAAGACGGAGCTGCACTACTACTGTCACTTTAAAAAGCTTTTTGCACCCTCCGACATATGTGCCTGTATATATCATCAAACTAAAACAAGATTACTCATCCATCTGTGTCCTTGTCGTCGGAAGGAACCTCAAGAAGCCATTGTACTGGCCTGTGTCGACCGCCACACACACACACACACACACAGAGACACGTTGTGCACACTTACGTGCTTGGTCATTCTGATGAAGGCCTGCGACAGCTTGCGGTAATAGCCCTCCAGCGAGGCCTCTCCGTATTCCCCCTTGGTGTTGTGACAACAGACCATGTAGTGGAGCTGAGGGGTGGTCACCAGCCCGTAATCTGAGAGAAAGAGACACACACACACACATGAAAAGAGGGAGAAGGATAACAGAAGATAACGTCAAGGAACACCAACAAAATAAATGTAAATGATAAACAATGCATCCTTCGATGTCGGGTCTCTTCCCATCATTGCGAAGCAGAACTCACCAAGCGTTGGATGTCCACCCGCAAATAGGGAACATGAGCTGGGATGGGACCGCCGTGAGTCAGGTTTGTTTTACCCTACTGATGTGATGTGTTACTGCAAAAGATATCCTGCTCGGTACTTGTCCAACCCAAGGCCATCTCATCATACCGTGTGCTGCTGCTGCTGCGACCATGACTGGATGCCCGGACAGTCCACCCCAACTGAGGGCCAAAAGCTTGCTCACCAGCCAGCACCATGGACAGCATTTATATCCCATTTGGTATTGTACCTTCATGGTTTTGTGTCAATACTATGTGACTTTATATACGGCGTATATATAAATAAAATGGACTTGGATTTTCAAGATCAGGGGACGGCATTAGCTCAGGGGGCGGCAGTAGCCCCCCGAGTAGTCTGTTGGGACTTGGCTTTTTTCGTAGGGTCGCCGGTTCAAATCCCCTCCTGCCGAGGTGCCCTTGAGCATGGCACCAATCCCCTGCACTGCACTCCGGGCGCTGTGTATACACACAATAGCTGCCCACTGCTCCTAATTTCACCTAAGATCGGTAAAATGCAAAGAATGTATAATAATAAAAGAGGATTCAATCCTCCAGATTTAGATTTAGATGGGGTGCAAATACCCAGTACCTTTCAGCTTGGCATCAGACACTTCAGCCAATACACTATCCGTGCCCCCCACACATTTCATGCGTGAACGCCAACACGTCCAATCACATCCAGACACACATCCAGACACACACACACACACACACACACAGTTTGTGTGTTGATTCACCTTACCTTTGCTGAGTCCACCCAGTGCAGTAACCCCATCCACCACCGCCTCCGATAGTCGAACACTGCTGCTCCTAAAGGGGGTACGAGACACGTTGTATGTTAGCTTTTCCTCATCTCAAGCGTTTGAACCGTTCCCGAAATTACATTAAATCGAGAAGTGACTTTGTTGTACAACTGTATGCACACAATTGCTCCGCAAAACATGGGTGTGGGTTTGGGGGTATTTACTGGATGTCCATCCAGTTAATCATTGTACATGTACATATAATCCATCAATGACTTAATTGTTCTTTTTATGTAGGGAATGGGGAGTAAGCATTCTATTGTACTTGGAAATGGAAAATAAAAAATTCTTGAATCTTGAATATCCTTATCCTAGAATTTTGTTTGTGCATAGCCAATCAAAAATCTTAATCTAATTCTGGAGGATTGAATCCTCTTTATTGGTGACATACATGACACACCGTGAAATGTATTTCTCTGCATTTGACCCATCCTAGTGTTAGGAGCAGTGAGGCAGCTATTGTATACACAGCACCCGGGGAACAGTGTAGGGGTCTGGTGCCTTGCTCAAGGGCACCTCGGCAGTGCCCAGGAGGCTTGAACCGGCGACCCTCCGGTTCCCAAGCCAAGTCCCAACAGACTGAGCTACTGCCACCCCCTGCCTAAGAGTATAGGTATACATGTTGAATTAGTTATGCTTAGGTTAAATTAGAGTATTAGGAAAGCAATTACTACCTGCAAAGTAAACGTGCATCTGATCTAATAACCCTAAAACATTCAAAATTCATAGGATGCAACGCGGTTTGTATGTCAATATGTGCGTTCTCATTCATGCTGTTTGAATGACACCCAGGTCAAACATTTTTTTTATCTGCTAATACAGGTGGAGCCGAACTGGAAATACAGGCTAGGTGGACAAGCATCGACCGTCCCTCCCTCTCTCTCTCCCTCCCTCCCTCCCTCCCTCCCTCTCTCCCATATGGTCAATCGACCGCCAACCTGTGTACTTTGACTGGGAGGAACTGCCACGTCTAATCACCAGTAAACAACTCTCTCTCACTCTATTGACTGTGACATTGAATCATTTATTTTGGAGAAAACGGCATGCCTCAAAAAAGGTGTGTTTTGTATTCGAACCACACTTTAGGCTAGCCTTTCCATCAGGAATGGGTTAACAATTAGATCAAACGCAAACAAAAACGGTACACCATAAAATAGAACATTTGAATCACTTTGTGGCAGCACCAAGCACCAAACACCAAACATCTGTACACCACAAATACCACCACGACAGATCATATGCAATTTAGATAGCATGAAGGCCAAGCCTGCGGATTAGAAAACCACCCATTGGCATACCTGGTATCTTTGCCCACAAAGACGTTTGCTTCCTGGGTCAGGTCTATGGACTCCTTCTCCACGATATCCTTCAGAGCCGTGAGCAGGTGATCCTGCTCTGCGTTCGCCAGCTGAGTGGCATAGACCTCCCAGGCCTCGGTCAACATCTCCCCCATGGGGTCGATCAGCTTCACCCCGTTGTCCTCCTGGAGAAAGACATATACGAGAATGACAGACAGAGAGAGAGAGAGAGAGAGAGAGAGAGAGAGAGAGAGAGAGAGAGAGAGAGAGAGAGAGAGAGAGAGAGAGAGAGAGACATCATCCGTAGCCTATTCATTCATTCATTTTCATTCATGTCACTAACATGATAATTGCACGGGTGAGGAAGTGAATGAAGACATAGAAAGGAGAAGACAAAAAGACACACTTCAGTAACTGCTGTACGAATAACATGGAAAGTGAACAGTGATGCTGACTAACAACATGGGAATCAATACAGCGAACTTGATCAAACAAGAAGCTATGTTTTTTTTAGAAATCCAAAAGTGACAGATGCTTTGTTTTTTGGAAAACGGTCTGTTATTAAACCTGCCGCTGACCTCCTGTCATTTCTTCCATATGTTTTTAATGGCATACAGATTAAGACTCAGATTAAAACACAGGTATCATGTAAGCCATCCATCTGCATAACCCTGCTAGTATTTGGACACGCAACACAACGAGTCACAAAGTTGCACAGGGAGAGATTCCCCCATGGGGGAAATCATTGGGGACACCAATGTTGTAGGTCCTAACCTCAGGGTTGTGGGACGCAGTCACCATGACCCCGATGGTGGCCTTGGTGTTTCTGGACCTCAGCGCCGCAAGAAGCCCCATCCGAAACATCACATGCCCCAGGTGACCTGCGTCGGTCCGAAAGCCCGCTGTCCCGTACTGCAGAACCAGCCCCGCTGGTTTAGGGTGTAACACGGACTTCTTGGATACGTCCTCAAACTGGGCCATTGCTGGAACACACAACACATCAAACTGAGCTTTGACTGAAGCCACGTCAACACGACATGATGATGTTGTTGTTGTTGATGATACATTTTCTATTTTGACAGCAGGGCAGGACAATGCACATGTCATATGTAAACAGCATTTCTTCATTGACATGAAGTTGCCTTTATGCCTTCTAATTCTACAATGGTTATTGTAGCATTATTATACAATGTTGTTATTGTGATAACACATCACATATTTTATATCTCTATAAGTAACCTTATAACTTGTTGTTATATATTATTATATATTGTTATATATATTATTTTCGGTGTACTGTACTTGACCAATACCAAAATTATGAACCATAAATATGACAATATATAATAATATCCTTAGAAAGTTGACTCATGGCTCCTACATAATCTTCTATACGAAAAAAAAGACAGAAAGACACAAATCGCCCAAAAAGACAGTTGAAATGGTTGAATTCATGTGAGACCATCACGGTCAAACAACTTGCTATTCATGACTAAACTTAATAGGACTCCACTTACTGCTTTGTATGATACCAAGATCACTCCTGCACTTGCATCAGCGTGTTGTGTTGAGTTGAACGAGCGCTTCCCCTTATTGCGTCTTCTGCTGACGACGTGGCTACACTTCCGGGATGTGACGCAGGACGCCGTTGTTGTGACGTCACGGCGTGAGCCCCGCCCCGCCCATAGGCTGGCCTACACCCCACAGCAGTGGCACTTTCTGTGGACGAAAATAGACCCAGCCATAGTCCCATAGAGAAATAGACCCAGCCATAGTCCCATAGACTCAGCCATAGTCCCATAGAGAAATAGACCCAGCCATAGTCCCATAGACCCAGCCATAGTCCCATAGAGAAATAGACCCAGCCATAGTCCCATAGACCCAGCCATAGTCCCATAGAGAAGAGGAAGGACGTCCTCTCGATGCAATGTTCATCGTGTGTATTATTAACGGGGAGGGGGGGAGAGGTTGTTAATGTGCAGAATCTCTTCTGTTGTTGCACTAATACATCAAATAACTCGCTAACAATGACACACAATTGACAGAATCAACCAGTTCCACCAGCTGGTCTGCACACTAGATTCGATTCGATTCGATTCGATTCAAATGTATCGTGATCACTGCACAGCACAAGTACAGTACAGCGAAACTATGTTGACATCTAACCAGAGTGCAAGTGTTGCAGTCAAGTGCAGGACTACAGTTAGACGACTAGGACTACAGTTCAAATATATATATATATATATATATATATATATATATATGATGAAAGGATACGTCCACAACAAGCCATATGTTTTTAGGCTAAATCAACGATTTACAGCGTGTATCCTTGATCCAATTGAATCATTGCATTTCTTCCTTATTTGTCTATTATGCCTATTATGTATGTGTTTTTATAGGATGGTCTACAGCAGGCCTTCACCCACCCAACAATGTATATATATATATATATATATATATATATATATATATATATATAAGGCTAGACACGAAATAGCAACATGTGAATATAACGGTGTGCGGAACCCCTTTTGGCGCATAGTAGTAGTGGAGGTGGTGGTGCGGCTGCTGCCGGTGGAGGAGTAGTAGGAAACGTGCGACACCCCCCCCCCCCCCCTCACACACACACACACACACACACACACACCCCACTCACACACACACACACACACACACACACACACACACACACACACACACACACACACACACACACACACACACACACACACACACACACACACACACACACACACACACACACACACACCCACCCCCTCCCACACACAAACACCCCCCCACACACACACACACACACACACACACACACACACACCACCACCACATAAGCATAGGGGATATGAGCAATGTGATAGTAGTACCGACGTTCAAGGTGGATGGAAAAGAAAGACATTATTAAATAACGCATGGAATTCATACATACATACATACATACATACATACATACATACATACATACATACATACATACGCGAACATATCTAAGGGGGTAACGCGTACTACTGTGGAACATTCTGTCGGGGTTTTATTTCATCTTATTTGATCATCACCACCACCATTGTCGACTACCGAGCGCCACCGGAGGGGGGCGCTCGGGAGTGATGATGATGATGATGCGCGCCCACCTCCCTCCGTGAAGGAAGAACACACACACACACACACACACACACACACACACACACACACACACACACACACACACACACACACACACACACACACACACACACACACACACACACACACACACAGAGCAGGATCAAACGCAAAAGGCGCTCCTCCGGCCCGATCCGCGGAATTTCGACTGAGACATTTAGTAGTAGCGGTGGTAGTGTGTGGTAGTAGGGGTAGGGGGGGCATGCATTCACAGCTATTGTTGGCTTATTTTTATATTTCCTCCACAGTTGACAGTTGAAGAAGAAGAGGAAGAAGAAGCCAGCTCAACCGATGCCCTTTTCTAAACGGAAAGATATTTGACCGACTCATGGATTGTGTGCTATTATAGGTAGGCTATACGCCATATATATATATATATATGTCGCATTATCCATCCATCCATCCAAGAACATCTTAAGGCCTTTGTGCGGGCACACATTCACTCATTCATTTTTTTATTCGTTTTTAATTGAATTGAATTGAATTGTGCATATATTGCTGTATCGGTTGGTTGGTTGACCAGCAAGGGTGTGACGTAAGAGCCGGGTGCCTTTAGCTGGCCGAGGTGCTGAACTGAACCCATAACCTTGTGCCCGCTGCGTCCCTGGTGCATCGGTCCTATCAGAAACCCACCATCATCATCATCATCATCATCATCACCATCATCCTCCAACATGTGGGATATATACACACGGTATGCACATCGAATGAGGATTTGATCTAATTCGGGGTTTTTCTTTTTTTTCTTCCTTTTTCTTTTTCTTCTTCTTCTTCCTCTTCTTCTTCTTCTTCTTCTTACTCGCCCAACCCAGAAGGTCATACGACGTACCTTCCTTCATTCATCGGAGGGGATTCGAAAAAGGAAACGCGTCGTCGAAGCAACCCACCCACCCACCCAGCCACCCACCACAGCGGGACTCCAATCTTCAACCTTTTTATTCGTCGTTCACCTCCAACAACAACAACAACAACAACACATATAAATACATCGCTGTGTTAACATCGCGTCGATTGCACGGAGAGAGAGAGAGAGAAGAAGAAAAGAAAAAAAAATGTCGGGGCAAACGCTCACGGATCGCATTGCCGCTGCGCAATATCAGCTAACGGGATCCGACATGGCCCGGGCTGTCTGCAAAGCCACCACTCACGAGGTGATGGCGCCCAAGAAGAAGCACCTGGAGTGTAAGTGTTCCTCCTCCTGTTCCTCTTCCTCCTCTTCCTCCTCTCCCCCCTTCTCCTCTCCTCTGCACTGCTGCATTGCTTGGTTCCACAAGACCAAGCTTGTGTCACTGATAGTGATGGCTCAAATCCCCCCCCGTCCCCCCCGTCCCCATTCACTGTAATGTCCCCCGTTCAATTCCGTCGTCCAACATACAGGCAGACAGACAGACATACTTGTATACAGACATGCGTGCATGCAGGCATACCGAAATGCATTGAGGCATACAGACCTATACTGTATATATACTTGCACACACAGACACAAAGACAGGCAGGCAGACAGATGGACAGGCAGACAGATACACACAGAGTGAGAGACACCAACTAGCGTTAAGCGAGGTGGCCTTATACATATAGATAAAACAAAGAAAGAATTGGTGGCATGACGCTGACCCCACTATAGCCAGCTAGAGGATAATGAAAAGTAAAGGGAGTGGGTGAGGGGAGAGGAGAGGAGGAGGAGGAGGAGGAGGGGGGGGGGGGGTTCTGGGTGGGTCATGACTCAAGCTAGACTAACAGATCATATAGGCAAATGCTGAAATGTTACACACACACACACACACACACACACACACACACACACACACACACACACACACACACACACACACACACACACAACCACACACACACAACCACACACAACCACACACACACACACACACACAATATGAAAATACACAAGTAGATGCACAGGCAACAAGCATGTACAAGCATAACCATCATCACACATGTGATATGTATACCAGCCTGAGTCTACATTCCTAACCACACGCACACACGCGCAAACACACACACACACACACACACACACACACACTCACACACACACCATGCACACACACGCGCAAACACACGCGCAAACACACACAGACACACCACACACACACGCGCGCAAACACACACACACACACACACACACACACACACACACACACACACACACACACACACACACACACCAAGCACACACACCAAGCACACACACACCAAGCACACACATACACACACTCTCTCTCCTCCTCCCTGCATACAGCTGATGGATGTATTTTGTCAGTCTCTTTGTCCTTTGTCATCTTCTGTGTGTATTTATACTTTATGTGTGTGTGGGTGCATGCACACTTGCACTTGCGTTTGCATGTGTGTGTGTGTGCTTGCGCTTGTGTGCGTGTGTGTGTGTGTGTGTGTGTGTGTGTATGTGTATGTGTGTGTGTGTGTCTGAGTGTGTGTGTGCACATGTGTGTGTGTGTGTGTGTGTGTGTGTGTGTGTGTGTATATGTGTGTGTTAGTGCGCAGGCATGGCGGTGAGTGTGATTACTTGGCAGGGCTGTCTCGGACTCGGACCTTATATTGTGTGATCTGTTCCTTTACTGAATAATTCATTGGGAACGCCATGACTGTTTTGCATTATTTACATGACCAAAGGTGACAGCATTAGGGCCGGACCGGCCAGAATCGCTGCTTTCTGATCTCTCTCTCTCTCTCTCTCTCTCTCTCTCTCTCTCTCTCTCTCTCTCTCTCTCTCTCTCTCTCTCTCTCTCTCTCTCTCTCTCTCTCTCTCTCTCTCTCTCTCTCTCTCTCTCTCTCTCTCTCCTTGTAGTGCCTTAGCATTTCCTCCATAGCGCTGTGTCCCCAGTTTCTCTGTGTGCACATGGACTTCTGGTCGGGGAGTTAGAAAATAAATCCATCAAGATCAAGTTGTTTTTATTTTATTTGTGTTTAACAAGTACAATGGAATGCTTCACTTCCTATCATTTAAACACTATACTATGCTATACAATACTATACTATACACAACACTATATACTACCTACTATATGCTAAACTATATACTATAAACAGCACTATACACTACCCATTATGCTATACTATATACAACACTATACTATAACAATAAAATAACAATAAAGTGTCTGATGGATGATACAGTTTATGCATATGGCGAATGGTGCAAAAAAGCATTTTAAAGTGCCAGTAGTGCAGAGGCATCATGAATACGGTGAAATCGATAAGCCGGTTCCTTAGATACATACAAGGTTTAATCATTACGACACACGATACAGTGTTCTGTGTGTGTGTGTGTGTCTGTCTGTCTGTCTGTCTGTCTGTCTGTGTGTGTGTGTGTGTGTGTGTGCGTGTGTGTGTGCGTGTGTGTGTGTGTGTGAGTCTGCGCATATGCAGTATCTATTTTAATAAAAGTGATTGTGTGCTCACAGCACCAGACTCGGCTTTCGTTTGCGTGAGTGGCGTACAAGGTGCCCCAAATATGATATGATATTGTGTATTATGTTCCACGTCATGAATACTAGATAGATACCTGAATTCACTCGCTATGCTTTATTCATGTGCCATCAAAATAAACGATATTACCGTGAGAAGATGATGAGCTTACATATGCATAGGGACTCGGGCGGATCCCATTACAAGATACAAGATACAAGATATTGATTCGCCATTTGTAACAAGTACGTTGGAATGCTTGCTCCCCATTCCCTCCTGCAAAAAAATTACAATACCATAAAAATAATATATACAATAAAAATTTAAATGAACAAAAAGAGGACAGCAAAGTGACTGATAGATGGTAAGAACATACTTAGGGAGATTCCACAGGCTTCATGTAGGTTCAATATATACGCCACTGGGGCCCTCTTAATTTTGGCGGGACACGCCTGCCCATGAGGAATAAGTCTTCAGTTTAACCCACAGAACTGTTAAACGTTAGCCCCTAAAACTCAGGGCAAGGTGTGGTAAAGTGCACAGACTGGAAGCACATTGAAGCCACAATTGAAAGCCAAGCCAAGCCAAGCCCCTTAGTTTATATTAAAATACTTCAATGTGTAAATCTTTGTATTTTTTACACATCATCATCTTAACACCGTGGATTAGCACTGAGAACACCCGTTTGCTCGTGACACACACACACACACACACACACACACACACACACACACACACACACACACACACTGTGTGCCTGGAGAGAATAGACAGCTTTACTGTGCACTCGAGGACAATCAATCGTTGGCATGGATGGCAGGGGGGAGATTCTGTCTTCTTCTGTCTTCTCTCTCGGTGACCTCCCTGATGGGCGGGGGGTTGCGACGCAGTTGTCATGGCAATGGGTTGATGACAGTGTTGGGGAATGAGTTGAAATAACAGAGGGGACTGAGCATGAGGCAGAGGGGATAAATGGCAGGGCTGCACTATTTAGACACGTTTTATCCTTCCTCGGTTCTTACGTAGGTTGTGATGAGGCTGTTGTGGTGATGCTTTTTAAGTGGAGAAGAATGTAATAATAGGCATGAATGGTAGATAATAGTAGGTATGATCAATATTTGTGTGAATGTGTATGCTTATCATTTGATTTTTTTTATTTCATTGTGGTTTATTCAGTCAGTAGCCAGAATTATAGCACACACACACACAAATACATACACACACACTCACGCTTCAATCTTATCTCTTCTAGCCACTGTGGATTACTGTAAGAGTCTTAATTTAGCTCAGCCAATCCTTATTAGGTGAACACAGAGAGAGGGAGACACACACACACACACACACAGCCACACACACACACACACACACACACACAAACACGCACACACCTAAATCACCACCAACGATGAGTAAAAGATACACAAAACAGAGAAGTAGCTACTTTTTCCAATTGTGTCATACACAACAGATATGCCTGTGTACAACCTGTGCTAGCATTGGATGCTACATAATACACTGTTGGTGTATGTGACTCTAAAGAGAGTGGGGGATGGGAAAGAGGGAGCGGGGAGAGACAGAGAGACAGAGAGACAGAGAGAGACAGAGAGAGAGAGAGACAGAGAGGGAGAGAGAGAGAGAGACAGAGAGAGAGAGTGAGAGTCAGTCGGTCACCCTTGTGTTCAGCTATATTGAACCATAGCAAAATACAGACAGGACGCTATAGCAATATATGATTAAATCAGAGCACAGTTTTCGGCACCAAAATAACAATTCTTGTGATAAAATAATAATAACTTGACGTTCAATAAAGAATTTGACATTTTTACACCCAATTTGAGTTTGACGCTCTAACTCTTACTATTTGTGCTGTTGTTGCAGGAAGTGTTACAGAGGTAATCTTACCATAATCATTTGTAGTACTCACAACTAGCACACACACTGGTATCGCCTTATGGCGAGCTTGGCATTAGTGTGTGTGTGTGTGTGTGTGTGTGTGTGTGTGTGTGTGTGTGTGTGTGTGTGTGTGTGTGTGTGTCGGGGGGGAGGGGGGGGGGGGTGGTAGAGGACAGACCCTTCCCCAGTGATTAGCAATAATCTGTTGACAAAGCGTGAGCCGGCCATCCCCTCCTCTTCCCTTGAACAATCCCCAATCACCACCACTCTGATCTCCTGTACCACTAGGACCACCATCACCACCACTATGACCACCACCATCACCACCACTATGACCGCCACTATGACCGCCACTATGACCACTATGACCTCCATCACCACCACTACGACCACCACTATGACCTCCATCACCACCACTATGACCACCACTATGACCTCCATCACCACCACTATGACCACCACTATGACCTCCATCACCACCACTATGACCTCCATCACCACCACTATGACCCACCACTATGACCTCCATCACCACCACTATGACCTCCATCACCACCACTACGACCACCACTATGACCTCCATCACCACCACTATGACCACCACTATGACCTCCATCACCACCACTACGACCACCACTATGACCTCCATCACCACCACTATGACCACCACTATGACCTCCATCACCACCACTATGACCACCACTATGACCTCCATCACCACCACTACGACCACCACTATGACCTCCATCACCACCACTATGACCACCACTATGACCACCACTATGACCTCCATCACCACCACTATGATCACCACTATGACCACCACTATGCCCACCACTACCCACCACCACCTCCACAATGACCACAGTCACCACCACTACTAAAACCACTACCTCACCATTACCCCCTCCACAATGACCACCACCACAACTATGACCACCACTATGACCACCACTATGACCACCACTATGACCTCCATCACCACAACTATGACCACCACTATGACCTCCATCACCACCACTATGGCCACCACTATGACATCCATCACCATGACTATGATCACCACTATGACCAGCATCACCACCACTATGATCACCACTATGATCACCACCATGACCACCATTCCCACCACTATGATCACCACAATGATCACCACTATGACCACCACTATGATCACCACTATGATGATCACTATGACCACCACTATGATCACCACTATGATCATCACTATGACCACCATCCCCACCACTATGATCACCACTTTGACCACAACTATGACCACCACCACCACTATGATCACCACTATGACCTCCACCACCACTACCACTATGATCACCACTATGACCACCACTATGCCCACCACTACCCACCACCACCAATGACCACAGTCACCACCACTACTAAAACCACTACCTCACCATTACCCCCTCCACAATGACCACCACCACTACTCTGATCACCACTATGACCACCACCATCACCACCACCACTACAACCACCCACATCACTACACCCAAAATACCTCACAATCACCACCTCACCACCACCACCTCCTCAATGACCACCGTCACCACCCGCAGCACAACTACCACCACGACCACGACCACGCCCACCTGCCCACCACCACCACCGCCATCTCCCTGCCCTCACCTTGAAGTCCTTGCTTCCTTCTCTATTTCTGTCCATGCTCACATCACGTCTATATTGGAGACAAGGCCAAGGTCTGACCAATACGTCAGCCTTACTGCTGACACCCAAGGTGCTGGTGCTCCTCAGAACTGTACAGTCCGTAAGGATAACGTAGAAATCTTTCTGCGTTTAAAGGAAAAACTAAAAATACATATTTCACTGTTTTTTGTATTACATCTTGTCGCTGTTTAACTTTGCAGTAAAGGAAATATCTGCAGCACACACACACACACACACAAATTTGCATATTTTTTGAAAAGGTTAAATTTCATATTTAGAGAAGTGGCCCGCAAGATTCATCGCCGTGGCAACACTCCTGTATTAGGATGACAACTATATGATGAATTTGATTACCAGAGAGCTTTTAGGATTTTAGGATACTGCAGAACTGGATAACCCCCCCCCTCTCTCTCTCTCTCTCTCTCTCTCTCTCTCTCATCTCTCTCTCTCTCTCTCTCTCTCTCTCTCTCTCTCTCTCTCTCTCTCTCTCTCTGTTGTATGTGTTATATATATATATATATACGTATACACAACATTGTGCTGACGGTACTATCTATCTAAATAGGGCCTCCCTTTTATGCTTGGCTGTTTGTCTGTCTGCCTGCTGTCTCTCTATCTCCATCTATCTATCTAACTACCTATAAGTCTGTCTGTACATCTGTCTGTCAATTGATGACAGAGAGTCTGTCTGTCTGTCCATCAGTTTGTCTGTCCATCGAGTTTGTCTGCCTGCCTGCCTGTCTGTCGCTTTGTGGCACACAGGTTGAAAGGGATGACAAAGCAATATTCGCTCAGCCTCTTGTGAGTGTGAGTGTGAGTGTGAGTGTGTGTGTGTGTGTGTGTGTGAGTGTGTGTGTGTGTGTGTGTATGTGTGAGTGTGAGTGTGTGTGTGAGCATGTTGTGTTTCTGTCTACATCTTCAATCTGTAATAACTTTTCTTGATAATCATCAAGTGGCCACCATGCAAAAAATATTTAAACAAATATTGCAAAACTCAAAAGCGATTTGTGGACAAACAATGATTCTGATTCACTATTAGTTTGATTTATATACAGTATATATATATATATATATATAATATATATATACATACGGTATATCAAACATTTAATTACAGTATATATATATATATTTTTTTTTGTTTTTTGTTTTTTGTGGACATATTTTGCTGATTAGGCGAACGACAGGAGTGCAAATGAATTGCCAGCAATTGTTTTTCCACAAAATGAAAACAATGGAAAAAAAAATGGTCATTTCAATGGTCATTTCCGCTACGTTACAGACCTGGTGTCTGCCACCAACGCCACCAACGTGAACATTCCCCAGATGGCGGACACCCTGTTTGAGCGGGCCACCAATGCCAGCTGGGTGGTCGTCTTCAAGGCTCTGGTCACCAGCCACCACATGTGTGTCCAAGGCAACGAGGTGAGGTGATGGGCATCAATGGGCGGCGGGGGGGGGGACCAGCATCACATGCTGGTCCAGAGGCCTTCATGAATTCTACATTTCTTCCCCAGTCAAATTGAAATTAAAAAGAGAGTTCAATTAAAAAATTGCCGTTATAATTTTTTACAAATTTTCCCCAAAATGACACATTTTGTGTCCCTCCTCCCCACTCTATCCTTAAATTTAAGCTTGAATATTACATTTACATTTACATTTACATTTAGGGCATTTGGCAGACGCTTTTATCCAAAGCGACTTACAAGGTGTACATTTGTTGAAGCAGACAATAGCATAACACTGAGGTACGCGAACATAAATATCTTGAATGCTGCTTACAGAACTCGAGTGGTCACTGCTTTCAAGATATTTCGTTTTGAGTCTTGATAGGGTGGATTTCTAGCCATCCATCCGTTGGTGGATTTGTGCTGCTCAAATGAGGTCTTGCTTTGTGTCTATCGAGATGCAGCTCACTCAATGTTGTGGTTTGTTAACCACAATGAGAGCTTGGTTGAGGGATAATACGTAGCGATAAGCGCTACGTATCGTAGGCTAAATGAAATGATATGACCGTCTGACAACGGTCAAGTTCCTCAGCAGTCAGTCCTGGAGAGATCGATTACGAATACTACTGCAAACGTTGTTTTGTCTGAAATGTTTAATCCTAAGTAAAAGGGTACAGGGTCTTATCACTGGGACTTGTGTTCACAAAGTAGAGCGTTTATTTTCAAACCAGAGAGGAGATCAAATAACCAAAGATTTTTGTTCAGGACATAATAAAATACTGTTGTGTGTAACTGAGTGTAACAGCGTTACGTTCTGGTGTTGTTGTTTTTCCTCAGAGGTTCATTCAGTACTTGGCCTCCAGGACCTCTCTGTTCAATCTCAGCAACTTTATTGACAAAACCGGCTCACACGGTAAGAAGCGAGAACTCTCCGAGTCCGAAGCGTCTGGTGAGAGAGGGGTGGGGGGGGGGGGGGGGGGGGGGGCGGGGGTGGGTGAGAGGGTGGGTGGGGAGGGGGGGGGGGGGGGGTGATTGAGTGCCTCTTTAAAGGGAGAGCCGGGCTTGTATCTCAACTGGATATCGTCCAGTGTGGCAGAGAAAGATAGCAAGATCGTCAATTGGGTAATCTGGTAGACAGAGAGGCAGTAACACTGACAATCACAAAATCAATCAGGTTATCAGGTTAGTAATCAGTTATGAACAACAAATTTATTCATATTTTTGTCAATCACACACTTCTTCATAATCACTTAGACATGCTCACAATTGGATCACAATTGAACTGAACAAATGGCTTTCTGTACGAATTGTAATACATTGTTTCCCGTGGTAATTGCATGTGTGTGTTTTTGGTTTCCCCTTTAAGGTTACGACATGTCCACATTCATCAGACGGTATGGACGCTACCTGAACGAGAAGGCCTTTGCATATCGCCAGATGGCGTTTGATTTCACCAAGGTCAAGAAGGGGTAGGTTCATGACATGTCTACAGGCCACAGTTGCTCAATCGGTAACAGGCCCTGAGTTTATGCACCCTAGCTTTCGTCAACAGCCCTTCATATGGTGTACACGCCATTCATGTAGTAGCGGGAAAACCTTTGCTTCCTCACACATGAGGTGTGATTCTAATCAAGTTGTATCTGTTATATTGCATCTCACCTTTTACCATATCCTTTTTTTAGTATTTTATCACTATTAACTTGTGTCACTCTTAACTAACCCTCTGTGTTTCGATAAAATCGAAATCTCTAAATCGAAATCTGGAGAATAGAATCCTAAATCGAAATCTGGAGGATTGAATCCTCTCTATTGGTGTACACACACAGTACAATTGGTTTCTCTTCATTTAACCCATCCTAGTATTAGGAACAGTGGGCAGCTATTTT
>CM051019.1:14005627-14013127 GCA_027704905.1 Muraenolepis orangiensis
TTTTAAACCAAAATGACTAAATCGTGGCGGTGAAGATAAAGCTGTAGGAGACACGAAACACGTATTTAAGAGGTGATAACTGATAAACAGCTGTTGCTTGTGATAGAAGACGATGATATACCACAATTTCTTCATAGTGTTTCGCATACAGTTTGTGGATTTCTGCTGGTGTAGGCGATTAATATGCTGATGTTTCCATTTCCGAGGTTAAAAATAAAAATGGGCAAACTTTACTGGATCTGACGTACTTGTGTACTACACAATGACGTCTTCATAAATCTCTCTCTCTCTCTCTCCCCTCTCTCTCTCTGGGAGTCACCCACATGGGAAGAGAGGGGGGAGGGTTGGACGGTGCAGGTCAGAATATATGGGAGGCAAACAACACTGCCCAAAAAAGCACCTACTCATCTCTCTCTATCCACCTCTCTCTCTCTCTCTCCACATCTCTATCACTCTATCTCTCTCCACATCTCTATCTCTTTCCACCTCTCTCTCTCTCTCTCTCTCTCTCTCTCCTCTCTCTCTCTCTCTCTCTCTCTCCTTATCTCTCGCTCTTCATATCTCTCTCCCTCTCCCCCTCCCTCTCTCTCCATCTCTCACCTTCTCTCCCTCTCTCCCTCTACCTCCCCCTCTCTCTCTCTCTCTCTCTCTCTCTCTCTCTCTCTCTCTCTCTCGCTCTCTCTCTCTCTCGCTCTCTCTCTCGCTCTCTCTCTCCCCAGTTCTCTGTTGGACCTGGATCCTCTGTCCTCCTCAGGTCCTTCTGGACCATCAGCAGCTCCCACCTCCTGGGGAGGTAGGTACCCCCTCATCCACAAGCTCCTCAAGACACACACGTCTATGGATATGATGATGTTGAGTTTGCCGATGGGATATTTCTTTAAAATAATAAAATGGTTCTTCTTCATTGATACATTATCAGGTGAATTTAGAAGAAGCATAAAGAGTCAAGTAAACCTTCCCAAGGAATGGGTTGTATGTTGTGTGATAGATAGAAGATACAGATTTACAACGGAATGCTTACTCCCCATTCCCTCCTGCAGTAGGAATTTCCGACAACAATACTATAAAAATACTACACACAATAGTAATAAATGCAGATAAAAAGAACAATAAAGTGACTGATGGATGATATGTACATGTGTTGAATTGTAAAGATTTAAAACCATTTTTAAAGCATTTTAAAGGGCCAGTAGTGCAGCAGCATCATGCATACAGTGCAGTAACTGTAATGAGTCCAGAAGGTCCAGCAAAGTATGACAGTGTAATGATAATGATAATGTTATGATAGTGGCAGCTCTCCTAGCCGTTAAGTTGGCTCACTGCCTGTGGATAAAAACTGTCCTCGAACCTGGTAGTCATTGTACGGATGCTATGATGTATTTGTGCAGAAATACAAAACAATATATTCTTTTTGCTTGTGTTCCCACAGATCTCCTGGGGTCAGGTGAGTGGTTACATTGCAATTGCCAGTCCTGTTTGCCTCCTAAAATTGTAGACTATAGTCTAGTTCTGCCTTATCCGAATCAACAACGCAGGTTACCGTGGTTTCAGTTCGTAAGCGAGATCCCAGTGTGTATCATCAATTGGTCTCTCTTTTGCCAAAGGGGCGCTTGACCTCAATGAGAAACAAAAAGCAAACCAAGTATCACACTTCCTACTACTACTACTATTTGCTGTGGATCTGAAATGCTGACATCTAATGTGACCTGGAACAGTGATAGTCAGTGTGTTAGTGAATCTACTGGTTTGTGTGTGTGTCATAGTGCTGTTCTCTTAGTCTCTCTGTTTCTCTCTGTTTCTCTCCCCCCCTCCTTCCCCTCCACATCCTTTGTCGTTTGGTTCGTTACGTGGACTTTTTTTGGTCGGGCTTTCGGTTCACCTTTTGGTTGATTGTTTGTTTAAATGGATATAATTGTTTATTTTTATTTTTGTTTCGGTTCAAAATATTTTTCCGGTTATAACTGGTTTTGGTTTTTCCCTGAAAAATGGATGGGTTTGTTGTGATTTCCACGTTGTTATAAACCGTCAAAACTTTGGTCATTTTTTGTTTCACAACGGAACTTTCTTTGTGGGATGGGTGTTTATTCCGTTCCTTCATTCGGTTCCTTCATTTTTTTGGGGTGTTTTTCCCCCCTTAACTGCCCCCCACCCCCTACCACCACCCACCCACCCACCCACCATCCACCCACCCACCCGCACAAACAGAAATGGGCGACTCCTTGTTATCCGAACCCACCCTCGCGGCAGAGCCCGCCCCCTCCTCTGCTGGGGCCACGCCCACTCCCCCTGCCACAGCAGCAGTGGCTACAGCGGCGGCAGCGGCAGCAGCAGTAGCAGCCGATACCGGAGTCTCCCTAGCCCCTCCCACTAGCACGGCCGCCGCCGCGGTCGCCTCCTCCCCCAGCGTCACCAATATGGATCTGTTAGGAGGTCAGGACCACCTCTGCAGAGCTCCACCCCCCTGAAGCCTCACCGTTGACCATGATGTAGACCGCATGTTGTAGAGTTATCACAGCGTATGCCACATATTGTCAATAGCCTGCAAGGTTGTATAGGTGATATGAAGAAGCTTTACTTAAGTCAACTAGGAACAATGAATGGTAGGGGACTGCTTTAGTCGATGTTGTGACATGGTTTGTTGTCACACACATAAGTGACAGGAGTAAAAAAAAGTCGGTGGAATATTAGCAAAGAGATTGAAAAGGCCATGAGCTCTTTCCTTAGCGTGGTTGTAAGTGTCAGCATACATTGAAGACACATGAGACTTGCAGGACACTGACAATATGTGAAAATCCAGTTTCTCTCTCTTACACACACACACACACACACACACACACACACGCACACACAAACAAGTACGCGCGCACACAGACACATGCATGCACACACACACACAAATGCGCAAAAACACACACACACACACACACACACACTCACAAACAGCATTAGTTCTATGTACACATTCTTCAAAGGCTCGCAGTTGATGACTTGCTGATGACATCTCGCCAATTACAATAATAATAATAATAATAATAATAATATTCATGCATCCTGTTTGATAGCCAGATGTGCTTTTCTTTGAACTCAGCGAAAAGCAATTCTATCAAACCCTGTCATGCTTCCACAGCTGCAACTAACCTCAATCTCGCTTTGCTCCGAGTCCATGAACTCTCATAGTTGTAGTTCTTAGTGGAATGTTAGATACACCCCCCCCCCCCCCCCCTCCCCTTTGTAGTTAAACTCTCGCTGCCACGCCTCTCATTGCCCCCTTCTCATTTGTCTGTTCACCTGTCAATCACCCATGCCATACCAATCAATGTTGTGGGTTTCACATTTATTCACATCCTAATACTTGGATTGATAATAATGCATAATTGAATGAACATATACACAAATAATTCTTCAGGTAAACATTGAAGGTAGCCTTAATACATTTTTCTATTTCAAATTTCTATTTCAATCTTCTCTATGAGCTAAATGAATAGTTGTGTGCATGTGTGTCTTAAATGTTTCCTTTGGCTTCCTGTTTTACCCTTTGGGGCCAGGCTTTTCATCTTGGTCACTCTCTGTTTTCTTTTCCCTATGTGTTCCTATCCTCTCTCTCTCTCTCTCTCTCTCTCTCTCTCTCTCTCTCTCTCTCTCTCTCTCTCTCTCTCTCTCTCTCTCTCTCTCTCTCTCTCTCTCTCTCTCTCTCTCTCCTCTCTCTCTCTCTCTCTCTCTCTCTATGATCTGTGTGTGATTCCCGGGTGGGGGTGGGGCTGGTCTGGGTCCTACCTCAGATGCCTTTTCCACTCCGGCCCCTGCTGCCCAAGTCCCTACAGGTCAGACCCCTGCCTCGGCCGACGGTGGGGCCCCTACACCCACACCAGCCGCGGGCGCTGCAGCTGGTGGGTGCTTAGACGAACCCTAACCCTATATTAATATATATATACGTATATATACCATGTGGTCGGAGAGTGTGTGTGTGTATGTAGTCAAGTGTGTGTAAGTGTAGTCAAGTGTGTGTGTATATGTGTGTGTGTGTGTGTGTTTCCGGTGATACCTCGATTGGCCATTGCTTTTATTGCCTTTGTCGGGGTCTTTGTAGGACGGTTTGATTATCCGCTGTTGCCGAGCTCCGGTGAGTCTCATCCACGTTGCCATGGTGAACAAAGAGGACCACGAATGCGTTTAAGTGTTACAAGAATGACGGCTGTTGCTGCTGTTGCTGTGTGTGTGAGTGTGGGGGTGGGCAGTTTGGACCGGTGATCAGCCAAGTGCTTTTCAATCAACTTTTCTCCATGTGGTCAAATGGAGGACGATTTTCTGGTTTTAGCCGCCGTTGTTCCGATGGTGTGAAGGGATCGTCACCAGGCTGGTTTGAAATGGTCTTTGTTGTTCTGGTGTTATGTGTGGCACGTCGGTTCTCACACATCCCACAGCACTTTGCTTTGTGTTCTGGCCAAGTGTGTTTTTTGGAGCACTTGGTGTGATGTAGGCTTGGTTCCACATTCTCTAAACCCTCCCCCCCCCACCGCGCTTCAGAAAGAGTCCCACAATCCTCCTCTCCATCCTGCTGATTCTTCCTCATTTCACCCCATTTCTTCTCCCTTTCAATTTTTCCCTTCCAAAGACAATCCCCATTGTCCTCCATGTGAACCATGTGACTAGACGTGCATATTGTGTATTGTATAACGGTCGTAACCCATGATGTCATATTCCATTCCTTATCTCCCCACACCTATCCCCATCATCCATCCCCACTCTCTACTCCATACCCTCCGCTCTCTCCCCGCACCCTGCTTTATAAAGACCCATTCGCCCCCTCGGGCGGTGCCTCCATCGCCCCCTCGCCCGGACTGGATCTCTTCGCCATGCTGCCGGAGCAGAGCGACCGGGCCGGTGGGCTGGACCCCTGCTTCGGTGCGGCTTCATTGCCCCCGCCCTCCCCGCTCTTCACCTCCGCATCCAACACCATCACCACCGCCGCCACCATCTCAGCACCCGCCCCTGCACTCGCTCCCTCCTCCTCTGCCTCCGTGCGCAGCAGCGCCAACCCCTCGCTAGATCTGTTTGCTGGTAAATGTTTTCAGACGCCTTCGCCCTTTTTGCCTCTCGCCTCTTGCCTTGCGGCCTGGGGTTTGGTTGGATGTTGCTTTTCCATTCGGAACTCATTCTTCTTTCCTAACATGTCTTCTCTCCTCCTCTCCCCTCCCATCCCCTGCCCTCCCCTCCTCTCCCCTCCTCTCCTCACGCATTACATCGCTTGACCTCCCCATTTCCATCTCCTAACATGTTTTAACATCCTCTCCTCTCCTCTCCTCTCCTCTCCTCTCCTCTCCTCTCCTCTCCTCTCCTCTCCTCTCCTCTCCTCTCCTCTCCTCTGCTCTCCTCTCCTCTGCTCTCCTCTCCCTTCCTCTCTCATTTAATCTCCTCTTCTCTTTGTTTGCTCTCCTCCCCTCTCCCTCCCCTCCTACCAACTCCTCTCCTCTCCCCTCCTCTCCCCTCCTCTCTTCTCCCCTCCTCTCCATACATCACATCGCCTGACATCCCATTTTCCATCTCCCAACATGTCTTCTCTTCTCACCTCTTCACCTGTCCTCTACTCCTCATTTCTTTATTCTCTTAGCCTTTCTTATCTCGTCTGTTGTCTCCTCTTCTCTCCTCCATCTCGTCTCCTTTCTTCTCTTCTTCTTCTCCTCCTCCTCCTCTTCTTCTTTCCCTCTCTGTGCTCTGCCCTCCTCTCCTCTCTTCCATCGTCCCTCATGCCTCCTCTCTCTTGTTCTCCGCTGGTCCCGGGCGTCGTGTCCTGTCATTAACGCTCAGTTGACTCCTCGTCTCCTCCTCTGTCGTCTCTTGATCTCTCCTGTTTCATCCTCCAGTTTGTCGTCCCCCCCTTGCTTCTCATCCAGATAATGTGCACATATTGAAGAGGTCCCCCTTCCCTCTCTCCGTCAGGTTGCCTGCTTTCTATTCCGACAGATGACCTTTATCTCCACTGCGTTTGATTTTCCAATTACGACTTGACAACAAAGCCTTTCTCGAATCACCCTTTCAGAAGTGTGCGTGTTAATGTGCGTTTCTGTGTACGTTTTTTTTACGTTTGTAGATTTTTTCGATACAAAACCAGACATCAACGTCCCCGCGGCAGAGTCTTCTCCCAGCGTGGATCTGTTTTCAGCAGGTATCCCCCCCCCCCCCCCTGCACCCCCCTACCTCCACCTGGCTGTGTGAACATCCCTTCCTTCCCTCTCTTCCTTGCGTCTCTGTCTGCCTTGTCCTCGGCACTGAGCACCGAACGGAGACCTCTCTCTCTCTCTCTCTCTCTTTGAAACTCTTAAATGAATGGAGAGTATTCCCAGGGGGGGTTGAACAGAGAGTGAAGTGGCTTTATGGGCCGGTCGTCTCCTCTGCTGAGATGCTCTGGGTTTCGATCCCCAATGGATGGCTAGTGCAACCCTCCTGCAACCTTCTGCATCCAAGAGCTAACCCCGCTCCATGCTACATGACCTGTACAGTATCTGAAATTAATTTGTTTATTCTTTGAAGTTTGTTTTTGAAGGCTTTACTGTAAGTCATTTAGTGTAAGCCATTTATGCTTTTGCACACCAAATATCAAAATAGTGACTAAAACAGCGTTCCCCTCTGGGTAAGCCACAAGCTATTCTGCATGGTGGAGGCATCCTTCTCCTCTCCTCTGTTTCTGCATGTGTACTATTAGTCCCACGCCGACGGCAGATGTTTGAAGTGCTTCGTAATGGTTACTGTTAAAGCCTGTTTAAGGTGTGCGGCTGTGAGGGCTCATTTAACTTCTCTTTTATTTCTGTACGCGCATGCAAAGCATGCACAGACGAGTATGCGTCGGGGAGGTGTGCACGCTCGTGCGTGGTGATGGTGGTAGTGGTAGTGGTTTATGCGTTGGGCCGTGGCGTGGGCTGTCGTGGGATGTGCGAGTGTGAGTGTGCGTAGTGCGTTTTTTGGACTAAAAAGCCACGTGTTCACCTTGGCCTTTCGTAGGGGATATGTTCACCTCCCCCGCTCCCCACCTCTCATCCACATCTCCGCCAAAAATGGACAGTGGCGCCATCATGAATCTGTTCGGTGGTGGGTAACACACACACACACACACACATACACACACATACACACACACACACACACACACACATACACACACGTCTGATCACCCTCCTCTCCTCTCCTATGCTCTCCTCGGGTTCCTTGGAAAAATAGATTTCTGATTGTCAGAGGGCTGATGAATGAATTGGATGAAATTGAGATATATGTGTGTTTTGATTTAAAAAATAAATCAATAAGTCGATGGGTATTTTTAGGTTTATGAGGTTCTTGTGAAATATTGTTTTTGAAAGAATTTCCAAATGTTTTGTCTATTTACATTTTAGAGTTATTTTGGTGCGGTTGTGAACTCTGTTGTTATGTCCTGTGTGTCTCTCCATCTGTGGCTTCCATTCGTCTGGATGATGTTATGATACTTACAGTTTATTACCTATTCTACGTGTA
>CM051019.1:14023127-14035627 GCA_027704905.1 Muraenolepis orangiensis
GAGGGGTAGATTTTGACATGGCAAATGTAATATTCTAATCAACTTATCAACACTCGTAAAATAGGGGCCCTTTAAGAGCAACTGGCCAGTAGATTAGTCAAAAGTGAATTCAGATGGGGGTTTTATTCAAGTTCCCGAGCAGAGCCAGAGAGGATCTTCCCACGGCTCAAAGGGCCTCACAGCGGCTGGGATCCCCGTGGATCCAGTGGCAGATCTGGGCGTATTTGGCGGGCGTGATCCTCACCGCCACGTTGAAATCCCTCTGCCGGCCGCCTTCCAGCTCCACCCACCGGTGGCCCGAGAAGACGCCGATCACCATCCGCCGCCACCCCTTCCCGTCCCCCTTCCCCTCCCCCCCGGGCCCCTGGTCCGCCTCCCGCCTGGCCCGGATGTACACGCCGGCACCCGCCGCCCCCTGCTGGGCGTCGCAGTGCTGGTACATCAGATCGTCCGACTCCCGGGTCACGGCGCAGAAGCGGTAGACCACCCCCTGGTCCCCGTCCGAGGGGGCCCTGCCGGTGTCGTAGGCCGAGAAGTGGATCCGCGACAGGGGCATGTCGCCGGGGGCCACGCCCAGCGTCATGGGCCTCTGTTTGACCGGGTGCTTCAGCTCCAGCAGGGCGTAGTCGTAATCGGCGGACACCGACCGGTTGTTCGAAGGGTCCGTCCGGATCCAACCGATGGGGACATGTGTCTTTTGGACCCGGGTCCAACGGAACGCCGGGCGCTCGGAGGGTCCCACGTTGCGCCGGCGGCGGTCCGCCCGGCCCGCTCCTTCCTTCCCTGATCTCCGGTGTGCAGCTGGGGCCTCAGCCCCCCGCCTTCTCCCTCTCTTCCTTAAGCGCCTCCCTCTTCCCTTTCTCCCCCCCCCGGCGGGATCCGCGGGGTCGATCCTGTTGTTGTGCTCCTCCTCCCCCCCCGACGTCACCGCCTCCCCTTTCTCCTCCACCGCCTCCGTCTGTCCTCGGCCTCTCCTCCTCCCACCTCCTCTCCTCCTCCCTCCTCCTCCTCCTCCTTCTCTCCTCCTTCCGCCTCCTCCTCCTCCTCCTCTTCTTCCTCCTCTCTTGGTCCTGAGCTGGAGGGCCCCCACCCTGAGCCCGGGGAGCCTCTCCAGGTAGTCCCGCCCGTCGTGGACACAGCGGGCGGCGGTGAGCACGTGTCTGGGGGAGACCAGAACGCCGGAGCAGCCCGTGGACAGACGCACCGCCGCCGAGAACGGGTAGCCCGTGGCGAAGCGCGGGTCGGAGATGACGAAGCGGCCGTCCGTGCCGAAGATCTGCCGTTTACGGCGTTTTTTGGGGGCCACCTGGCGGGGTCGTCCCCTCCGCCGGGAGGACGTGTCCTCGAAGCCCCGCAGAGAGACCCGGGTCCTGGTCAGCGTGCCGTTCTCGTGCACCGTCTCGTATCCCAAGATCCTCTCTTGCTCGGCCCGGTCCAAGGGCGGCATGGTGCTCTGGCACTCAATGCCGCACATCGAGGCCTCCTCGGAGTCCCCCCCGTGGCCTCTGAAGGCCGGCGGGACTAAGGTCTCCGTGTAGCGATCCAGCACCACCGGGAGGCTCCGCGGTTCATCGTGGTCCCCGACCACATCACCTTGATTGGGGTTTGAAGAGGCCCCTGAGGAGGGAGCCACGCAGAGGAACAGGCAGAGTAGATGCAGGGGGCCCGTCATGCTGAGAGAGAGAGAGAGAGAGAGAGAGAGAGAGAGAGAGAGAGAGAGAGAGAGAGAGAGAGAGAGAGAGAGAGAGAGAGAGAGAGAGAGAGAGAGAAAAATAAGTCATTATTTCGACCCTGCGTTGTACATACATAGCCAGCAGAGGGCGCACAATCCTCGTTTGATTACTATTGCGTCTCTATGTGGAAACTTATTATTTGAGTTATTTTAGAATATTTAAAATATACATTATGTTATATTTAGACGTTATCAAAATGTAAATTAAATAAAAATAACTATTCATTTTTGGAAAATATTCTAAAATACAAAAACAATCTAGGCTAAACAAATCAAAGTCACTGTTTAAATTGGCAATGGGATCAAGTTGATGAAGTCAAGTTATATCGAAAGCATGCATACATATTTATATATCTATTTTGAAATATTAAAAAAGTGGACTAGAAAACATGCCCTGCACATGCCATGCACAAATGGTATTGTAAAATAACAAAAGAAGCGTGTCGTGAATCCCTCCAATGTCGCCTACCTCCTTCACTTGAAATCAAACCAGGACAGTATGAATGTAATGTAATTTTCAAGGTCAGCGATGTGAATTCATGGGAATCCAACCCTGGAAGCGAGTAAAGACTGGAGCAAAAGACCGCTCCCCATCCTTCCCTGAGCACCAAAAAAGAAAGCGAAGAGCGAGGTGCTGGATAGCAAGTACAGCAAGTCTGCCGGAGACAACAAGTGGTGCGAACGGAAGGGGGAGCGAAGTCGACCCAGGACGGTAGAAGTGCATGAATGAAGTTTTTGTTTTTTTTGGGATCATGTGACAAGACTGAATTCGGTTGAATTTGACTCATATTTACTACTTTCTACTCACGTAGAATGCGATGATGGGATTATTAAGGGAAACCCAATGCAAATTTGCAATAGTGTTGAAGAGTGCTACATTTAAATTTCGGATTGAGTTTGACACACACACACACACACACACACACACACACGCAGGCACACACGCACACACACACGCACGCACGCACACACACACAGGCACAAACACACACACACACACACACACACACACACACACACACACACACACACCACACACACAGGCACATGCACACACACCTACACACACGCACGTCATAGGCCTATATGTGGCGGATATTAGAAAACTGTAGTTCAACTGCTTTGTTAAACTACCCTGGCCTAATGGATATTTGAACACCGTATGTGTGCAGATAGAAGGTTTGAAGCTTGTCATTATTTTGAACACTTTTGAATTGTATTATCTAAGACTGCATGAGTCAACATATTGGCACCACGCAACCCCACATTCAGAACATGAACTTAGCTCACAAACACATTAATATTTTATTGTCTTACAGCAAACTGCTCTCGCCAAGAGTTCAAATAACTCGACATCATGAAAAAAAACAACGAATTGTAATAATGGAAAAGCAATCAAATACATTCCAGCTATTCAATTCGAATCAAGCAATAGTGCAATTATTTTAGTATATTTGTGTAAGGGGGGGTTTTTATGTATTTTACTATGGGAAAAAACACCAGGGAAACGGTGATTTTGAAAGACTTGCATTCGTTGCGTTCATGGCGGTTATGATGGGAAGCAGGCCTGTTCCCTGATAAGCGCGGTGATGACTGGGAGCTGATTATAGCTATGGGAACTTGGAAAACAAACACGTTTTTTGCAATGGGAACCTGCTTCAAATTGATCCCGCCAAGGTTCCAAACAGAGTGGAGAAGGATCCGAGTTCCGTCGATCTGCTTGTCGTATACACTGTTATGTTAGGTTGAGTTGTGTTTAAACAAAAAGGGGATGAAGTGTTGACTTGCAACGGCAATTCTTTCTGAATACTGTTAACAGTTGTATGTACCATGAACGGAAGAAGCAACACAGCAAGTGTAGCCAACCACAACAAGAACTGCTTTGGGCTACACTCAAAATACCTCCACCCCCCCCCACACACACTCACACACACACACACTCACACACACACACACACACTCACACTCACACACACATACACACACACCATCTCCACCATGGGAAGCCAGGAACCCGGCTGCATGATGACAACATTTAAATTGTATTATTTTGTAATGTTTTGTATGACAGAAGTAAATAGGTGTTCCTTCCTGATAACGTTGCACGTTATTGTAGGATATCGAATGTGCACATGTGTACATACTCCGATCAGAGAGAGAGAGAGAGAGAGATAGAGGAGAGAGAGAGAGAGAGAGAGAGAGAGAGAGGAGAGAGAGAGAGAGAGAGAGAGAGAGAGAGAGAGAGAGAGAGAGAGAGAGAGAGAGAGAGAGAGAGAGAGCAACAGACATAGACAGAGACATAGAAGAGAGAGAGAAAGAGAGAGACAGAGAGAGAGAGGAGAGAGAGAGAGAGACAGAGAGAGACAGAGAGAGAGGGAGGGTAGGAGAGAGGGAGAGAGAGAGAGAGAGAGAGAGAGAGGGAGGGTAGGAGAGAGGGAGAGAGAGAGAGAGAGAGAGAGAGAGAGAGGAGAGAGAGAGAGAGAGAGAGAGAGAGAGAGAGAGGGGGTGGGAGAGAGACACAAGAGAGAGACAGAGAGAGCGACAGAGAGAGAGACAGACGAGACAGAGTCAGAGACAGAGACAGAGAGAAGACACCCTGCGTATGGGTATGGGTATGATGGGATTGTGTCGGCTTGCACCCCCTGATTAAAAAGCCTGTGAAACAACCGACCCCCAGCTCTGTCTGTGTGGGTCGGCCTGCATCCTCCACAGCCCAGATCACGGACTCACAACAAACTGCATGCAGATAGACTACCAGGTTCAAGGACAGTTTTTATCCACAGGGCAGTGCACCTACTGAACTGCTCGGAGTGCTGCCACTATCATAACATTGTCATCCATATTACATTAACACTATCATAACACTATCATACCTGGACTCATTACAGTTACTGCACTGTTCTGCACTGAACTTTATTCATGATGCTGCACTACTGGCACTTTACACACATACACACGTACATATTCGACATCAGTCATTGTTTATTGTTATATTTATTGTTATTTTTATTGTACACAGTATCATTGTAGTGTAGTGTTGTATAGTATAAGTATATTATATAGTACATGGTATAGCATATGGTGTGGGTTAAATTGTAGGGATTCCTACTGTGGGAGGGAATGGGGAGTAAGCGTGCCATTGTACCACTAAAAACATCTCCAATCTTGAATCTGGATGTCGGAAAGCAACCCGTGGCATTGGCTTTGTTGATTCTATGAACCTGTACTTTTACTAAGGCTTCATTTATTAACCGCCCAATATCCTTGATGAAAATGAGGACATCGGATCAAACTCTGCAGGGCTGCTGGTTCGACCGGGGAACGGGGAAAAATAACCTAAAAGGATAACTTTGATTTCCGATCTGAATTCAAATGAAATCACCGCATGCTGTTTCACGTGGAAGTGATTTGTAAAAAGCTGTGATAATTGCTCAAGCTCTAATAAGTGGACAGTGGTGATGTCACACGTCCGGTATGGACGGCCTATTTAGACAACTCAGCTGCAGCAAAGAATGTTCCCCTGCGTTTGTATAACTTCTGTCATCATTATTCATATGTCAGATTTCTGCACACGTGCACTTGCACACACACACACACACACACACACACACACACACACACACACACACACAAACACACACACACAAAAACACATGCACACGTGCACACGTGCACACATGCACACACATACACACACACCACACACACACACATACATGCAGACACAGGGACACACACACACACACACACACACACACACACACACACACACACACACACACACACATACATGCAGACACAGGGACACGCACGCAAACACACTCATACACATGCACACATGCATGCACGCATGCACGCATATGTCCATAAACACATTAATATATTCTCATTGTTTCCTTCCTTTCTCTGTTGTGGCTTAAATACAGTCTCTCTCTCTCTCTCTCTCTCTCTCTCTCTCTCTCTCTCTCTCTCTCTCTCTCTCTCTCTCTCTCCCCTCAAATGTGCCCCTCTATGGCTCTCGCTCATGGCCATCCAGGGTAGCACAACTTGGGTTCCAAGGAAAACATCTGAACTGCTTCTCCTCAATGTTTTGCTGAAGCCCTGACAGCTTGACGTGCTCATATCTCATCCTCCAGGAGTATATGCACAGCACCCTCTCTCTCTGTCTCTGTCTCTGTCTCTATTTCTCTGTCTCCTGTCTCTCTGTCTCTCTATCTGTCTCTCTCTCTCTGCCTCTCTCTCTCTCTCTGTCTCTCTCCCTGTCTCTATCTCTCTGTCTCTCGATCTGTCTCTCTCTGTGTGTCTCTCTCTCTGTCTCTCTCTCTCTCTCGCTGTATCTCTCTCTGTCTCTCTCTCTCTCTCTCTCTCTCTCTCTCTCTCTCTCTCTCTCGCTGTATCTCTCTCTGTCTGTCTCTCTCTCTGTTTCTCTCTGTCCTCTCCTCTCTCTCTCTCTGTCTCTATCTCTCTGTATCTCTCCCTGTATGTCTCTCTGTCCCTCTCTCTCTGTTTCTCTCGCTGTCTCTCTTCTCTTCTCTCTGTTCCTCTCTCTCTCTGTTTCTCTCTTTCTCTTCTCTTTCTCTCTGTTCCTCTCTCTCTCTCTGTTTCTCTCTCTTTCTCTTTCTATTTCTCTCTGTCCTCTCTCTCTCTGTTTCTCTCTTTCTCTTTCTATTTCTCTGTCTCTCTTTCTCTTTCTCTCTGTCTCTCTCTCTGTCTCTCTCTAATCAAGCACAGCCCTAGCAATGCTGTCTCAGGAACATATTTGGCCCTTATTTGACCATGAGGACTCCCCTACTGTCCTTCTCCACAGGAGTGAACACACCCCCACATACATGCACTCATTCAATCATGCATACATACACAAACACACACACACACACACACACACACACACACACACACACACACGTCACTGTCAGGGGAGCTGAGCATGCACATTTGTGTCTTTGTGTATGCCTGAGTTTATTAGTTTATTAGTTTGTGTGTGTGTGTGCATGCGTGTTTGTGTGTGTGTGTGTGTGTGTGTGTGTGTGCGTGCGCCTGCGTGCGTCGGTGTGTGTTGCGGGTCAGCCAGTGACTCAGTGTTTCTGCTAGTTGCTATAAAGTCTGGCTTTTCTCAGTAAATAAAAGCAGAACCAGTCAAGTCTTATTGTCCTCCCCAACCCAGAGCGATACTCCCGCCAAGCTGTTGGCGGACACTTTTTAGGATCTGTCTTGGTGATCCCCGACCTGACCTGCCAGGCTGCCACATGGCGGTTACTTAAAAAAACGATTGTTCCCATATTGTGCTCCCATAGTGTGCAGAAAGAAAGCCCAGACACACGAGCACAAACCCAAAAATATTCAACTTTGTCGTCGGGCCTGAAAATGTGGCCTTCACGGCGTGAAAATATGCACTGTTTAACTATGAGTTTTGATTTCATTCATCTTTATGCGCAAGGCATAAAGGACTTGTGAATCGACGTGCTTGATGACGACACGTGTGATGCAGCTTCGCTCATTGGACTCTTAAACTCTTAAAGGACACTTAAACAACAGGAAGACGTTGTAGAGGACATAATCATCATGTTAGTCATTGCATTATATTCTATTATATGATATATTATATTATATTATATTCATTTTGACTAGAGAGAGGTACAGAGAAAGAGCGAGGGAGAGGGAGAAAAAGAGAGGGAGAAAAAGACAAGGGGGAGAGAGAGAGAGAGAGAGAGAGAGAGAGAGAGAGAGAGAGAGAGAGGAGAGAGAGAGAGAGAGAGAGAGAGAGAGAGAGAGAGAGAGAGAGAGAGAGAGAGAGAAAGAGAGAGAGCCATAGATAGCCCCAATAGAAACACAACACCTTCAGAAAATATGAAGGTATTGTTGTTGGCATGGCTAGCAGTATGATAATATGAGCTGGAGGACCTCAGAGTGGGAGGAAGAGGGGGAGGGATAATGGAAAGGGGGGGGGGGGGGGGTGGGTGTCTATATAGAGAGAGGATTGGCTTTTTATTGGGTTTTCATGAATAGGTCAGAGGCGAGGGGAGCTTAAGATAACAGGAAATGCTGCGTGGGTGATGCTCCGGGATCTCGCTCAGGGCGATGGTGTTTATTCATCTCTTCCCCTCAGGGTCTCCATGAGGGTTTTCTGCTGCCCTCTCCTCTAGGTCCTCGTTTCATCCCCCCTCCAGCCTCTTCTGGCCTGCTATGTATTCATTAATGTTGACCTCTCTCCTCGTCCATAGTTCATATCTTCAGCCATTATATTCTTCTTCTTCTTCTTCTTCTTTGCCTTGAATGAAATAAATTAGGTAAACAGCAGGGAGATGGATGAGAAAGAGGAAGGAAGTTGAAGAAGAAGCAGAAGCTGAAGAAAAACAAGAACAACACAGAAGCAGAAGAAGAAGAAGAAGAAGAAGAAGAAGAAGAATATTAAGAAACACAATTTTTATTTGACATTTGCAAAATGTACAATGGAATGCTTACTCCCCATTCCCTCCCGCAGTATGAATTTCTAAAACAATACCATAAAAATACTAAACACAATTAAAAAAATTAACATAAAAAGAACAGTAAAGTGTCTGATGGATGATAAGCATTCCTAGCAGTTCAGTAAGCGCACTGTCTGTGGATTAAACCGGTCCTTCAACCTGGTAGTACTGTGGAACCGGCGACCAGACGGTAGGGGGGGAGAAGAGATGGTGCCCAGGGTGGTTGCAGTCCTTTATGATGGACATGGCCTTCTTCCGACATCTGGTCCTAAAGATCTCCTCAATGCATGGAAGTGCACACCCGATGATCTTCTCTGCCGTCCTCACGACCCTCTGGATGTCTTTCTTGTCCAGTGCAGTGGTGTTGCCGTACCACACAGTGACGCCACACGTCATGACGCTCTCTACGGGGCCACGGGAGAAGTTCACCAGCCACCTCTGGCCTATACCGCTTCTCCTGAAGCACCGCAGAGCATAGAGGCGCTGGTGTGCCTTCTTCAGCATGACCTCCGTGTTGCGGGTCCACACCAGGATGTCTGATGATCTGTAGTCCAAGGAAACGGAAGCAGCTGACGACTTCCACCGGTGTCCCGTCCAGGCTGATGGTGGAGTGGGTGCCCCGGTGGCTCCTGAAGTCCACGATGAGCTCCTTAGTCTTGCTGACATTCGGTGCGAGGCTGTTGTCGTCACACCATCGCGTCACCCGAACTACCTCATCTCTGTACTCTGTTTCGTCGTCCTTGCTTATCATGCCAATGACTGTGGTGTCGCCTGCAAACTTGATAATCCAATTATTGCTGTGCGTGGCAGTACAGTCATGAAGAGAGGCCCGAATGCTTAATTGGGGCACACTCTCTGCGAGTGTGCCCCAATTAAGCATTCGGGCCTCTGTCACATATAATTGTCCCTCTGATGATCACTGATGTTCATCTTGATTGCATAGATCAGAAGTTCTCAAAGTGCGGTCCCCGGACCCCTGGGGGTCAGCCACCCATAGCCAAGGGGCCTGTGAAATAATATGCAACAAGCATATTGTGTCCATTACTCCCACCCAGCTTTGAGTCAGCTTTGAGGCCGATATAAACTCTGTATAAATATGATTGTGACACAACAGATCTCCTCCAGAAAATTAACTCCCCTGTAAGTTTGAGAACCCCTGGCATAGATTACTGCATTGCTACATAATGAGTGATGTGAGTGAGTTGCTGCCAATGGTACACATGTAGATCAGAAGAACGTTGGACAGTTCCACTCGGTCCCATGGCGCCATATTGTGGTCTGCTGGTTATCCTTGCACGTGTACAAACGGACCATAATCACCATCACGATAATCATAATGATGATGATCCCCATGCTTGGAATACAGCCGTTTGTTTGTCTTGTGTGGTGATGGCATATTGGTCATTCCAAAAAATGCTTTTGCAAGCTTGTTTGCATGCAAATTTGCACCAAACACGCCAATACACACACACACGCACGCACGCACGCACATACCCGCAAACACACACACACAAAAACACACCCGCCAACACACACCAACACACACACACACGCGTGCGCGCGCACATACGTGCCAACACACACAAACACCCCCCCCCACACACACACACGTGCGGCAACACACGCACGCCAACACACACACACATACACACGCACAGCTGGGACATTCCGTGTGGTACTCACACAAACCTAAACACAAACCTACTTCTGCTCTCATCAGAAAAAAAAACAACCCTGAGATAAGCTGGGCTCTCCCTGTCCGTATCCAGATCGCTGGCTCTCCGCCTGTGTGTGTTTACACCAGACACAAATCCACTGTTCTAAACAATCCTACGGGTTACTCAACTCAACACAACACGGAGGAGAGGACCCGCATGGCCCGCATGGTGAGTGCAAATAAGCCTCTCTCCTCCGGCCACACACAGACACACAGTGTCACCGAAACACGCTGTGAAACACACACACACACACACACACACACACACACACACACACACACACAATGACCTACACACAGACACACACACACACACACACACACACACACACTGACCTACACACAGACACACACACACACACACACAGCTAAAACACAGAGCTTAACACGGACCAGCTGAGGAAAACGGAATGACAACGTGATAACGTGAACGCACGCAACACACCGACGGACCCCGTCACGACCATTTTGGTATGCAATAAGAAAACACATTCACGGGTTTCCAAGGGACCAATTGGAGTAACTTGGAGGAATTTAGGAGCAAGATCATTCTTCACTGAACCCAGACGGGGAATTCGGAATTTCGGAATAAGCCGAATGGGGGCCTCTCACACTGAATGAAAGTCAGTGTGAGTCAAATAATGTGATGCACATCCATACACATCCACACACACACACACACACACGCGCGTACACACACACACACACACACACACACACACACACACACACACACACACACACACACACACACACACACACACACACACACACACACACACACACACACACACACACACACACACACACACACACACAACACAGATACACACTATTGAAAAATACAATTTGGATCACACACACACACACACACACACACACACACACACACACACACACACACACACACACACAGACACACACACACACACACACACACACACACACACACACACACACACACACACACACACACAACCACAGATATGCACACACAACACAGCAAGACACCTCAGCTTTAAAGATACACATCTGTTTTGAACTAATAGAACAAGAAAGTCAGCAGACTGAACCAACAGCCAACACAAAGCGCTAGTTATGGCTTTCGTCAAACCTGGGCGCGCGTGTGTGTGCACGTGCGTGTGCATGTGTGCATGCGTGAGTGTGTGCATCGGTGGGAGTTTTGAATTCTCTCTATCTCTCTGCGGTACGAGTGTGTGTTTGTGTGTGGTCCGTTCCCCATGTTTAACAAAATGGTGTTGTCACGGTTACTATTATTATAATTATCAGGGACGGCCGTTTCTTCCCCTCCGCCCCGCTGTGCTTCCTCTGAGAACCGGTTTATTGTAGAGTTTCCCAAGCAGAGCAGGTGGTGAACGCCGACATGCCCTCAGACACCCGAGAGCATCTTTTAAAACAGGCCCTAAAAACCCACCAACATTACAACTGCTCTCTCCTGATAGCCTCCTCCATCCGCTCATCACTATCATCATCATCATCCATCATCTCCACCATCATCATCATTATCATCATCGTCATCCTCTCATCATCATCATCGTCATCCTCTTATTATCATCATCATCCTCTCATCATCATCATCATCTCCATCATCTCCACCATCATCTTCATCGTCATCATCGTCATCATTGTTATCATCATCTTCATATCATCATTATCATCATCATCATCATCGTCATTCTCTCATCATAATCACCATCATCATCCTCCTTCAAAAGTGTCTTTGAAAAGGTGTACATCACTCAAATGTATTATTATTATTATTGTTATTATTATTATAAATATTACGATGGGTATTTTGCCAACCTTGTGTCATGGCTGGGTGGGAACCCACCCAGGGTGGGACCCAAAAGCAGCAGCCGAACAGAAGCCAGGTAGAACAGGTGTTTTAATGATCGGCGCACACGCCGATTAGCGCGAGCAAAAGGCAGAGGTACAGACAGGCAACATCCAAACACGTGGTCAAGGCCAGCAGAGGTCGGTAACAGGTGGTCGAGGGTTGCGGCAGAGGTACAAAAACACGGTGGATCAATAAACAGAACACACTAGCTTGATACAGACGTGAGGCTTTCCGAAAATCAGGGTGATAATCCAGCAATGAGTAACACATAAGACATGGCTTAAACGTACAGCTTGGTAAATGAGGTGTGGTTGAGAGCAAGGTGAGTCCAGTGTGACGCGGCCGACAGGGAAAACACGGAGTGGCATTAGGGGGCGGAGTCGTGACATCGCGGATCCAGGAAGCCCGCGGAAAACCAGGACTAGGAGCAGCGGGAAGAGCTGGGTTGGACCGTGACACCTTGTCAGTTAACAGAATTCTTTTTGAATTTCCATTTGAATCGATCTGTAGTTTCTATGTAGTTTTTAACAAACAGCGAGCAGCTGTTGTTCTCCCACGCCCATATTACCCTGGATTCCACCTCGCTGCACCTGCCCGAACGTGTCTCTGAGCAAGGCACCGATTCTGCACAGCCGTTCACACACCGTTCTCCTTCTCCTATGACCTCTTGAGCTTCATAATCACTACCATTCACGTTCCCAAGGAACCGAGAAATCCCCCCACTTT
>CM051019.1:14043127-14060627 GCA_027704905.1 Muraenolepis orangiensis
TGGGGGTGGTGGTGGGGGTAGTGGGGTTGGTGGTGGTGGTGGTGGAGGTGGTGGTGATGGTGGTGGGGTGGTGGTGGTGGTGGTGGTGGTGGGGGTGGGGGTGGTGGTGATGGTGGTGGTGGTGGTGATGGTGGTGGTGGTGGGGTGGTGGGGTGGGGTGGGGGTGGTGGTGGTGGTGGTGGTGGTGGTGGTGGTGGGGTGGTGGTGGTGGTGGGGCGGGGGGGTGGGGGGGTGGTGGGTGGAGGTGGAGGTGGAGGTGAAGGTGGAGGTGGTGGTGGTGGTGGTGATGGTGGTGGTGGGGGTAGTGGGGGTGGTGGTGGCGGTGGTGGTGGTGGTGGGGGTAGTGGGGTTGGTGGTGGTGCTGGTGGTGCTGGTGGTGGTGGTGGTGGTGGTGGTGGTGGTGGTGGTGGTGGTGGTAGGGTAGTGGTGGTGGTGGTGGTGGTGGTGGTGGTAGGGTAGTGGTGGTGGTGGTGGTGGGTGGTGGTGGTGGTGGGGTGGTGGTGGTGGTGGTGGTGGGTGGGGGTGGTGGTGGTGGTGGTGGTGGTGGTGAGTGGGGCCGGTAAGCAGAGTGTAAAAGCGTCCTGTTCCGCTCACCGTAAGCTCTTAATTAACTTCGGCCTGTCGCTGAATGGCTGAGAGAAAGAACATGGAGGTTGTGTGTGTGTGTGTGTGGGGGGAGAGAGAGAGAGAGAGAGAGAGAGAGAGAGAGAGAGAGAGAGAGAGAGAGAGAGAGAGAGAGAGAGAGAGAGAGAGAGAGAGAGAGAGAGAGAGAGAGAGAGAGCGAGAGAGAGAGAGAGAGAGAGAGAGAGAGAGAGAGAGAGAGAGAGAGAGAGAGAGAGAGAGAGAGTATCACAGAGAGAGAGAGAGAGAGAGCATTGACAGCTTGTGGTGGAAGGTGCCAACAGAAGCCTTTGAACACACAGTTGTGGTGGTTTGTATGCATGTACTTCTGCCATGTACATGCATACATGTGCAACAAGCGCAGTGGAATGCTCACTCCCCATTCCGTCCCACAGTATGAATTTCAACAACAATACTGTGCTATACTAAACTATGCAATCATTTACAATACTATACTATAAACAACACTAAATACTACCTACTGTATACTATACTCTAGACTTTAAACAACACTATATATATACTACTGACTGTATACTATACTATACACTATATACTATAAACAACATACTGTCTTCTATATTCTATACTATATACTATAAACAACACTATATACTACCGACTATACACTATACTATATACTATAAACAACATACCACCTACTATATACTATACTACGGTATATACTATAAACAATACTATATACAACCTACTATATACTATACTATATACTACCATAAACAACATACTACCTACTATATACTAAACCACGGTATATACTATAAATAACATTATATACAACCTACTATATGCTATACTATATACTACACACACATGCACACACATGCACACACATGCACACACATGCACACACATGCACACACATGCACACACATGCACACACACTTAGCCCATGTGGCATGTATCTTTAGATGTCGGCCCCGCTCACAAAAAGGTCTGACGTGACATCTCTTCTTACAATCTGCCGATGTCGTCAGCGCACCGGGGGAACCGAGCTGGTGTCATCCACTTCCCGGGTCAAAGGTCGAGTAAGTCCCTGCCACGGGGAGGCGGTCTCAGGCCCTAAGCCCGTCATTGAGATAATGGGTGGATGACAAGCGGGCGGACGGACGGACGGACGGACGGACGGACGGACGGACGGACGGCGGTCCTCCTCTACGGACGACGCGTGTGGGTCTCTTACGGTGTTCCTCGATTCAATGCAGAGAGATTCTTAACTGGTCGCAGAGCATAATTATGCCCAACCTTAATCTTTAGAAAGAAGCCTGTGAATGAACTCAGGTTTCAATGTTAATTCATGTTTCAGGGGCTTCAGTGTAAAGTATTTTTATAGTGTACAGTATTTTTTTTATATTTTATAGGATAGTGTTTTAGAAAAGTTATACTGCGGGAGGGAATGGGGAGTAAGCCTTCCATAGTTATTTTTGTATGGCAAATCTAAATCTTGAATCTTGAATCTTGATTCTTGAATTTTACCATTTCATGTCATCGAGTTCAGCCCCACTTGTGCGCCCCCCCACGTTTCAGAACAGCACTACGCAGGCATTGTTGATTACTGCCATATTGGTCAAATGTATACACACTACCGGAATTAAATATATATATATATATATCACATGTGGCATTCGGTTCAAGCATCGCTAAAAAGAACATTGAACCTCTGTTTCTAATATGTGGATATATTGTTGGCAGGAGGCGGCAGTGAAGTGAAGTCTGTAGAAGGATTTGTGTAGCTGGTCGGTTTGTCTATTTAGTGGGGAGTAGTTAATGTGGACCATTTAACTTGAGTAGATGTAAGAACATTGGTTTTGGGTAAGTTATTCATTATATTGTGCAAAGCAAAATAGAAGAAGAAGAAGAAGAAGAAGAAGAAGAAGAAGAAGAAGAAGAAGAAGAAGAAGAAGAAGAAGAAGAAGAAGAAGAAGAAGAAGAAGAAGAAGAAGAAGAAGAAGAAGAATTCAGTCCTAAAATAAACTAAGACACTATACACTAGCAACTTGGTCAAAAGTTTTAACAAACACAACATTGTATGCGTGTGTGTGTGTGTGTGTGTGTGTGTGTGTGTGTGTGTGTGTGTGTATGCACATATGTGCATGTGTGTGTGTGTGTGTGTGTATGCACATATGTGCATGTGTGTGTGTGTGTGTGTGTGTGTGTGTGTGTGTGTGTGTGTGTGTGTGTGTGTGTGTGTGTGTGTGTGTGTGTGTGTGTGTGCATGTGTGTGTGTGCAAGAGTATGTGTCACTGCACATGCAGGTTAATCTGCAGTAAGCTGGTTTATGGGCTCGTCTGCAGTGACGCAGATGCGATGTATTCCCCCTGACAACTAGCCTAGCCTAGTTTAGCCTGGTGGCTAACGAGACGACAAGTCTATAATGAAAAGTATGGACAGACACAGACAGAAAGGCCGTAGGGGTGACTAGATGCAGGCCTACACGTGTGTGTGTGTGTGTGTGAATGTGTGTTGGTGTGTGTGTGTGTGTGTGTGTGTGTGTGTGTGTGTGTGTGTGTGTGTGTGTATTCAAGATTCAAGATTCAAGATGTTTGAGTTTTCTACAACAATACTATAGTAAACTAAACAATACTATACTACACTAAACAAAACAACACTGTAAACAACACTAAATACTACCTATGATATGCTATACTATATACTATAAACAACACTATATACTATACTATGTATTATACTTACACTATACTATAACAATACTGTGCACAATACACACACACACACACGCGCACGCGCACGCACGCGCGCACACGCAACACACACACACACACACACACACACACACACACACACACACACACACACACACACACACACACACACACACACATTGTGTGAACATTGTGAGAAAACGACCACCACCCCTAGAGGTCGTCGTTGCGACACCCATCGCGTCTGTCCTGCACAGCGAAATGAAGCCATTCATGGTGGGAACTTGTGTTGATGTTGTGGTTTTTTTTCTTCTCCTCTTTATTTCTCTAATGTCATCGCTCTTTGTTGTCTCTCGACACATGGTATGACAAATAGCACACGTAAACAATTACCGTTTAACAACCACACAGCGCCCCCTGGGAATCAGTTGCTTGGCTGCCTACACACTACACGGTGCCACTACAATTTTTAGATTAGATTCGATTCGATTCGATTCGATTCAAATGTATTGTCACTGCACAGCACAAGTACAGTACAGCGAAAATAGTTTGGCATCTAACCAGTGCAAATGTTTCAGTAAAATGCATGGTAATATGTAATTTACAGTTTTGCTAAAATACAGTCCATGTATAAAAACAGTTATAAGGTTACTTATGGAGTATGTGGGAGATATGTGCATAATAATAAGGTATATATATATATATATATATATATATATATATATATATATACACAGGTAAGTATACAAGTATTTACTGATCAGGGGTCACTAAATCAGGGGATCAAATGTGTCGACAATACACGGGGTGCTGTACAAAAAATAAATGAAATGGTGTAAAAACCGGTTCTGTTCTCTGTCATCTCTATAGAAAATGCGTATAGGCCCCCATCTCTCTATGGCTCTGGGGTCCCTACAGGAGGCGAAGGCTGCAGCCATCGGTGGGCGTGGCTGCCGATGACGTCGAGACGCCCCGCTGTTCCTCTGGGCTCTGGGGCTTCTAGTTTTCACAACTTCTCCTCCAGCAGCTGTGCAGCCAGCGGGACTTCTGTGTGGCATTGCGCAATGCCAACACTGCCAAACAAGCTCCAAACATGTAAATCATCAAGATCGTTTTCACGCACCTATTTGGTAAAGGAAAGTGAAAGTAGACGGTGTTCCGGCAGGTTGGCGGAAACATCGAATCCAACCTTTTGTGCGTAACGGATGCAAAGCGGGCCTAACGGAGAGGGAGGAGGCGCGCAAACGGCGGTGCGTAAAAGTGAGTGATAGAAAAAAAAGTGACACTTTTCCGGCGGATGACCACCGAGAGAGACGGCAGCTTTTTCGGAATGCGTGTTGCTTTGAAACGTCTGGACATTTTTGGTGAACGCGTGTTGCGAACGTTGGGCAATAATGGACACCCAGCGAGACATTGAGTGATCCCTAAAAGCTCGGGACAACTGATGAATCGAATTAGTCTAGTCCAGCAGACTTTATGTAAGAAGTAGGACAGCAATAACGCCGCCCTGTGTGTCCACAAGTCCCCCCGTGTGTGTGTGTGTGTGTGTGTGTGTGTGTGTGTGTGTGTGTACAGAGGTAGACCCGCCGTTTTGCACGGAACCGTATTATTATGGCGACAAGAGGAAACCGTGAACGGCTGATTTAGAGCAGAGGGCCCAGCGGTCAACCGACGGGGCTCAACCGGCACTGGAACCTGCAGGAGAAAGAGTCCCCCCCCCCCAAAAAAAATAAAGAAGTGTATTGTTTACATTTGACAACTATCATCTACCTCCCAGCAAGATGGAGACAGACGGAGACTCGCCTCCCCCTGTGGACAGTTGTGGCTCAGACCGAGACAGCGTCAACCTCAGCGTCCTCGACTGGGACCAGGTGCAGCGGTTAGACGCCATCCTCACCGGCTCCATCCCCATCCACGGGCGGTGGAACTTCCCCACGCTGGAGATGAAACCCAGGGACATCGTCAAGGTGGTCCGCTGTCGCATGGAGGAGAGGCACATCCGCGTCAGGGAGGTGCGACTGAACGGCTCGGCCGCCAGCCACGTCCTGCATGAGGACAGCGGCCTGGGCTGGAAGGACCTGGACCTGATCTTCTGCGCCGACCTGAAGGGGGAGATGGACTTCCAGACGGTGAAGGACATCGTCCTGGACGCGCTGCTGGACTTTCTGCCCGAAGGAGTGAACAAGGAGAAGATCACACCGGTGACCTTAAAGGTAACTTAAGGTGCATGACAGTGCATTGTGTGCTTTGGAATGAGTCTATAGTGGTTTTGTATGTTTTGGCATGTGACCTGTTCCGTTTTTGTTGTGGTGTGTGTGTGTGTGTGTGTGTGTGTGTGTGTGTGTGTGTGTGTGTGTGTGTGTGTGTGTGTGTGTGTGTGTGTGTGTGTGTGTGTGTGTGTGTGTGTGTGTGGCACTTGAGTAGGCTTAGAGTAAATACTATTGGTCTTAGACCAATAATAAGACCAATGGTGGACCATTTCCAATGGTCTATCACGCCGAGGGAGTCAGGCAAGACCGGAGCGCTTTCGCTTTTTAGCCCATTACTCACTGCGGGAACTATAGGATACTATGTGACGCGACATGGAGACTATAGACCAACTATCTATGAAGTAGTAGGCCCAGGCTAAATGCATTTTGTGAATTATTCTCTACAGTACTCGAAATGTGCCTTGGCTATACAGAACGATAGGGCTTCAGCTAGATTGGTTGTCTCAAAGAGGATTCCGTCTAATCCAATTTGAGTCCGATTCGCTTTAATCAGTCGGCTACGGAGTTACCCGGCTACGGAAGCACTACGTCACACTCAATATGAGCAGCAACTTAACATCACTTATAATACAATGTCATTTGCATGGAGCATAGACACACACCCCCGTATGGCAGTGTGTATGTATCCAAATGGGCCTGATTGTTTTTAGCTGACTCAAAGAGAATGGAAAGAATGCATTTGGGAGGGACTTTAAATATAATTGATTGAAGATAAGAGGATGATAATCATAAGATGAACGATTTTACTCTTGACTGTTATTTCTGTTATACCTTTTTTATACCCCTGTCTATCGCCACTATCTATTTTAGACACAGTCGAGTTTATTTATGAAGCCCTTTTTAACAATTGCTGTCTGGAATTGTTTGGCATGCCCGTGTTCGGTTAAGATGCCTGCTGTAAACCTTTGAATGGAAAAGAATGATAAAAACCCAATGATAGAAAAATCCTTGGCAAGGAGGCAATCCCCCCACCCTCTACAAGCCTCCCTCCCCTAGGGCCATGATGAATAATACGGTCCATTGCCTGGACCATGTCTCCTTTTCACTGAGTAGTCATAAGCAATTCACACACACAAACAAAAAACAACTGCTATAGGAGCTTCTCCCGCAGGCCTTTCTAACCCCCACCCCACCCCCCGTGTGCTAACCTTTCGCCCCCACAGGAGGCCTACGTGCAGAAGATGGTGAAGGTGTGCAACGACTCGGACCGCTGGAGCCTCATCTCGCTCTCCAACAACCGGGGCAAGAACGTGGAGCTGAAGTTCGTGGACTCCCTGCGGCGGCAGTTCGAGTTCAGCGTGGACTCCTTCCAGATCCGCCTGGACTCCCTGCTGCTCTTCTACGAGTGCTCCGAGAACCCCATGGCCGCCGCCTTCCACCCCACCGTGCTGGGCGAGAGCGTGTACGGCGACTTCCCCGCCGCCCTGGACCACCTGCGGCGCCGGCTCATCTGCACCCGCAGCCCCGAGGAGATCCGGGGCGGCGGCCTGCTCAAGTACTGCCACCTGCTGGTGCGCGGCTTCCGCGCGGCCTGCCGCGCCGAGATGCGGCTGCTGCAGCGCTACATGTGCTCCCGCTTCTTCATCGACTTCCCCGACTTGGGCGAGCAGCGGCGCAAGCTGGAGTCCTACCTGCAGAACCACTTCGTGGGCCTGGAGGACCGCAAGTACGACTACCTGGCCACGCTGCACGAGGTGGTGCGCGAGAGCACCGTGTGCCTGATGGGCCACGAGCGGCGCCAGACGCTGGGGCTCATCGCCTCGCTGGGGCTGCGCGTGCTGGCCGAGCAGAACGCCATCCCCAACGCCGCCAACGTCACCTGCTTCTACCAGCCGGCGCCGTACGTGGCCGACGGCAACTTCAGCAACTACTACGTGGCGCGGGTGCAGCCCGTCTACGTGTGTCCGCCCTCCTCGCCGTCACTCCGCCACTACCGGCACGCCCCCCCCCCGCCTCACCACCACCACCACCACCACCCCTCCTCTGTGTACCAGCAGCAGCAGCAGCAGCAGCAGCAGCAGCAGCACGCCGCCTGGCTGCCCTGCAACTGAGAAGCCGCCTGAAGCGTCATGTCGCTGCTTAGCCTGTCGCCGCCGCCGCCAACGCTGCTGCTGCTACTGCTGCTGCTGCTGCTTCTGTTGTTGTTGTTGTTGTTTTTTGATGTCGGCTCCCGGGGACTCCCGTTCCCTGGGAGGGTTGGGAGTTTGCGATGAAGAAGGAGAACAGGGAACGAGGATTTTGTTCATCTGCTCTGAGGTGATGAGAGTTTTGGGGAAAAACAATGAGCCAAACAGTGGACAGAGGTAAACGGCGGAAGACAGCGATGAAATGCAGGGCACACAGGGTTTACAGGGAGGACGAGCGGTACCAGCTCCTCATCCCCACCACCAGGGGCACTGATGATGTTCAATCGATCGCTCAAAAAAACAACAACTCTTCAAATGTTGTGTCTATCCAAATAAACCACCAGCCGAAAGGTTGAAAGGTCGAACCCTCAGCCACCACGTACAGACACGAGTTGAGCCTCTCCTTTCAACCCTGGCCAGCGGTGAAAAGAGAAGTGAGAGTGAGTGAGCGTGAGTGAGTGAGAGTGAGGGAGTGACACCGTGCGACCTACCGAGACGACGAGATGAGGAACCGGGGCCTCGGCAGCAGAAGGAAGTCAGCCGCTTTGATTCCACTTTGATCACAATCGTGGAGAGAATAAACAACGAAAAACGGACACAAACACACGCATGTTTTTGCCGTTGCATACATTTTATTTTTGAGAGGAGAAAAAAAAAGTGCCTAGTTAAAAAAAAAAAAAATGGAGAGAAGAAATATTTTGTTCATGTTTTGTTCATGTATTTTAGAGGAGACACAGAGCTGTTTTCGGGGGCCGATCACACTCAACGCCTTTCTAATTCAAACAGCAGGAGGCAGCTATTTTTTTGTCACCGGTGCTCTCGTTTCGAGTGTTTTGCTTGCTGCTCCCTTTTTGGCGGTGCTGAGCGCCTTCGTGGAAGTTTGGGGTTCAGAGTGTACAGTACGTGTGTACAGTACGTGTGTACAGTACGTGTGTACAGTACGTGTATATTCCCGGTCGATAAAGGTCGAGGTAGAGGAAGAACGCCCTCGAATGCGTTCCATAGACGGCAAATGTTTTCCCGTGTGATCGGCACCTCAACCTAAAAGGGGGTCTCTGTGCAGGGGTGTGTTTATGGTGTTGATGAATGTACTGTATTTTGGACCAAAAAAAATTAAAGAAAAGTGTGTCAATGTACTGAGATAGATCTCTTATACTAAGGGGCAAAAAGTTTTTCGGATCCATCGAATAGATCCGGGTCCACGCCGAAAATCTGGCTTGAAGGGGGGGGGGGGGGATGGGACGGAACGTTTTACGTGACATTGCGATAACCGTAACCATAACAATGATATGTTTATGAGAAAGTGAGTGTGTGTGTGTGTGTGTGGGGGGGGGGGGGAGGGAGGGCAGTGAGGGGGTGAACAGAGAGTGCGAACAGTCATTCGCGAGGTCAAATGTTGCAGAAATAACAGCAGGGATGTGGCAAGGAGTGCGGGGGGGGGGGGGGGGGGTTGGCTTGATAAGAGTGAAGAAAGATTTGGCCAAAACAACGTCGACGTGGGTGTTACAAACTGCCTGTTTGCCGGAGGGGAAGGGCGTCTGGAGGTTGCGTCTCACACACGGGTAGTAGTATGTCTTAAGTAGATCTCGTAGCTCTGGTTAAAAGGCCTGCTATGAGAGGAACTACAACTTGTGAGAGTGACGCATAGGCTGAGACTTAAGCACCCGGTGGACCCTGGTGAACTCTTTGGAAGTGGGACGTTGAACACACATACACACACACACACACACACACACACACACACACACACACACACACACATACACACACACATTGGTTTCTTCTCTGTGTGTGTTTTTTTAACACACGTGTTTCTTCTTTGAGATAAATGGGGAAAATGGGGCTGCAGGATCAGTTGACAGCTTGTTTTTGGTCTGATAAGGAAAGCATTTGAGAAAATAGAGATAAGGATAATCATGGTATATGCAGGGAATGGGAGAAAATGTTTTTTGGAAACCAAGGGTGGAATGGTGAACCTCTTGGAAGGGGGAAGTGGAGATTTAGAAGTTCCTCAAACCAAACCTCTTTGTCAGATATCCTATTTTTCTATTGATCTCTATTTTTGTACAGTGTTGTGTGTGTCTGGCCCCACGGGCCATAGTAAGACTAGTAAGGTTGAGCTGTTGAGTCTTATAAAGAGTATTTTTGTGATTTTTTTTTTGTATGATACTTTTCCGCGCTGTTGAAGTGTGTGTGTGTGTGTGTGTGTGTGTGTGGTGTGGTGTGTGTGTGTGTGTGTGTGTGTGTGGTTTTGATTGTGGATGTCGTTGTGGGTGTTTTCAGCTGTGTCAGATGTTTTTCTTCTTCTTCTGTTGCTATTAAGAGATTGTCATCATCACTTGTCTGGAAGAGGTTTTGAATGCCATTCACATGGGACCGGATTATGACTGGAGAGTATTTGTCTTAAGATGAGTAATAATAATAATAATAATAATAATAATGATGATGATGATGATGATAATGATGATGATAATAATAAAAACACAACCAAAAATGTTAAAAGTCAACGTCATTTGAAAATACACCCACACCCAAAGGGTTTGATTCCATGAACTGTTAACTATATTGTCTAGTAGCTACAAAAGATGACGGCGGGTGATTAGCACAGTCTGTTGGGACTGTTGGGGCTTGGGAACCGGAGGGTCGCCAGTTCAAGTCCCCCGAAACGGACCAAGTACTGAGAACTGGTACTTGGGGAAAAAGGTGCTTTTGGGCACCTTCTGGGCACTGCCGAGGTGCCCTTGAGCAAGGCAACAGACCCCTACACTGCTCCCTGGGCAGCTGTAAACACAATAACTGCCAACCGTTCCTAATACTAGGATGGGTTAAATGCAGAGAAACAATTTGACTGTATGTGTGTGTGTGACCAATAAAGAGGATAAATCCTCCAGATTTAGAGATTTCGATTTAGATATTATCTGAGCAGGGTCACCTTACCTAAAGTGAAAACCAAAAGAACAACAACCCTCAGACCCCATTGTCCCCACACCACCCTCCCCTCCCCTCCATCCATGAGACCGGAGACCTGGGGCTGCTGCCTTGGCTGGTGCTGGCGGAGGTGAGGCTGGACTTGGGGCCATTGCAGGGCTGTCTGGAGGGCCTGGGAGGAGGCTCGACAGCTAGGCCACGGCGGGAGGTAGCTCGGGCCGCTAGGGCTGCCCTCCATACAGGAGCACGAGGCATTATCCCCCCTTTTCTCCCTCCAGGAAGCACCAGGCCTAGTAGGGCCGCTGTGCTGCTGGCTGGCAGAGATGCAGCTGGGCATGGGCTGCTGAGGGCTGGTTCCAGGGGCTGCTAGCTGCAGACGGTCGCCCATTGGCTGTTGCTGCACCGCCTCTTCCACCCTCCGTTGCGAGCCACCCAACGACTGCCGGGTAAGGGTCTGGTGCCAGGAGGGGGCTTGTCTGTGGATGCGGCTCGGTCCTGTCGGGCTTCAGGCAGCTCCTCTGTTCCATTTCTGTCTGTTTGAGAGGCCCCACGTTTGGGCACCAGTGTGGCAGTCGACCCTGCCTCGGATGCCTACCTGCACCATCCCAGCGGGCAGGCCTGGAACTGCCAGCTGGTAGCCTGTGAACATTATGGACTCTTCTGTAGCTAGTCGCAAGCTAGCAAGCTAGCTAGATATTTGCCAGACCCTGTCATCCAGCCAGGTATTTAGCCTTTATTTGATTGTTATTTGATTAAGTGAAACACATTGAGATTGAAAATGTCTTTTGCAAGGGTGTCCTGGTTCAGAACGCAGCACAGCATGGGGTCAAATACAACACAAACCAAACATAAACAGAACATACATCAACTTGGTAAAACTCAACATTTGGCGAGGGCGAGGGAGGGAGGGGGAGGGGTGGGGGTTGTTGTAGCTCAGTCTATTGGGACATGGCTTAAGAACCGGAAGGTCGCCGGTTCAAGTCCCTCGAAACACATGGGCACTGCCGAGGTGCCCTTGAGCAAGGCACCAGACCCAAAACACTGCTCCCCGGGCAGCTGTATATAAAATAGCTGCCCCACTGCTCCTGATATGGGTTAAATGCAGAGAAACAAATTTAGCTGTGTGTGTGTGTGTACATGTATGTCACCAATTATGAAGATTCAATCATCCAGATTTAGATTACGTTTTAGTGAAAAAATGCAAAGTTAATTGACAGCAGCGTGGGCAGCGCGGGCACCTTACCACCACCTGAGCCTTGTTCCCCCAGAAACACATGGCGGCAGCCCTGAGTCAACCGGCTCAGCGGTCTGCATCATTGTGGTGCCAAGACAACCAGGGACCTCCAGATGTCATGTTCACCGCCTGCTTTCTGATCCCTCATCATTCCCTCTTTTCTCTCTCATGTTTCATCCCTTTCTCTCTCTCTCTCTCTCCTCTCTCTCTCTCTCTCTCTCCTCTCTCTCTCTCTCTCTCTCTCTCTCTCTCTCTCTCTCTCTCTCGTCTCTCTCTCTCTCTCTCCTCTCTCTCTCTCTCTCGCTCACTCCTCTCTATCTCTCTCTTTCTCGCCCTGAATGTCACTCCTATTTTCTTTCTTTGTAATTGATTCTTATTAGTCTTATGCTGACGGTGAGACACAGAGAGAGAGAGAGAGAGAGAGAGAGAGGAGAGAGAGAGAGAGAGAGAGAGAGAGAGAGAGAGAGAGAGAGAGAGAGAGAGAGAGAGAGAGAGAGAGAGAGAGACACACACGCACGCAGCACGCACACACACACACACACACACACACACACACACCGCATACACAGTCAGAGACAGGGAGAAACCGTGAAAGAGAGGAGTGAGAGCGGGTGAGTAAGTCAGCGAAAGAGTGAGAGAGAGGGTAGAGAAAGTGTGATTAAGTGAGAGGGAGTGTTAGAATGAGAGAGAGAGAGAGAGAGAGAGAGAGAGAGAGAGAGAGAGAGAGAGAGAGAGAGAGAGAGAGAGAGAGAGAGAGAGAGAGAGAGAGAGAGCGAGAGAGAGAGAGAGAGAGAGAGAACGAGAAAGAGAGAGAGAGAGAACGAGAGAACGAGAGAACGAGAGAATGAGAGAGAGAGAGGCCGGGCAGCAGAAAGCCTGGTCTATGTTATCCGTTGTACAGAGAGAGAGAGAGAGAGAGAGTGAGTGAGAGAGAGAGAGAGAGAGTGACCACTAAATATAGGACCACCTCTCAGTAAGGACATTAGCCTGTCTGCCGAAAGCTGATTAGCATCCCCTCCATAAGCATGTGCTCAGGGCTCCACTGTGACTGCTGTAGAAGGGGATTTGCTGGTCAATGTACTGTAATACACACTCCATACACACACACAAACACACGCACACACACACAAACACGCACAAACACACACACACACACACACACACATCCATGTACCTTATTTGAGGCTTGCAGTCCTCCTCTTCCTCCTCATGGACGACAGATTGGATGCGTCGATGTTGGTGACAGTTAGCGAGTTTACACACTGCTATCAACCGCCGGGATGATACACCCTCAAAGACACGATTGCGGTTTTAGTGACATTAATATAATTAATATTGCATCCGTCCAACAAGTGGCACACCCCAAGCCTTAACTTTTTTTACAACCATAGTTGTAAATGGACAATAAAATGACAATAGGAAGTAAAGTATCATATAATAATGCGTCCCGAAATTAGGTTGATAAGGGCAGCTAGCACAGCCGTTTGAAGCTAAGTATGGCCACCGGATAAGCAAATATAAGCATCATTTGCTAGAAAATGTAAATGAAACTACGAAATAATAATCATAATAATTATAACGTGACCATGCGCGTGTTTAATATTTAATATTAAAGTTGAATATCTACGCGTGTTTAATTTTAAGATACCATCCACACTTTTGTCTGGGATCCTATGAAGAAACTATTAGTGCCTGAGAACTCTTGAGATTCAATACAAGTTTTTTCATCCGCATGCAATTTGCTAAACTTGGTGGTCTCACTCAACCAACCCCACACCCCCCCCCCCCCAACCCCCACCTCCCCACCCCCCCCCACCCCCCCACCCCCCCCCCCAAAAGGAAAGACAACGAGTTACGTGAGTCAATATTAATACAACACACCGACGCAATCCTGTTTACACAAACCCCCTACATGCAGACATGTTGAAATTGGACGATGCCAGGGAGAAGTTTTATCTAGACACAAATAATGAAATAGCGACATGGGTGCGTGTGCGTACGTACGCACACGGACCGGACACGCACTAGCACACTCACACGCACGTGCACACACACACGCACGCGCGCGCACAGGCATTCGCACACGCACACGCCGGGGTTACGGTAGAGGCTTTCCATGCTGTAAACCAGGGCCAGAAGGATGTCCAGCTCAGGCGAACGGAGGTCAAAGTGCACTGACTAAATCAAACAACAGCAAGACGAGACTGTGAGAAACTGCGACGCATCTGTGTGTGTGTGTGTGTGTGTGTGTGTGTGTGTGTGTGTGTGTGTGTGTGTGTGTGTGTGTGTCTGTGTCTGTGTGTGTGTGTGTGTGTGTGTGTGTGTGTGTGTGTGTGTGTGTGTGTGTGTGTGTGTGTGTGTGTGTGTGTGTGTGTGTGTGTGTGTGGTGAGAGAGAGAGAGAGAGACAGTGAGTGAGTGTGTGTTTGAGTGAGAGAGAAGAAGAAGTGTGTGTTTGTGTGAGTGTATGTATGTGTATGTGTATGCCTGTGCGCATGTGTGCGCGCATGCATGTGTGTGTGTGTGTGTGTGTGTGTGTGTGTGTGTGTGTGTGTGTGTGTGTGTGCGTGTGTGTGTGCGTGTGTGTGTGCCGGAAGAGACAATTATTGCAAAAGACCAGTGAAAAGGCAGAAGTTTGAGGTTGTGGGATTGTTTATACAAGGACAGTTAAAGTGTGTGTGTGTGTGTGTGTGTGTGTCTGTGTGTGTGTGTGTCTGTGTGTGTCTGTGTGTGTCTGTGTATAAAAAATACACCAAACATGTGTCATCTATTAGTCATCTTAAGTCAGTATTGATGGGTCTAGTACTAACCAGCCGACACATGAGTCAAATCTGCCATGCAATGCAGAGTGCACTGTAGTCACTCAGTAATCAGCCAGCTGATTCTATTGAATATTGTATTCTACTGGTTTCTATCTGGGACTGCCCAGGCAGGGGTTTTAGAATGTGTGTTGTAACTGCCCAGATGGATGGTCCGTCGTCGTCGTCCCCACCCCCCACACACACATTGTCTCAAAAAAAACATCTGGTATCTCTCTCTCTCTCTCTCTCTCTCTCTCTCTCTCTCTCTCTCTCTCTCTCTCTCTCTCTTTCTTTTGCACGCACACGCACACGCACATGCACAAACACACAAACACACACAGGCGACGGGTAATGTGTGATACAATGTGCAACAGAGAGACAAACAAAACGAACAAATCGATTGCCATAACAACAATATGCTAATGAGGTCTGATGGCGAACGAACAGTATCTCAAACAGGCGTGTGTGTTTCCTTCACTGTGAATGACTCATTGAGTCATTGAGTAATCACAACACAAGTACATGTCTGATTACAGCCAGGGCAACTTGGGCGTTCGGTTTGTATCAGCGAATTGTTTCATTCCCCCGAAAAAGTAACATTTATTTTAAGTGTTTTAAAGTTTTAAAAAAAGAGAGAGGGGCTGGGGGGTGGGGTGGTCTAATCCGAATCGAAGTCACGGTCATTATAATGATGAGTTGAAGCGTATCAAAGAGCAACCGATCAGCTGGTTTTGCTTATGCCGATTCAGTTTCCAAAGGGGAAACGCTGAAGTCAGACCTATACTTCAAGGGACGTTCCGCCGAATTTCGATATTTTAATGGTCTCCACGTTGCCCATGACCAAAGCCTGCAAATGAAAAAAATGATGTATGCTTATAAATGCGTTTCTGTAGATCGAAATATGGCTATTTTCATTCCCCCCCGGAACGTCCCGTGGAAAATCACCAAACCCGGCCAGTCAGCTTGGAGCTTGTTCTGGGTTGTTGTTCCTGTGTTGTACATGAGACCTCAGCAGTGAATACTGAAAACGCAGACTATAACTTCAGCCAAGTCTTACTGAGTTGAAGTCAGGACGGATATTTAACCGAGTCAGATTCAAGCGACGAGGAGATCTTACCGTTTAGAGTCCTAGCCGTTTAGCGTGCTTCATTCAAGTTATAAATCTAAAATCTTAAGGATTTTGAATCCTCTTTATTGGTCACACACACCAGTGGTGAAGCGTCAGGGCCTTCAAGGTATTCAGAGAAGACCCTGGAACTCTCAGATGAAACAAAAAAAATCGAATTAATTGTATTAATAAAATGTAATACAATTTAATAAAATTTAAATAAAATTAATAAATGAGAATCGTATCTGAATCATGTCTGATGTACACACACAGTAACATTTGTTGTCTCTGCGTTTAACCCATCCCCAGTGAGCAGTGTAGGGGTCTGGTGCCTTGCCTTACTTGCGTGGGTTCGTAAAGTTGTAGAAAGTAACGCTTGTATATAATTCAGCACAGACATCTGCAAATAGGCCTACAGTAGGTGAATGGCGATCGACACAGTATTGCAGTTTCAAAACTTTTAAGTTTTCCGTAATGTCCGGCAGCACGCACCACAGAAGTTGTAATAAATTGACAATATTACACAATATTATTATATAACTCTCGTCTATAGTTTATTAGTCTAAGGGGTTTTCGCTTGGTTTTTGGTTGGTACATTAGTTAGTTGACAGCTTGGGACACATTGATCGCAGGATGTTGAGATCTAGGGGGCTTGGGAACCGGAAGATCGCCGGTTCAAGTCCCCGAAACACCTGGGCACTGCCCGAGGTGCCCTTGAGCAAGGCATCAGACCCCTTTAGACACTGCTGCTAGGCGCTGTATACACACAATAGCTGACCACTGCTTCTAAAAACTAGGATGGGTTTAATGCAGACCAACTATTTTCACTGTGTGTGTGTGTGTGTGTGTGTGTGTGTGTGTGTGTGTGTGGTGTACATGTATGTGACCAATAAAGAGGATTCAAATCCTTTAGAATAAGATCTATAAGCTACTGGAGACGTGGCTGTGCTGGTGGAAACGTCACTTTAAATTCAGCAGCATTTGTTTTGCCTGTGTGTGTGTGTGTGTGTGTGCGTGCGTGTGCATGTGCATGTGTGTGTGTGTGTGTGTGTGCGTGTGTGTACATGTGTGTGTGTGCATGTGTGTGTGTGTGCGCGCGTGCGTGCACGCGTGTGTGTGTGTGTGTGTGTTCATTCATCCATGCACATTCTACGGTAGCGTATAAAAAGAAGCACCCTGTTCATTCATGCTTTTTCAATCCATGTGTGCATCCAGGGCTGCTTGCATGGCCTCTGAGCCCCCCCCCCACGGCAAGTCCAATGGCATTCCTGTGGTCTATGATGGAATGTCTCTGGCTGGAGCGACGGTGTCGTATGGCCTCAGAAGGCCCCCCTCCCGGGCTGCTCCTTCTGAACACACATTAAGTAAGGGTCATCTTTAATGGGCGTTTATATTAACCGCTCCGTTTGGGAGCTCAAATTAAAACCTGCGGCTAGGTATATAGGTACTCATTTAACAGTGCTCCGTAGGGGCGTGTCTGTGCGATTGTGTGTGTGTGTGTGTGTGTGTGTGTGTGTGTGTGTGTGTGTGTGTGTGTGTGTGTGTATTCACGCCCGCATACTACCCGACTGCACAACATGTGTTTAACACATATAAGTGCAAGTCATGTGCACACAAACACAAACACAACCACACACATGCACACACACACACACACACACACACACACACACGTGCACGCACACACACACACACACACACACACACACACACACACACACACATACACA
>CM051019.1:14068127-14085627 GCA_027704905.1 Muraenolepis orangiensis
AAATATTGAAACAACCGAAATTGACAACATTTTCTGATATTTCCCCCAGAAGTTCTCAAATGCAATCCCTCAAACCACCCCTAGGGGCACCCTCCATTCACCTCATTTGAGAAGCACTGATCTACAGTATAATCAGTAGTTTTCACCTACAGTTGTCTTTAGTACAGTTTAGCCACACATCCAGCTCTCACGGAACACAAGGCATCTCTTACTCACTCACTCACAGGGTTGTTTCTCGGTTCAGGAGAATGACCATGGCATATTCCATCATTCCTCAACAATAGCTCACACCGATAATGTGAGGCAGATGACAGTGAGGTAAAGGCGCCATTGCCAGGCATTCTCTGGTTCTGGCCTCCAAAGATTCATTACACCACTGTAGCCTCTTGCAAGCTCACAGAGCTGTCTTTACAAATGCTTTCCTGCACACGGTTTTTAAACCATCATGGACGTATCTTCATACACACATACAAGGACATACAAGGACACGGACATAACGTACATGCATGCACACACTCAACACGCACACACACACACACACACACACACACACACACACACACACACACACACACACACACACACACACACACACACACACACACACACACACACACACACACACACACACACACACACACACATTTATGAGCATGCACACACACACACACAAAGACCACACACACATACACACACACACACACACACACACACATTTGGGCATGCACACAGACACACAAAGACCACACACACACACACATACTCACATCCACATACTGAAGTACATATCGCCTCACATACAAGTACTCACATACATATCACCTCAAACACACATACACACACACACACGCACACACACACACACACACACACACACACACACACACACACACACACACACACACACACACACACACACACACACACACACACACACACACACACACACACACACACACACACACACACACACACACATATACACAAAGGTTCTTTCTCTGTCTAGTTTCGGAACTAAGATCTCCCTTCCAGAGAAGAGCATGTTTGAAAACACCAGCTGGAGCAGTGGGCCTGACTGACCTCTGGGAGTTGGAAAGCTTTTCTACACACCCTTTTTTTTTCTTTCATATAAACCATTATGGATGTATTTTCATACACACATGGACATACAAGCACATGGACATACAGTACATGCATCATGCAAACACTCACCACACACACACACACACACACACAGATTTGGGCACGCACACACACACACACACACACACACACACACACACACACACAGATTTGGGCACGCACACACACACACACACACACACACACACACACACACACACACACACACACACACACACACACACACACAGATTTGGGCACGCACACACACACACACACACACACACACACACACACACACACACACACACACACACACACACACACACACACACACACACACACACACACACACATACACACACACACAAAGGTTCTTTCTCTGTCTAGTTTCCTAGTTTCTCCCCTCCAGAAAAGAGGCAGTTTGTAAGCACCAGCCGGAGCAGCGGGCCTGACCTCTGGGAGTTGACAGTATTTCATCCAGACTGAAAGGGCACACCAAGGGCTTTCCAGGCTCTGAAAAGCCATAGGGATTTTTTTGCGGTGTCAATGGCAGCACAACTGTGACTTGAGGAAGCTCACTGTTGCTTATTGCACATGTCACCTGATCGGCTTTCACCTGCGCTTGTTTCCAGCGCTTGTTTGTGTAGTGTAGAAAGAGGGTGAGTCGGGATCTCGATGCGTGATCAGACCCGCCTTGCCTTGATTGGATTTTATGTTTCAAAGTAAAAGCATCCATGGTAAGACCATCGTCACTGCCAAGCGGGAGTATAAGGACAGAGTGGAAGATAAATTCAAGAACCACGATGCGAGGGGTATGTGGCAGGGGCTGCAGACGATAACGAACTTCAGAGGGAGAACCAGTTGTGTAGAGAACTCCTCTACCTACCTCCCAGGAGAGCTAAATACTTTTTTTGCTCGGTTCGACGTAAACGGCAGCCCGCCGAAGCCAGCACCGACTGAGGAGACAAGCCAGCTGCGCATCTTGGAGGCGGATGTGCGCCGCACCTTCAAGCGGCTGAACATCCGTAAGGCGGCAGGCCCCCGACGACATCCCGGGCCGCGTCCTCAGAGCATGCGCAGACCAGTTGGCAGGAGTCTTTGCAGACAAGCTGAGAGGTCTAGGCGTACCCCCATCCACGTGCAGCTGGATACTGGACCTCCTGTCGGACCGCCGCCAGGTGGTGAGGATGGGCAGCACCACATCAGAGCCACTGACCCTCAACACGGGAGCCCCCCAGGGATGCATGCTGAGCCCTCTCCTCTACTCCCTCTACACCCACGACTGCATGGCTATGCACAGCTCCAACGTCATCGTCAAGTTTGCTGACGACGAGACAGCCTACAGGGAGGAGGTCGGATCGCTGGAGCAGTGGTGCCAGGAGAACAGCCTCGCCCTCAACGTCAAGAAGACCAAGGAGCTGATCGTGGACTTCAGGAGGCAGAGGGGAGAGCACAGCCCTATCTCCATCGACGGCGTTACAGTAGAGAGGGTCAGCAGCTTCAAGTTCCTCGGCGTGCACATCTCCGAGGACCTCACATGATCCACGCACACCACACGTGGTGAAAAGGGCCCAACAACACCTGTATTTCCTCAGGCGTCTGAAGAAATTCAGCATGGGCCCCCGCATCCTGAGAACATTCTATAACGGCACCATCGAGAGTGTTCTTACAGGGTGTATCACCGCCTGGTACGGGAACTGCACCGCACTCGAGCGCAGAGCGCTTCAAAGGGTGGTGCGGACGGCCCAGTATATCGTTGGAGGTGAGCTCCCCTCCCTCCTGGATATTTACAATCAGCGGTGCGTGGCCAAGGCCAAACAAATCATAAAAGACATTGCCCACCCCAGCCATGAACTTTACTCACTATTACCGTCAGGCAGGCGATATCGCAGTATCAAGTGTCGTACAAATAGGCTTAGAGATAGCTTCCACAGTCAGGCCATCAGGCTGCTGAACAAGGGCGTATAGCATACAACAATGTATATTTTATTACATTGATTTATATATACATATTGCTCTTTTCTGTGCTGATATTTTGCATTTTATAAATTGCATTTTAATTTTTAATTTTAATTTTTAACTTTATTCTATTTTTATTCTATTTTTATCTTATTTTTTATAACAGCTGTCTGTCGTCGGGTATTGCACACAAGATTTTCACATCGCTGCTTTATACTTCACTTCACAGTGTAAACTGTGAAGTGACAATAAACTTGACTTGACTTGACTTGGTCTATAACAAATAAAGGGTGGCAGGATAGCTCAGTGAGTCCTCCGAACACCTGGGCACTGCCGAGGTTGCCCTTGAGCAAGGCACCAGACCCCTTACACCGCTCCCCCCCCCCAGGCAGCTGTATATATAAATAGCTGCCCACTGCCCCTAATACTAGGATGGGTTAAATGCAGAGAAACACATTACACTGTGTAAAGAGGATTATATCCTTCAGATTTAGATTTAGGATTCAATCCTCAAAGATTTGAATTAAAGGTGCCATACGCGTAAAATTGCAACGACGGAGATGATAATGGGACTGAGTGGACTAATTCGCCAGCAATCAAGTTCTCCAATAGCCTATTGAAACCAGCAGCCTTACAACCTAACGTCCGCCTGCAAAAACAAAGAGACAGAATCGCTTCCTCCTCCTTCGACTTTTGGGCTTTTGCTTTTTTTTGGGGTGTTGGTGTTTGGTGAAGGTTCTTCACCAAAGGCGAAGGTTCCTCACCCTGTCAATCACAATAGCATATGATATAATATCATTGGATCGAATAGAAGAAGACAGACGGAATAGGACGGAACTCACCGACTGACCGACTGACTGACTGGGGAGACTGGTGCAGTTCCATTACACAACTGTGGAACAAAGTCCCAGAAAAGTTTCCCTACCACCTCCACCTCGTGACGTAAATGAATAATTCCTTGCGGTTGGCTTAAAACCTGCGCCGACTGAAACCCAAATAACGGAGGTGGAATCTGGCAGTGCTGAGCACCTAGCTGGAGAGATACCTGGAATCCACTCGCACATTTATACGGAAACAAAAATATTCCCCCCCCCCCACCAGACAGACCTACAGTCTAACCGGACGAACCGGCTGGTAATAAAAACCAACGCAACGATCAAATGTGAAAAGAAAGTCATGGAGGGCGTTTTGTTCACAATCTTAAGTTACATCTGGAGGACTTGGAATCGTCTTTACAAGTCACATACTGTACAAGAACTGCACACACACACACACAGTGAAATTAGTTTCTCTGCATTTAATCCATCTTAGTATTAGGAGCAGTGGGCAGCTATTGTATATATACAGCTGCCCGGGGAGCAGTGTGTAGGAGGGGTCTGGTGCCTTGCTCAAAGGCACCTTTGGCAGTGCCGGACTTGAACCGGTGACCTTCCCAACAGTCCCAACAGGTCCCAGCAGACTGAGCCATCCTTCCACGCTTTGCTCGCCGGAATTTTGAGGAGTTTACCTTCTGTGGGCTAATATACTGTTATTCCGTGGAATGACAGCATATTAAACCATAATAATGGTGGTGGTGTCCTGTGATCCAACCCATAATCATGTTCCACATCTTAAGGAAAAGCCCGCCGTTTATTATAAGCTTGACAGCGCCGTCAAACCCCCGGCGATTTCTTGAAGAGCAAGAGGGTCCTGCACTCCTCCAGCTCCTACAGCTGCTCTTCAAACCATGACAGGATTATTATTATTATTATTATTATTAAATTTATGATTATTATTATTATGAGTGTTCACGATGTAGCAGACGACGCTGCCACCAGCCAATAAAATCGCTTCTTGAGGACACAGTTTGATGAGGAATCCCGTTTATTGCGAGAGTTTGAATTATGGTGAACAGAGCAGATGGAACATGCCAGAGCTCTCCTTCTGAGTACATGTGTGTGTGTGTGGGTGGAGGCTGTTTTAACCTGTGGGCCTTGATTAACAACCACCCACAGGTGTGCAGCCTCACCAGCCAATCAGTCCAACTCAGGCCAGCTGAGGCTCCTTAAACCAGCAACCAACCACACACAAACACACACACACACACTCCACACACGACTTTCACTTTGATTCTGTTTAGCTATCCGTATCCCCATCGATTGGTTGGTGTGTGTCGCTCCCAAATGTGTGTATAATCGTGTGTGTCTTTGTAGTCTCACAGATACATCAGATACATCACCATGGATGTCTTATCAAGTCTTATGGATGAGACCCTGTCATCCCTCTTCTACCGCCACCACACAGACCCAACGAGACAAAAGCTCAACCTGGTGACTACTGGGAATACTGTCTCTTTCGATGGTTCCTAAATACTAGGGGCAGAGTAATAGCAGTCTGGTATGTCTTGCGTTCTGGTGAAGCATATAGCATTTTTGTTGTTGTTGTTGTACAACTGCAGAACATCTGAACCTGGTTGATCCACGACCCTTGACCCATATGAGAGAGGGACTTTAACAGGACGCCCTATGCCCTCTCTTCACCCCCACCCCCCTACAGGTTAACACAGATCTTACAGGCATTGTGTATATTATATGTATATGTATATTATTATTATTATCTTTGTACTTTGTACATTACTATAAGTCACTTATGGCACCCATTGCACTCCTGAACCATCCCTGGAAGGAGGGATCCCCTTCTACTCTGTGTTCCTTCTCAAGATTTCTTCCTACGTAATTAAGGGAGTTTTTTCTTGCCCTTATGGGGGCTAGGGTTTGGGGGGTGTTGTAAACATGTGGCATGTGAAGCCCTTTGAGACTATAACTGTGATTAAGGGCTATACAAATTAAATTTACTTGACTTGACTTGACAGGCGGGACATGAGATATAGTTTTCACACACAAGGGAGGGGAGGGAAACACTCAGAGACACACTTAAGAGGGTCCCCACTCCCTCCCTTCGTTCTAACAACTCCTTACGTTTAGGTTAACACAGATCTTACAGGCGGGACATGAGATATAGTTTTCACACACAAGGGAGGGGAGGGAAACACTCAGAGACACACTTAAGAGGGTCCCCACTCCCTCCCTTCGTTCTAACGACTCCTTACGTTTAGGCAGTTGTAACAACTGTGGATCAGCCTGACGCTTAGATGGTCAGACTCAGGCGGTAACGCGGTAAAATGCCCAAGAGGGAACTCTCATATTCACAGAGAGGACTGTGGGATTTGACAGTCAGCACGTCGGGTGCAGTTAGGGTTAGGGTGTCTTGCTCAAGGACACCTAGAGTAGTGGTGGAGGTGGTAGGGAAACTTTTCTGGGACTTTGTTCCACAGTTGTTTAATGGAACTGCACACCTCCCCAGTCGGTCAGTCGGTCAGTCAGTGGGTTCCGTCCTATTCCGTCTGTCTTCTCGATCCAATGATATTCTATTATTTGCTATTGTGATTGACAGGGTCAAAAAAATCCCAAAAGAAAAGCAAAAGCCTAAAGTCGAAGGAGGAGGAAGCGATTCTGTCTCTTTGTTTTTGCAGGCGGACGTTAGGTTGTGAGGCTGCTGGTTTCAATAGGCTACTGAACTACCATTTGTAGTGTTCGTACCTGGTGGTACCGTTTGGTGTCGTTCCGAAGCAGGAACTGCATTCTCCCAGCCAGTGTGGTTCAGTAAACCATGTTGCTATCTGACGCTGGAATCACTAATGTGTGATGTCGGAATGCATTTTTCACGACATTAAATCAGAGGTACCCGACAGAAAGTCTGAAAACAAAACGTTTTTACAAAAGGTAGTAACTGAAGAGGTATGCATACCACGCGGCACTGTCAGACATGTGGAATCCCAATGTCGAGGTAGACCTGCATTTCTGCTTGTATGTGTGTGTGTGTGCGTGTGTGTGTGTGTGCTTAGGTGTGTGTGTGTGTGTGTGTGTGTGTGTGTGTGTGTGTGTGTGTGTGTGCTTTGGTGTGTGTGTGTGCGTGGGTGTGTGTTTGTGTGTGTGTGTGTGTGTGTGTGTGTGTTTGTGTGTGAGGTCATTGAGCAAACAAATCCAATATGTAATGTGCTTCTTTTGAAAGCCTTGATGTTCAACTACTCATTACTTCTTTTGAAGTCTTATGGATAGAAGCTTTATAGTATAAAACCCCTTTGTTTAGCCTTGTCACACATTTCCATGTCTATCTTTAGTGTTCTTTCTTTAATTTGTTAACAGTTTAACCACACTTTTCTTTCTTTCCTTTACTTCTTGACTGCTCAATCAGTCAATCAATCCAGCAATAAACACTTTTTTTTCCAGTGATAAACCAAAGGTTTAAACTCCATTTGTTCAAACCCAGCTGGGTCAGATGTCGCTTCCGATGAGTCAGCAATGCTTGACTCGCGGTGGGAATGAGCTTGCAGCTGAAAAATGACTCCGCAAAAAGTCAGTTCCTCGGTCTATCATCTATCACGACCAGGCACGGGGGGGGGAGTTTGAGAACAAAAACATTGGTACCATTCAACCACATCAGACCTGCCTTGTTAAACTTAATGGGGGACAGAGACAGAGTCTCAGTGTGTGTGTGTGTGTGTGTGTGTGTGTGTGTGTGTGTGTGTGTGTGTGTGTGTGTGTGTGTGTGTGTGTGTGTGTGTGTGTGTGTGTGTGTGTGTGTGTGTGTGTGTGTGCGTGCATGCGTGCGTGCGTGCGTGCGTGTGCACGCAATGCATGCGTGCCTGCCTATGAGCGTTTGGTGTATACTGCCATATCATCCATCGTGTTCATTTTAGTGATCGTGACTTTCGTGATGGTGATTATTTGTGCGTGGTAATTAAATAACAAAGACGGCGGCCGCAAAACAGGCTCTTCGGATTGACCGAATGGAAATGTAATGGCACCAAAAAAAAACCCATTGGAATGAGGGCGACGTCTCCCTTTGCGGCCTTATCACCTTAGTTCAGCTCTTTCAAATGTGTGACCGTCACAGCCATCTTGCAACGATTTAACAACGCGTTTCATTATTATTCATTTTTTTGTTTGTTCTTTGTTCTAGGTTTTGTTTTGCTGACGGCGCTCTATTTTAGATTATTTTCTTATTCTCTCGGTTTCATTTTTATTTATATATTTTTGTTAAACAAATGGTCTTGTTTATTTCTGGTACACAGGGTGTACACTTGGGTTCTTCTGGGGGCCCTAGGCTAAATCGGCCTATTGTTTTGGGGGGGGGCCTTCGAAATTAAAGAGCGTTTATTACAGAGTGGCTATCGAACATGGGGAGGGTGATAGCGAAGTCCAACGGGGGGGGAATATAATCTGTCATCCTCGGGGCCCCCTTCCAGCTCGGGGCCCCGTATGTCTGCAGTTTGCAATTTGACAAGGTGAGCATATACGTCTCGAAAAGTGGGCGGAATAGGCTAATAATGTCGGGTATGTGTGTGATTAAAAGCACTGGTCCTGACCCCCACACACACTCCATCTCTCATCCGAATAGAGCCACACAATGTCGGGTATGTGTGTGATTAAAAGCGCTGGTCCTGACCCCCATACACTCATCTCTCATCCGATAGAGCACACATGTCGGTATGTGTGTGATTAAAAGCGCTGGTCCTGACCCCACATACACTCCATCTCTCATCCGAATAGAGCCACATATTGTCGGGTATGTGTGTGATTAAAAGCACTGGTCCAAAGTAGGGCTGGGCGATACGGACCAAAACCCGGTATTTTTAGGCTGCATCGCGATATACGATATATATCGGTATTTTATACAAATTCGGTTTTAACTCAATGCCACAAGTATGTCACAAGCACTTTTATTTTAAGACAACTCATATTCACAAGAATAACAGGCATTCCCTTTTAGAAAATATACAGCTGCACACTACACATTAACACGTAAATGAAAAGGTACATTGAAATAATCAAAATCCATCAAATAAATCGCCTATATTTAATACATAGGCATACCTCTGCTCCTACACAACATCGCCTTCGTTATATGGCGATATATCCAGATAGAGCCACAAGACACAATGTCGGGGAATTGTATGATTCGGATTTAGACTTCTTCACTGTAGTGTTCATTCACTAGTTGAACCACATCGTCTTGACCGACTTTTGGAAGGTTTTGCAGCGATGTTGTCCAGCGATAACTGTCCTCCATGGCGAATGCCAAGCTGAATGCATTAACCGGAACTTGGGATACACTGCTTCAGCGATTTTTAACGGGTACTTCCGGCGTTCTAATCTAACGTGATATAGGCCTATTGCCTACTTGCGACTGTTGCGACGCCCCTGCTGGTACAGTCATTAGAATGACTGTATGTCATTGTCATTCTAATGACTATACCAGAAATAAACAAGAACATTATTTGTTTATTTAAAAAAAAATATATATAATAATGGTCTTGTTTATTTCTGGTAGAGTCATTATGATGACTTAATGATGACTTAATGACTGTACCAGAAATAAACAAGACTATTTTTTTTGTTTTTTTTAAGTATATTTTTATAATAATGGTCTTGTTTGTTTCTGGTACACATATATATATTATACGGGAACTCGTCTGAGATGTGTACAGTACGCACCATACCACCACCACCACCACCACCACCGTCGAGTATACACTCCATCTTATGTCTAACTCAATTGACCGGCGATGACGTACGTGGCAAGCTTTCTTTTGTTGTTTGTTTGTTTTTAAAGCTATAAAGACAGCGTACCTGTTAATTACGTTCTTCTTTAACCCAAAACGCACTGACCGAGGAACGCTGATGGTGGCTTTATATGAGGGATTCTCCCCCAAGCCTTCCCCACATAATGGCATCCATAACAGGGGGATATGGTTTGCTGCATGGTCTTGGAAGCATCAATTAGAACAGAAGGAAATCGTAGAGTAGAGTTCAAGTGAGTGTTTTAAAATGACATGCTTTGAATCGGGTCTATCATTATCCCTTTTTTTCGGGACAGTGTTATAAAGAAACGATTTGTGAGGGAACAGTTAGTTGATATCCACAAAGGATAATACAAGCGTTTCCAAATCCATCTATAACACACACACACACACACGTCTGCATTCAGACACACACACACACACACATGATAATGATAATGATAATACAGTATCATATACGTGACTTGTGATGATTTGGATTTTCTACGTTTTCTCATGCGTATTATTGTTTTATTCGAGACAAAAACACAATTTTTGCAGATGTTTGCAAAGCCCCAGATACATCCTGGCATGCGTCTCGGTTAGCGCGGTGGGAAGGTATGCACTCCAATCACTAAATATTCAACCCACTGTTTAGCAACAACCTGGCGACCCCCTTTTGGTAAATACTTCAAAAAACAGGACGAAATAATTACAACGGAGGAGAAAAAAATAAATAAAACCCCAGCATAGCTGGCCGTTCGATGCCAAGACCCTGTTGTCTCACCGAAATAAATGTGAAACAGACCCAGGCATTTTTTCATTGTGGCTCCATATTTCCTACCCATCATCACACACACCAGTAGGCTTTATGGGAGCACTGGAGCCCAGACTGGAGTTTTCTGCCGGTTCTGCCGAACTTTATGCTTATGAACATAAAGCTGGCTCACAAAACCTTATATATTTCTGGCCCGTTGACCTCATTTTCAGTTCAGGAACATTTTCACGATCCCATTATCTCCTCTCCTCACTCATCCTTTTAACCCCTTCATCGGCTCCTACGATGGAACATGCTGTCCTAAAGCAATGCATCTGATTCTAAGGTCAATGCTCTCAAACCAACAACTCCCATGCAGACACACTACACTATCTACTATCTACTCTACATCTGGAGGATTGAATCTAAATCTAAATCTGGAGGATTGAATCCTCTTTATTGGTCACATACATGAACACACACACACATTAGGAAGCAGTGTAGGGGGTCTGGTGCCCAGGTGTTTCGGGTGCCCAGGTGTTTGGGGACTTCCGGATCCCAAGCCAAGTCCCTACTGACTACTGGCTACTACCACCCAATAACACAGACAATGCATATGAATGGAAGACATATCATATATTCATATATCAGTCATTAATTATCCAATACACTACAATGATGCGATTTCAAAAGCCCACAGATATGACTGTTAAATCGATGCACACTTCGGCCAATGACTGACAAGGAGAGATAAGGAAGCCGGCCTATTGGCCAATGACTGGCGAGGAGAGACGAGGAGGCCGGCCTATTGGCCAATGACTGACGAGGAGAGACAAGGAGGCCGGCCTATTGGCCAATGACTGACGAGTAGAGACAAGGAGGCCGGCCTATTGGCCGAGAAGCTGAGGAGAGAATACAGGCAGCAGCTGCAACTGGGTGATAGATTCATTGTAATGAGAGAAATACAGCGAAAGAGACTCCCGCATATATATATTTAATATGATATTAACATAAATATATATATAGATATAGAAATATAATGTTTCCATCCTAAATATGTTGCTTTAATCTAAAGTACCATAGAGTGAATTCAGATGTTATTAAAGAGCAGGTAGGGGTTAGTTAGAAGTCGCTTTGGATAAAAGCGATAATTGACTGTAATGCAATGTAATGGTTAGGGCATGCATGTCAAATGCGGACATCGGACCCACAACCTTGGGGGCTGGGAGTCGAACACACTGTCCTGCTACACTCAATGTCCCAGAGCGCAATCTCCAGAATCAAGGACATATGTTAGGATAAACCCTGACGGGACGTCCCGTTATGGAGTGCAGTTATACCACAGTTACCAACAACAATGATGAGATAGACTTCACATTCTTTGCTTTCTGTATCAACGTCATCAGCTGTAAAGCACATATTCTTAGGCTGCTCTGGCGAGTCAGGATATTTTCTTTCTGACCGTAATTGAGAAGTAATGCACTACACCCGATGATTGACCAATCCGAATCAAGTATTAAACAAAGGTTGGCGGTATTCATTATAAGAGCAGCATCAGCCTCCACGCCATGTGAAGAGAGAGGGCTCTCTGGGCCTCTCTGCTGAGGATAGGGTCACCGGCAGTGGGTCAGACCGGGGGGGCCGAGCATCCGAGCCAGATTAGCGCTAACGGAAGGCGACAGCACTGAGAAGCTTTGCGCTCCTGCAGGAACAGCAGATTAAGCAGCCTCCGCTGTGGGCGGTAGGTTGTTGGGCCGCACCTGCGCCCCAGGTTCCATCGGTGGGTTCCGTCTATAGGTTCCGTCTGTAGGTTCCATTGGTAGGTTCCGTCGGTAGGTTCCGTCTGTAGGTTCCAATCCGTAGGTGCCGTTGGCGGATTCCGTCGGTGGGTTCCGTCAGTAGGTTCCATCTGTAGGTTTCATCGGTAGGTTCCATCGGTGGAGTCCATCCGTAGGTTCCATCCATAGGTTCCGTCGGTGGGTTCCATCCGTAGGTTCCATCGGTAGGTTCCGTCGGTGGGTTCCATCCGTAGGTTCCATCCGTAGGTTCCATCAGTGGGTTCCATCCGTGGGTTCCATCCATAGGTTCCATCCATAGGTTCCGTCGGTGGGTTCCATCCGTAGGTTCCATCGGTAGGTTCTGTCGGTGGGTTCCATCTGTAGGTTCCATTGGTGGGTTCCATCTGTAGGTTCCATTGGTAGGTTCAGTCGGTGGGTTCCATCGATAGGTTCCGTCGATAGGTTCTGTCGGTAGGTTCCGTCAGTTGGTTCCATCCGTAGATTCCATCCATAGGTTCCATCCATAGGTTCCGTCGGTGGGTTCCATCTGTAGGTTCCATCCATAGGTTCCATCCGTAGGTTCCGTTGGTAGGTTCCATCCGTAGGTTCCATCAGTATGTTCCATCCGTAGGTTCCTAGGTAGGTAGCATAGGTACTGTGCTACGTTTAAAACGTAGCATAGTGGTCTGTTATTTGATATTTTTGACCATCTCTGCCCGGTTTTAGGCGATTTATAAATCCCGGGTTTAGGTCCAAAAAGGTCCTACCTAAGTTTGGGGAACATTGTACTGTGTTCTCCGAACTGCGTCACTTTGTCCTGGCGTGCGGATGCGTGGAGGTCCGTGGAGGAAGTGCTTAATGTGGATTGCTGTGTCCAAGAGAGGCTAGGCTTCTCTCGGGCATTTATAGTGTAGCATTTCATTGTGCATCACGGCTCATGATAGAAATTGTTTTGTTCGAGTCTGAGTTTAAACAAGGGGGTTCATTTTTTAAGACTTTTAAGTCATTGTGTTACCATGCAGCCAGCGATTCATTTCAGCTTGAATGGCAGTTTGTTTGGACAGTAGACTAAACACGTCTAACTAAACATTAGCTGAACTGTATTTACAGTGCAGTCACGTATGTCATCATTTAGCCCAGCCCTTAGAAAAATAAAGCCTGGTTGGAGATGGAGCACGTACGAGAAAGGTGGAGATAAACATTAAAAAAAAAGTTATTTATTTACCTCTCTCTTTTCTTGTCAACATGCCCCCCCTTCCTTATTTGTCTGTGGTACTTTATTCATTTTCTCATGCAGTCATTCAGTTTTCCTACCGAGGATTGAATAAACAGAGGCCGCAGTATAATCTTCCAGAACCGTCACAAATCTATCCACGTTCCATCGCGGGCTCACAGGCTCAGCAGGTTGGGCTCGTCCTGATGTCTGCTTTCCATGGAAAACATACTTCTTTCTAAAATACAGTTAATCGGGAATCACGATTATGTGCCACCACCATAAGGCTATTTCCCCGCTATTTCTGTTAATTGCAATTAAAAAATATGCGTTATTCGCGAATGTTGGTCATGGAAAACGTGACCCACATTGCGAGTTCTGGACGGCCTAGCAAGACGAACGCATACGGTCGGTTTGCTCTAGAGGAGGACATCTTGCGGTCCTCTCCTAGTTTTTGTGTTCTGCCCACTCGTCATTACCGGACAGAGCTCCACAAAAATCCCCAAGTCATGAATTTGCTTGTTATTGTGTTGTTTTTTCCCCGCGAGCCGAGGTTCCCCCGGTACACTCAGACACTATTGGCACGCGAAAGCTCCGTAAGCTGGATAAGATCTAGAGTTTTAAGAGCTGGGTTTGTTCTGGGCACTGAGAACCGTGTCTATGGTTCTGCTGAATCCAGCGGGATCCAACCAAGACATTTATAGTCGTGTATTGTGTTGCAGTAAATGGAGTCAACAGTTACGATTCAAATACTTTCTGATAAGAACCTCCTGGATGATGCGTGTGTGTGTGTTTGTGTGTGTGTGTGTGTGTGTGTGTGTGTACATGTGCATGTAATACATACTCCTAAAATGATACATTTAGTCAAGTATTAAAGAGTGTATTTCATCGTTACTACTACTACTTTCCACTTCGGATACCGTCTTGTCTGTCTTGCTCTTCTTCGGCTCCCTTTAAGCAAAGGAGTAGTTGATTTTGTACATCCAGACTCCTCGTAGGTGAACATCTGTTAAATGAATGCGATGTGATAAAGTCCACCTCCACAACACTGATGGGAACACTGGGGAAGAATCATCAACGAAGGGCCGTAGACGTCTGGTGAAGGTAAAAACCTCTGTTGAAATGGAGCCGAGTGAGCAAGGGGAGATAAAGCACCTGATCTATCAATCAATCAGTCAATCAATCAGTCAATCGGTCAATCGATCCAGATGTTTTCATACAGCACCCTTTGAGCAAAAACAACCCTTTGTTGCAATACGACGTTCTTCGCGAGGGGAATCCACAAAACGACAATAACCAAGACTGGATTTGAGCGGAGGGCTCACATGCTACACACATGAAGGACAACATGACTGAGGCCAGCTCTGACATCAGCTGTTTGCCGGGGATATTTTCTACGTGGGGACACTTTATAGGGCCATTAAAAGGGACGAGGGACGTCGTCACATAGGCCAAATGAGGACAAATCAAGTCGCTGTGTGTGTGTTTGTGTGTGTGCCTGTGCTTTCCTTTGAACATCTATGTACAGTACGTGGATATGTGTGTACGTGTACGTATGTGTGTGTGAATGTGCGTGTATGTGTGTGTGTGTATGTGTGTGCATTCATGCGTGTGCTTATGTATGTATTTACTTTATGTGCACAAATGTGTGAATGTGTGTGTGTGTGTGTGTGTGTGTGTGTGTGTGTGTGTGTGTGTGTGTGTGTGTGTGTGTGTGCGCCTTTGCTTTTGTTTGAGTTTGCGATGACTTTAAATTCTCATATGTTTTATGGCCGGTAGTAAAATAAACCTCAAAAGGGTCCAAGCTGTGAGCTGAACACCACATTCACGGAGGCCTTGACACACACACACCACCCGCGCTACCGAATCACCCAAACCCCACTACAACCTAGTGACATCACGGGTGGGCGTGTCCACCCAGAGCTGACTACATCAGGGTGGTGTAGGTTTAATGTGCAAGACTGTGGTATTCGGTGGACTACAGCCCCCCCACGGATATATTGATCGTAATGTGTGCTGCGTGGACGTTTTTGTTTGTATCTAAAAGTATTCATTTGCCCACTTTTTCCACCAACGATGAGTCATGCTGACCAGACCGTCTCCACCTCACAGCCGGGCCTCCCACCTCATCGTTCCCACCCCCCAACACACAAGAGAAAACAATGACCTGGACCTTTTTTTTGGGGGGTTTTGAAAAGGGTTTCACATCTGGCAGCTATCTGGTCCCTTAACAGCTTCTGACCCATCTAGGAGCTGCAGCCTTTCGTTTATTTACTTTATGATACGTTGTTTCCGGACTCCACATGTTGACGCATCTCGACTGTGTTCAGGTGGAAATTACCTCCTTTCTCAGCCAGCAGGTGGTGCTGTGCAGTGAAGTAAACCTCACTCCCCGACGCCTGAAAGAGGTTCTAGCGATGAAGCTAGAGCGAGAGCTTCTCACGATAGAGCCTCGCCTCTCATGCCGGAGGTCGTGAGTTCGAGACCAGTGCGTGACACTCATTGTTGCAAGTGCTTTGCTTAATCCCTTGGCGTGTGTATACTCCATTTTTCAATGTGTGTGTGTGTGTGTGTGTGTGTGTGTGTGTGTGTGTGTGTGTGTGTGTGTGTGTGTGTGTGTGTGTGTGTGTGTGTGTGTGTGTGTGTGTGTGTAGAGATCATATTAAGGCACTAGAATGACTTTAGGCCTTTATGGGGCAGTGGGGAGCCTCAAAACCCAAGCCGTTTAGGCAGCTGGTTAACAGAGCTCGTTCAGTCCCACCATGCCTGTTTCTCTGTGTATCTCCCATGACTGCAAGTTGACAGAAGGCTGACAAGTTGTTAATTAAGATTCATAACACAGCATGAGAACAGATTGCAAAGATAACGACCGTTCTTCTATTCTCACTGTAATGTGTAAAGACAACTGTGACTACTGGGACTTTGGGAATATTTGGTCTTTTTTAAACATTCTGCTGCTTGCTAGGACTTTAGCGGGATTTCCATGACTTTTCGGGACTTTCTGCAAAAATGTACCATCACAACTACTATATATATCATATATATATATACACCATATTCTATGTATATGGCGACTTTTGTGCCTGTTAGAGATTGACTCTCATGACTGTAAGAGTCGACTATCGTGATGAACCCTGACCCTGCTTATGTATATATCATCCATCAGTTATTTTTATTGTTATTTTTTTTTTTACTGTAAACAGTATAGTTATAGTATAGTGTTGTATAGAACATAGTCATGTATATAGTGTTAAATAGGAAGGAAGTTCATAGTGCGGGAGGGAACGGGGAGTAAGCGTTCCGTTGTTGAATGAAGGGAACCCGTTGAGGAGCTGGCGGTGAGGGAGGTACCTCTCCCAAAAAGGCTTTCCAGGAATGTGGAAAGCGGTGCGTCCCCAGGTGGTTGGCTGTGAATGCACCCTGCAGTATGGAAGAAAAAAAAAAGATTCCTTCACACACACACACACACACACACACACACACACCACACACACACACAGACAGACAGACAGACAGACAGGCAGGCGCACACACACACACACACACACACACACACACACACACACACACACACACACACACACACACACACACACACACACACACACACACACACACACACACACCTTAAGGCGGTTTATGCCCAGTATGCTCCTGCATAAATCACACATTCATATATCTCTATTTGGACGGACTCCACTGGTCCAAGAGACCACTTTGCTTTGCTTTGCTTTGCTTTGCTTTGCTTACGTGCTTGGAAATGGCAGCGGCAGATGGGGGGGGGGGGGGGGGGGTGGAATGTGAAAAGAAGAAGGAAGTGGCAATTTCATAACTAAATATTTAAAAGGAACTTTTGGGAAACCCAGGGAATTAGATGAAGCCTTAAGCAGAGAGGCACGCACACACGGCGTGGTCCTCACACGGATACAGACCAGCCTGGCTGCAAGGCCACTTGGCCTAATAAAACCACAATTTTAATAAGGTCTCCAAATGTTACCAATACTTGCAAACACAGCAATCAAAACACTCGTTTCATGAGCCGGATATTGCATTATTATTAGAGTCAA
>CM051019.1:14093127-14120627 GCA_027704905.1 Muraenolepis orangiensis
TAGAGTTCTACAGGTGGAGCCTTACTATAGCAGGTAAACTAAACTATATACCCATCAACAGTTCAACAGGACAACTGTTATTAGTCATCTGTTTAGTGGTCGTCATGTCACCTGTCACTATGGTCATATTTGATCAGGTGAAATGAATAGGGCTTGCCTATAGTTATTTTCCCACGGTGCTTTTGCTTATGTTACTTATTCCATATGCAATGAGATACACGATACAAGATACAAGATACAAGATACAAGATACAAGATTTGTATTTGCCGTTTGCAACAAGTACAATGGAACGCTTACTACCCATTCCCTCCCGCAATTATGAATTTCTAATGCTGTATTATTATTAACCGCCTTGAACTTAGGTTCGGAGCACCCACCCAATGCATTGTGGTTGCTATATGGCACTGTGCTTTATATTATAGTACACTTTATATATATTATTATTACATCAACAGGGAACCTCATCGCACCACATTGTCTTCATAAGTGACCCATCGTAAAGCCTCTCACCCTTTCCCTCTGTCTGTGCCAGACAAACGGGTGGAGCAATGGCCGATGATGTCGTCTCCCCTCCCCACGCTGGCCATCAGCTGCCTGTACCTGCTCTTCCTGTGGGCGGGGCCTAGATACATGCAGGACCGGCAGCCCTTCACCCTGAGGAAGACCCTCACCGCCTACAACTTCAGCATGGTGGTCCTCAACTTCTACATTGCCAAAGAGGTACGGGACGGGTGTGTTTGTTCAGCGTGAGGGGAGAGGGAGGGAGGGAAGGGGGGGGGGGGGTTGGGGTACTTCATGCCTGGCGAGACCCTCGAGATAAAGACTGCCTAGAAATGATATCTCCCTACGTTGAGAGAGCGGTCGACTAGGAGGAGATATGATCGAGGTATACAAGCTGCTACTGCATGCCATTTATGATACCAGCCTTCCACAACTTCTCCATCCAGTATCCGAGAGCAGTACCAGAGGTCATAGTTTAAAACTACTACTAAGCACAGATTCAACAAGACAATAAGATTCAGATTCAGAAAACTTTATTAATCCCGAGGGAAATTAAGGTGCAACAGTTGACACAGGGGGAATAAATGCACACACAAGAATACTAAAACCTAAGCTAAAAAACAAAACAACAACTAACTAAAATAAAACTATTATAAACAAAAATAGTTAAAATAATTCTAAATGAAGTCTAAATGTATTGATAAGTGAAGATAATTTACAGTATTATAACAGTAGTACGTAGGTATATACAATACACAACAATACGTATAGTGCAAATTGGCAGTAATAATATATTAATAAATAACTCAACTGAAAAGAACTGAAAAGTGACATGTGAAAAGTGAAAAAGTGAAAAGTGAATTCGGATTTGAAATAGAATATAAGGACCGAAACGATTTCAGCAACAGAGTCGTGAATGATTGGAACTAGTTACCAGAAGAAGTGATCTTGTCACCAAGTCTTAATGCATTCAAATCAAGGCTGCAGGATAACTTCTGGAAGGATCACCCTTGGTGTTTGACTTGGAATGCGGATCTGTAGATATCTCAACCTAAAAACCCTCGCCTAAGCATGTCAGCAATCTGAAGTCAAGGAAGCAAGTAGAGAAACAAGAAGATCTGGTCATAGGGGTCGATGATCTGCGACCAGTACACACCTCAGCTACATAAATAAGAGATGTCAATTTGTTTAATATCACTCTCGCTGGACAGTCATCTATTCCCAAATATGGCCACAGCCTTATGTTGCATAAAAAAAACAAAAAACTCTCAGCCAATCAGAGTGTCTTCTCACTCTCTTCGAATTCTTGACAAATCCGTTTGGAAGTAAAGCATGAAAACATATTGTCCTCTGAGAAAAGCCTTTCCATGCAGATGTCTTTTAACACAGTTATTCGATCTATTTCTGAAACTGAAACTTGATCTGAGAGACAGAAAGAGAGTTGGAAAGATCATGATGGTCTTATGAGGCTAACGCAACACACCTGACACTGTTTACAAAGGACATGCAGATGTCACAATGCATGTGTTGTAAGTGTGACTCAAGAGAAACGTTGGACCGGAAGGAACCTGATCTGTCAGGCAATACACCACAAAATGAAGAAATACTGCATACCTGACGACAGACAGCAGTTATAAAAATAAGATAAAATAAAAACTGAATAGAATAAAATAAGTAATAAATAGTAATTTATACAAAACCGTATAAAGTTAAAAATATAAAAATAAAAATGCAATTTATAAAATGCAATATATCAGCACAGAAAAAGAGCAATATGTATATATAAATCAATGTAATAAAAGATACATTGTTATATGCTATACGCCCTTGTTCAGCAGCCTGATGGCCTGACTGTGGAAGCTATCTCTGAGTCTATTTGTACGGCACTGATACTGCGGTATCGCCTGCCTGACGGTAACAGTGAATACAGTTCGTGGCTGGGGTGGGCAATGTCTTTTATGATGCGTTTGGCCTTGGCCACGCACCGCTGGTTGTATATATCCAGGAGGGAGGGGAGCTCACCTCCAACGATATACTGGGCCGTCCGCACCACCCTTTGAAGTGCTCTGTGCTCGAGTGCGGTGCAGTTCCCGTACCGGGCGGGGATACACCCTGTAAGAACACTCGATGGTGCCGGTATAGAATGTTCTCAGGATGCGGGGGCCCATGCTGAATTTCCTCAGACGCCTGAGGAAATACAGGCGTTGTTGGGCCCTTTTTTTCCACGTGGCATTCAAACTATTGTTTGACTGCATCTGCTGTGGTGCTCCGTTTCCTCAGCTCCTGATAGCCTCCAGAGCAGCCGGGTACAGCTACCTCTGCCAGCCTGTCGACTACTCTGAAGATGTCAACGAAGTCAGGGTGAGTGCCAAATCAAAGTGCCTTTTTTGTCATAATAATAAAATAATTCAAATTTGTCAGCACAAGTACTGCCCTAATAATAACTAGTACAGTAATGATTTTACTGCATTTAACCCATCCTAGTATTAGGAGCAGCGGTCAGCTTTTTATACAGCGCCCGGGGAGCAGTTAGGGTAGGTGTCTTCCTCAAGGATAGTTTTTTTTTGCTAGGAGGAGCCAGGGAACGAACCAGCAACCTTCCGGCTGTGAGGCGACCGCTCTACCTCCTGAGCTATACTGCTGCTCCTAATTCTCTGCATTTTACCCATCCTAGTGTTAGGAGCAGTGGGCAGATATTATTACAGTGCCCGAGGAGCAGCGTAGGGGGTGCCTTGCTCAAGGGCACTCAGGCAGTAAACCGGTGTTTCCGGGTCTTGAACCGGCGACCTTGCGGCTCCCAAGCCAAGTCCTTATCCACTGAGCAATTGCCTCCACGTCATGTCTCACATTCACCCATTTATTCATTCATATACACACATTCATCCACCGACTGCGGAGTATATGCATGCATCCATGTATACATGCATGAGGAGGCGGGAATTATCTAGTTAAGGTTAGGGCGTTGGACTCCCAACCAGAAAGGAACCCCCCCCCCCCCAATGTCCACACAGTCTACCGCTAGGTGTCCTTGAGCAAGATGCCTGTCCATGAATGTACCTAAAACAAATAGTCACTGTACGTTTCTTTGGATATAAGCGTCTGAATAACTTGTATTACTTGTATAAATGACTAAATACAAGTAAACACTACCCAACTTACCTGCACATTTAACCAACGTTCGAATGCTGACAAGGAATAGGGCGTCTTTCTGTCATTTCTTTAATCTCCGGTGGGACCGATGCTTTAATCCTATTGTTGAGGCTAAGAAGATCACTGCTAATGTGTGTTGGTGTTTCTGTGTGTGTGTGTGTGCGTGTGTCTGCACGTGTGTGTGTGTGTGTGTGTGTGTGTGTGTGTGTGTGTGTCTGCGCGCACGTGTGTGTGTGTGTGTGTGTGTGAAAAGCAAAAAAAACTTATCCCTATCTATCCACATGATGGACTGAGTTTGTTCCTTTGCTTATACTACGGCACATTGAGGACCGGTTGAAACATTAAAACAAAAATAATAATAATAAAGTTCCCCATTAATTCAACAGGAATTAAGAATATGTTAGGGGCTGTTATTATGGAATGGGCGTGGCCTATGGGCATGAGGGGTGGGGTTAGTCCTCTTACCACTTTAATACTCCACCCATAAGCTCCACCCACTGACACTGCTTCACTGGACGGCAGTGAAGGAGAGGTCATACACAGGATACCGTGGTGGGGCCTATTGGTTCACTGGACTTTGCTTTCTATCAATGCTCTATGTTTAAACCCCCAAACATTAGGGAATCAAGCACATCATGGAGAGAAAAAAAGAAACAAAAGACAATACACAGCTATGAGACGTAAATGATGCTGTTTATACCTTATGTCATAAGACATCTGATCATATCGGGGACTTTAACCCACTCTGCAAGCCTCTTCTTCTCTGGCATACCTCTCTCTGGAGAGTTAGTGAGGGCAGTGAGTTGTACTGAGATAGGAGGACCAAATGCAATTTGTGTCTCATCGGAAGCCGTTAGCTTGCTAGTAGCTAGCGGGGGGGGGGGATACACAGTGGGTATCTGTGATAGATTAAGACCTTGCCGTTGTAACTTACAGATTACATTACCAAGAGTAATGAATTGATTGAGACTTGTGTGGCAGAATTGAATTCACCCTGGAGGGACACTATAGCGAATCAGTGAAGGCGGTTAAGACCAGGCTGACAGAAAAGTGTCTTTTCATCAGATAGCAGCGGAAGTGATTCAACTACACATCAGAGACGGGTTTTGCAATCGTCAATTATTACCTCCGCCATCGAAGATGGGCCAGAGGTTATGTTTTCGCCCCTGTTTGTCTGTTGGCAAGATAACTAAATAAGTTATGTACGCAATTGGACAAAACTTTGTGGTTGGATAACTTATGGGCTAAGAAACAGTTGATTTGGCGCTTTATGAGTCCTTAGTTACATTTTAGTTGAATTAGTGCATTAAAAACACTCGCTGTTTCCCGTGACCGCCAAATCTAGGTTGCAAACAACTATTCAGTCATACTCAATTGCTGAGAAATTCCTGGCACAACGCAGAGCACTGAAGCACCTCACCTCGGTCGGGTGAACACAGAGGCTGTACTGAAGCACCTCATCTCAGTCGGGTGAACACAGAGGCTGTACTCTTGCTGCTTTTCAGATAGCCTCGGCCCTCTGGTGGTACTACATCTCCAAGGGAGTGGAGTTCCTGGACACGGTCTTCTTCATCCTGAGGAAGAAGTTCAACCAGGTCAGCTTCCTCCACGTCTACCACCACTGCACCATGTTCATCCTGTGGTGGATCGGGATGAAGTGGGTCCCCGGGGGACAGGGTGAGCACATTGGTTTGCCGTGTTTGTTTTGTGTACAGAAAGGTATTATTATTGTCCTTGAACTGTGTGGCGCGTTCCAACAGCGTCTCCTCGGTGGTTCACTATGTCCTTCCTCTTCCATCTTCTCGGCCAAGGACAGACATCTTAGCAAGTGAACCTGTGGTTGCGTCTAACCTCCATCTTCCATCTTCATCCACAGCCTTCTTTGGTGCAACCATCAACTCCTCCATCCACGTCCTCATGTATGGATACTACGGCCTGGCCGCCCTGGGACCCCAGATCCAGAAGTACCTCTGGTGGAAGAGATACATCACCATCATCCAGATGGTAACACTCCCCCCTCTTAATACCCTTTTTTTGGTCACCGGTTCTTCATCCGTCTGTTCAATGATCATGACGTGAATAGCTACGCTGGTATCAATATGAAACCAAAAGCTCAGTGTAGCAGACAACACTGCCACCAGCCATTAAAAAGGCTGCTTGAGGGCTGTTATGGAGAAAAAAGAAACCTCCGTTGAGGAATCCGCTATCGACTTTGAAGCACAATATGTTGCTTTGCTTACAAGAATAACAATATCTAGTGTTGAGAATCAAGTCAATTTCAATAAAGGTTACAGAGCTATAGTACTGAGACGAAACTGGAATACATTGGAATGGTTATTTTCTGCTCACTGTGGCTCTCAAACTAGAAAAGGTTTTTCCCATTCATCAGGTAGAGTTACAGTCACCAATGTGTTAAACGTCGCTCACAAACGGTCGAGGACGCCACATGGAGCCAGTGTGCCATGTTTACAATTCAAAAATCTTCTAGTATCTAACTTGGGTTGCTTAGCTTAGCTAGATTCCTGTCCTGCTCAGGTCAGGTCAGGTCAGATTGAGAACGTAGCATCTCACCGTCCCACGATGAGATGGGATTTTTTCGTAGGCCTACTACGTGCGTTAGGCTTGTTCACGTGCGAGTGACTACATCATCATCATGATGATGATGTAGTGAACTTTGAACTTGAATGTCCGGTAGTGTAGTGTGTGTGCAAAGACACACGTTACAGGAGTCTTCAACTGTTGTTACAGTGTGTGCCCGTTAACCATGTTCTGTGTGTGTGTGTGTGTGTGTATGTGTGTTGGCTTTTGCGTGCGTGTGTGTGTGTGTGTGTGTGCTTGCGCTTGTGTGTGTGTGCTTGCGCTTGTGTGTGTGTGTGTCTGTATGCGTGTTTGCTTGTGCTTGTGTGTGTGTGTGTGTGTGTGTGTGTGCTTGCGCTTGTGTGTGTGTGTGTGTCTGTATGCTTGTGTGTGGTGTGTGTGTGTGTGTGTGTGTGCGTGTGTGCGTGCGTGCACGTGCATGGGTGCATGCGTGTGTGTGTGTGTGTGTGTGTGTGTGTGTGTGTGTGTGTGCGTGCGTGCGTCATTAGATCCAGTTCCACGTAACCATCGGCCACGCTGGCTACTCCCTGTACACGGGCTGCCAGTTCCCCAGCTGGATGCAGTGGACCCTGATCGGCTACGCCGTCACCTTCATCGTCCTCTTCGCCAACTTCTACTACCACGCCTACCGCCGGAAGCCGGCCGCCGGCCGCAAGCCCGCCGCCACCGCCACCGCCAACGGCCTGGTCGCGGCGACCAACGGTCACAGCAAGGAGGCGGAGGCTGAGGAGAATGGGATGAAGTCGAGGAAGGGACGGCCCAAGAAGGAGTAAAACAAAACAAAACAAAACACATGCGTGAAGAGGCAGGAAGGAAGGAAGGAAGGAAGGAAGGAAGGAAGGAAGGAAGGAAGGAAGGAAGGAAGGAAGGAAGGAAGGAAGGAAGGAAGGAAGGAAGGAAGGAAGGAAGGAAGGAAGGGAGGGAGGAAGGGAGGGAGGGAGGGAGAGAAGGAGGGAAGGAAGGAAGGAAGGAAGCAAAAACGCGATGGGAGTGAGTGATGGGTGTGCGAAGGGGAGGTAGGAGGGTGTGGGGGGGGTGGGTAGATGTGTGTTATATTGGTGTGTGTGTGTGTGTGTGTGTGGTGTGTGTGTGTGTGTGTGTGTGTGTGTGTGTGTGTGTGTGTGTGTGTGTGTGTGTGTGTGTGTGTGTGTGTGTGTGTGTGTGTGTGTGAGTGTGTGTGTCCGTGTGTCTGTCTTTTTTACAAGAAGATGAATAGATGAATACAGGCCTGTGCGTTCTGAATCTTGTCAGGACCAGAATAAGCAGCGGTGGGCTTCACCTTCTCCTCCGAAGCTCCACCTTCCACCTTCTCCACCTTTTGGACTCTTTGACAATGTGATGGTTTTGGACGAAAGGTTTGATATAGTTGTGTCAATGTGGATCCATTTTTCTTAATTTTTTTTTAGCACTCTTAAAGAGTTTTTCTGAATTAAATTCAAATAAACGCAAAAATGTGTAAAACGAGCACGAGCGGAATTTGGCCTTGTCTTTGGCGTGACTTTCTGAGGTGATTTTCTGCTCGATAACTTAAGACACAACACGACGCCTCTCGATGGAAGAGAAAGACAAGATAAAAAGAGTGGTACATTTAAATGACAGTATCTAATCGACCTTTTTACATGTAGTAATAGTAGTAGCAATTCAAAATAAAAATTTTAATAAAAACATAACTTTGGCGTATTCTAAAATATTGAAAGGCACGAGAGGGGGGCATTAGAATTCTATATTTTTCTGTATTCTTGTGAATTTGCGGGTATTTCTGTCTGTTTTGTGTGTGTGTGTGTGTGTGTAGCTGAAAAACAGGAGTCGGACAGAGTGAGAAAGTACACTCAGTATTGTCTCACTGCCACAATAGAACTGACCGGAAACCTGATCCTTAAAATTAGCTCTTTCTCTTGTTAAGTTTTTTTGTTGTTTTTTTTTAAGAAAAACTTTGTTTTATTTAAAAAAAAATACAACCCGCACTTCTGGGTGTGAAACATGAAGACAATAAAGAGGATGCCAACACCCTTCGTATGTGTTCGTGTGTATAACTACGCCCATGGGGTTGAAGTCCAGAACGATGGCGTGTGTGTGTGTGTGTGTGTTTGGTTTGCTGCAAACTTGATGACCTCTCTCCTCTCTCCTATCCGACACCCAAACCACTAACACTCTAATTGTCCTACACTCCCTTAGACCCCATTTACAACCATCCCCACCCCCGTTCCATCCTTCTTCTTTCCATATAGGAGAAGATTATAGAGAGAGAGAGAGAGAGAGAGAGAGAATGAGGGGGGGAGAGACAGAACGAGAGAGAGAGAGAGATAGAGAGAGAGAGGGGGGGGGGGAGAGAGAGAAAATGAGGGGGGAGACAGAACAAAAGAGAGAGAGAGATAGAGAGGGGGGGGAGACAGAACGAGAGAGAGAGAGTGAGGAGGGAGAGACAGAACGAGAGAGAGAGAGAGAGAGTGAGGGGGGAGAGACAGAACGAGAGAAAGAGAGAGAGATAATGAGGGGCGAGAGAGAGAGAGAGTGAGGAGGGAGAGACAGAACGAGAGAGAGAGAGAGAGAGAGAGAGAGAGAGAGAGAGAGAGAGAGAGAGAGAGAGAGAGAGAGAGAGAGAGAGAGAGAGTGAGGGGGAGAGACAGAATGAGAGAGAGAGAGAGAGAGAGAGAGAGATAATGAGGGGCGAGAGAGAGAGAGAGAGAGAGAGAGAGAGAGAGAGAGAGAGAGAGAGAGAGAGAGAGAGAGAGCTTGCCTGTGTCTTTGACCTGTCCAGACAGATCTGCCCTAATCTTGGAGGCTAAATTGGCTTTAGCTGCAAAAGAGCTTATTTCCACGTCACTCCAATGGTTAGTACAGGAAACCAGGTCACTCAAAAGAACCGTCCACCTGGATTCAGCTCTGGCTGTGTGTGTGTGTGTGTGTGTGTGTGTGTGTGTGTGTGTGTGTGTGTGTGTGTGTGTGTGTGTGTGTGTAGAAACCACTGCTAAGAAAGGGTTTCATTGAAAAGGCAAAAAAACATATTTGTTTCTTACTATTGGAATGCATCCAGTTCCTGGTGACTCAAATGTATCCGTAACCTAACCTTCCATCAGCTTTCTGCTCTCTCTCTCTCTCTCTCTCCTCTCTCTCTCTCTCTCTCTCTCTCTCTCTCTCTCTCTCTCTCTCTCTCTCTCTCTCTCAGTAAATGAATCACTGCTCTGAAAATAATTGACTTATACTCTTATTTATTCGTATCCGCTTTCCCGTCAGACGCTAAACCATATCAATCATCTCCTACATTACCGGTTTACCTCAAAACCTTTTAGACGACGTTTTACAGGAAAGCCATCACGGACGATCAATTATTCATCCGTGTACTACCCCCCCGGCTTCCTGTTGCGGCCCCAGAGCACAAAACAAATGACAACCGATCGTTTCAAATCACAGATCCCATCATCCAACTCATCATCTCATGGATGCTCTGGACGCTACAGAACTCACACTCACTCCCCTCCACCTAACTCACTGGAAGCATTGCTGACCTAAAACCTCAGGTTAGAGATTCAGGGACCTAAAACTGACTTAAAACCTTAAAAGGTTCAGGGATGGAATATAACAGCCTTTGCAGAGCCTTATTCCCAAAGGGCAACAACTTAACACACACACACACACACACACACACACACACACACACACACACACACATCCTTTAATGTTCTTGGTCCAGCACACATATGGTCTAAGGTTAAATCCTCCTCTCAACTCCCAACCTTTCACACACTTCCTCACTCCACCACCTCTCCACCCTCTCTGAGGTGGTGGAGAGAGCCTTTTTCAAGGCAGCACTGAACATGTGTTTAACTTTGGTGCATCTGCTTCCACGCAAATTTTCGTTTTTCGGCCAAATTCACATCTACCGTAAATGTCAATATCCCGGTGAACGTAATCACAAGTGATTTGTAGTAGTCGTGTGCTCGTGGCTGTGAATCATGAAGCAGTCAGTTTGGTAAAAATCCTCAAATCATCCATAGCTTACGACAGCATAGCATCTCCTGCGACCCCCATATGCATATCAGAGGGACCCCAAGTGGGTTCCCGACCCCAAGGTTGGGAACCACGGCGACAGTCACAAAGAAAGGTCTTCAGAATATATGACACCCTAACCCTTATAAGCCCTCTAAAGGGTCCCGAGGAAAACTCCCCCCAAAACCGGGAGGGGAGGTAAACTTTGAGGAAGAACACAGAAGAAGGATCCTTCCTCCCATGTGGGCAATGTGTAAGATCTGTAATGAACTTAAACTGATAGAGAGAGAGAGAGAGAGAGAGAGAGAGAGAGAGAGAGAGAGAGAGAGAGAGAGAGAGAGAGAGAGAGAGGGAGAGAGATAGAGAGGGGGGGGAGAGGGAGAGAGAGAGAGGGGGGAGAGAAAGAGAGGGAGAGAGAGAGAGGGGGAGAGAGAAAGAAAGACAGAGAGATACACAGAGAGTGGGGGTGGGGGGGGAGAAAGAGGTAGAGGGAGGGAGAGAGAGATCGGGAGGAGAGAAAGGGGGTGAGAGAGAGAGAGAGATCGGGGGAGAGAGAGGGGGTGAGAGAGAGAGAGGGGGGGGTGAGAGAGAGAGAGAGAGGGGGGGTGAGAGAGAGGGAGAGATCGGGGGGAGAGAAAGGGGGTGAGAGAGAGAGAGAGGGGGTGAGAAAGAGAGAGATCGGGGGAGAGAGAGGGGGGGGAGAGAGAGAGAGGGGGGGGTGAGAGAGAGAGGGAGAGATCGGGGGTGAGAGAGAGAGAGGGGGTGAGAAAGAGAGAGATCGGGGAGAGAGAGGGGGGGAGAGAGAGAGAGAGAGAGAGAGATCGGGTGAGAGAGAGAGAAAGAGAGAGAGGGGGGGGGGGGGTTTGGTGAAGGGATGAGGGGTGCCTAGGAGGATGCAGGCAGGAAATGAGCCAGGGTGTAAGAGGATTGTGCTCCCAGGCCAAAGCTTTTCTATCAAAGGCATTTAGCACAGGTCACTGTAACATGCATGTGTGCCAAGGAAAGCGTGTGTGTGTGTGTGTATGCTTTTGTGTGTGTGTGTGTGTGTGTGTGTGTATGCTTTTGTGTGTGTGTGTGTGTGTGTGTGTGTGTGCGTGTGTGAGCCTAGATACTGTCACATGGCATTGGACGGCTGACCTTCAAAATATTCCACAACTCATCTGTGTTTATAGGAAGGCACACACACTTTAAAATGCACGTCTATCACACACACACACACACACACACACACACACACACACACACACACACACACACACACACACACACACACACACACACATAGGCTACACATTGTATATTTCATTCTATAAAAACGATATAAATGGAGGCAAAGAAAGGGGCGGTCCTGTCGGGGTTAAGTCCAGAAGACAAGCCAGAGTTGACCCGTCACTCACTCATCTCATTAGCACATTATATGACTAAGGAGCTCCTTCTGCTACCGGCGAGTGCAAACAGTCAGCGTTTTACCGACGCGCGTCTACATGCACGGCTTCCGTACTTCCACTGTGGCACACCGCGCACAGGTGGTTAGTCTTTGAGCGCCCCGTTCTGTAGAAACACCACCCTCTGGTGGCGACGAGGTGCATGTGCGGGTTTCAAAAGCACCGGTGATACACGTGGAGTGGGCGAGAGATCATCAGAGAACAAATCCAAGTCTGTCATGACAGATTAAATATATCCCGTATACCAAAACGACATTGAGAATAACAGAACTAAGGCAGACACTTTTATATTATTATGTTATTATTCTTAGTTTGTGCGTGCAATGCATAATTTGTAATATGAATACAGTAACAATAAAGGCCTCTTATCTTATCTTAGACACCTATGTGTATCCATGTGTATTAATTGCTCCCTTAAAACAAATGAGCGTTTGTTCTTTTTTTTCCACACACACACACACACACACACACACACACACACACACACACACACACACACACACACACACACACACACACACACACACACACACACCAAGAACAACAACAAGGGTAAACTTGGTGCAAGTGCGCTATTGCTATTGGCCTATAGTTGATGACATATGGTAAAGCTTCGCTGTTTGACGAGAGGCCTCGCCATTGTGCACAGTGCCTGGTGGTACCCCCTCCCCCGTCTCTCACATCCCCATCATCACCATGCCAACAACACTCGCCCTACAGCTGTGAGCTGCGGTTAGACTACATGAAACTCAAAGACACTTTATAATAGTATTACAACAATGTGACACATAAATACATGAACAGAGGAAAACAATAGGTTAAAAACATAAAAGTCAACATTAATTGCACAGGTATGTTGGTAATTGAAGGTTAAACGTTGAAACATAACATTCGTGTGTGTACATATGAAGGACTTTAAGAAGGCGTTTCTCCTATATGCTTCGTCCACTTCCAATATATATGTCAACGTAAGATGTAGGCCAGTGGACAATTCCAGAGGGAACAGCGACACCTAGCGGCCAACAGGAGTTTGCGGCTACGTGGCGTTTTATCATTTGGGCCTCTTTAATGAACACGATGGCAGCCTATCCGCAGCCTAGATGGGACCCAATTTTGAGTTAGGATTTAATTTAAGAATGGAGGCCTAATTGTGGGGCTGTACAACAAAACATATAATATCAAAGGTTAGACAGATTCATAATAATATATGAAAATTATGGAAAATATTTAAAACAAAAAAACATATTCCGAATGACACTTTATATATTATATATTACTTTTATCTAAACGGACACATTTTATTTTCGCTTTTAAACTATATGATGCTATAATAAATAGCATTTTGTTTTTTAAGTTGTAACGATAAGGACCAGAGATGCACCCTGCCGCTAGGGGCGCTGTCTCAGCATCCCATCCAGCAGGCAAGGAGAGCAAGCAAGCAAGCAGCAGGGAGCCTCTTCGTGAAGGCTTCTCCAAAACACGAATCACCTCCTCCAAGTCTCTCTCTCTCTCTACGATACGCGAGGGACGAATAAAATCAACACGAAAGCCGGTCTGTGGAGGAGAAGGGAGGAGGAGGAGGTGGAGGAGGAGGAGGTGGAGGAGGAGGAGGTCAGCTGACGTCACGGAGAGAGGGAGAGCCAGAGAGAGAGAGAGAGCCAGGAGCACGGGAGCAGGCAGCTGTTCCCCCGGATGGTGGTGCTGAAATCGATCCCGTCAGAGCTGAACAGGGCGGATGCTCTGTGTGCACGACCAGGGGAAGACATCCCGAGACGACCCCAGCGGTTTACCCTGCCTTCTTCGTCGCTCATCCTCCCACTGTGTGTGTGTGTGTGTGTGTGTGTGTGTGTGTGTGTGTGTGTGTCTCTCTCTCTCCCTCTCTGCTTTCGAAGGGGACTGATCCCAACCTCCAATCGACACAGCCGGCCTGCCGCAGAGATAAAAAAAAGAAAGAAGAAACCGGCGATTTTGAGGGGTTTATAGAGCGAAGGATGCCCACAAGCTTAACTCACTAGTGCCAAATTATATCTGCAACCATTAATATCTTGCGTCGCAAAGATGCAAAGCAACACAAGCGGCGCAGACGGGGAGGAGGTCCAGGAGGAGAAGGAGGCCGCTCAGACCGAGGTACCCACCGGCCCTGGGTCTCTCGAGGCGGGGGCCGTGACACAGCAAGACCAAGGCCTTCTGGACGAGATGGAGAATTTACTGGAGGAAAACGAAGATCTCAAGGTATGATGGCTCTCATCTCATTTTTATATTTTTTTGGATATGGCTGGATATAGGCAAATTGGTGGTCAACATCATCAACATCATCATCATCATCATCATCAGCGAATTAAAAAATACAATTTGTTGTTTGCTCGGGAATATTTGTGCAGACATGCAGAGCTGGTTGGTCCAGAGTTAATTTATTGTGCTTTGACATGCGCACAGGACCGTTCATTTATCAGGTCGAATCAGCCCACAGCGAACCTGTTGACCTCATGTTTGCAGTATCATACTGACGTACTGACCGCTCCGGGAGAGACACAAACACAAATCACCAACGCTAAATGGATGGATACCCAATAACAAGTTGACATAAACAGGATTCGTCCACATTGGTAACCTGTAGTAAATTGGAAACATAACTCACGTTAAGATGTCCATCCATCTCAAATGAGCCCTTGAGCTTTAAAAAAAACAACATAGACCACTAACCTTGTGTTCTAATTCCAGTATATGCACTGATGTCCAGTTGTTGTTTTTGTAGAAACCTTACTACGGTAGGACTATTGTACGTTATGGTTGTTGTCAGCCTCACCTCACTGAGGAGGAGCGTCTAAAAGCTTAATGCACTGTACATGTGAAACGCATAGGCAGGACTTAATTTGAATTCACTGTCTTCTCTGGTCAGCTCATCTTTCTTTCCCTTTCCTCCCGCACACTTGCGCCATCTGGTGGTCAAACGCGAACACTTGACGTCTCCGCCACCGTCTCTGCAGTGCGAGATCGAGGAGATGAGGACCGAGATGGACGAGATGCGCGACACCTTCTACGAGGAGGACACGTGCCAACTGCAGGAGATGAGGCGTGAGCTGGAGAGAGCCAATAAGAACTGCCGGATCCTGCAGTACCGCCTGCGCAAGGCGGAGAGGAAGAGGATGCGCTACGCCCAGACGGGGGAGATTGACGAGGACCTGCTGAGGAGCCTGGAGCAAGACCTCAAGGTAAGAGAGGACGATGAGGAGGAAATAAAGTAAATAAAGTTAGAATAGATGGATGATAGAAAGAAAGACAAATGAGTAAAGTTTTTAAAAAAAAATCAGTTTTTGGTGTTTCGGTGTTTTGGTTTGTGCAGATTTCAGATTCAGATTTGGTGTATTTGTCACATATTTAAGGTACAGTGTATAATGTACAGTGAAATCACCAGCTCTGAAGATGTGCAAAAGGGTGTGTGTGTGGGGGGGGTGGGTTAGTCCTTGTAGGTGGCTTAGTGTACATTCAGGTACCGGATGGCCTGGGAGAAGAAACCCCTGCCGAGTCTCTCTCCGTCCTGGCCTTGTAGCCTTGCCCGTGGGACCTTCTGCTTGGGGCGTAGCAGGGAACAAGAACAGAACAGAGTCGCGCTGTGTGTTAAGGAAACACCCATGAGCAACACTCGAGTGTGTTTTTTCGCCCACAGGTGGCCAAAGACGTGTCGGTGCGACTCCACCACGAGCTGGAGAACGTGGAGGAGAAACGCACCAAGACGGAGGACGAGAACGAGAAGCTGAGGCAGAAGCTCATCGAGGTGGAGGTGACGAAGCAGGCCCTGCAGAATGAACTGGAAAAGAACAAAGAGGTGGGTTACCGCCGCTCTCTCCCCCGCCACGGCCGAACAAGCGCCGGGCCGCTGGTGCAGAGTTAGCATTTCAGTACACACTGGTACTTCAACCCCCATACTGCTCTTTTTCCCCTCCGCCAGTCTCAAAAGCGACGAGGAAGCAAAGATGTACAGAAGACGGACAAGAAGTCAGCACAGACTCCCACGGAGGTGAGGTCTGAGGGTTAATGGGTCCAATCCCCATACCTCTACATCGGAGTTGGTCCATCCCAGGCGCTGGGAGTTTGACGCAATATCGATGAATAATATAATCAGCTATGCTTATGAATTCAAAACAGAATTCGAAAACAGTCTAGCTGAGGGTCATTAGATTGAAGTATATGGGGATTTAAAGTTAGGTATCCAACTTAAACTGGCTTAAACTTGTCAGACTAAATCTAGTTTTCCTTTCTCTCTGATGTTTCAAACCTGGTATTTTTTTTTTATCACTTTAACCTTCTCGTCAGAATTAACATTGAACAACTATAAATGATAATATTGAATTACTAATCAATGGAATTACTTTTTCCGAATACACAAAATCCCAAGAACCAAATGGACCAATTCTCAAGTGACACCCATCATTTATAGTTTGACTATCTGTCAATGATGTCTTTTAAGCGTATTGATTCCCCTTCACACAGACTAAACACAATGTGCTATCGCCTAAGGTCCTGACATTTAAAAGAACATTTTCCAGCAAGTCAGCATTTCATGTTATCGTTTAGTTCTAGAGATTAATTCAGGAAGTTAGCCGTCGTCAAATGTCCAATTGATCTTAGCTTAGCTTCTTATCACATAACCTTTAAGCCAACTTGCTCAGTTCAGCCAGTTAACAGATAGTCTGTCTCCCTTTACCATGTTCTAACTTTGCAAAAGTCTATTCATAATAATTTTTTAATTCTTATTATTAATACGACTTGCACTCTTAACCCCTCATTCCTTGCTTTTATACATTGAACTTCCCAAGACTATTACATGCTCTGGACCTAAACTATTGTCCATTTTGCAGAAGCTTTAATCCAAAGCAACCTACAGTCGCTTCGGATAAAAGAGTCATTACTTAGCCAGTAGGGTTTAGGCCTCTTGCTCAAAGGTTAGAAGTAGACATTGGGTTTCGAACTTGGGACCGGTAGGAACACCCTAACCACTACCCGATCCTCGGGCTGGACAATAATTCAATATTACTGTTTATCATATTTGAGTGTAATCATATCGTGATATAATTCCATATCAAATGATGGATGATATGATGCTATTGTGCACGATTTGGTTTAAAAACGGTCATAATGAGGTAGACATTTTTTTTAAATAATGTATTTAAACACATTTTCATGTGTCATTTTGATTATTTGATTTAGCCAAATGGTGATAACTATCAATATGGCCATAAACCATATACACTATCCCCCGCCCACTATGTCACCTGCACCTTCCTCTCCTCCTCCTCCTCCTCCTCCTCCTCCTCCTCCTCCTCCTCCTCCTCCTCCTCCTCCTCCTCCTCCTCCTCCTCCTCCTCCTCCTCCTCCAGGACGACAACGAGGACCTGAAGTGCCAGCTGGCCTTCATCAAGGAGGAGGCGGTGCTCATGCGGAAGAAGACGGCCAAGATCGACAAGGAGAAGGACCGCCTGGAGCAGGAGCTCCAGAAGTACCGCTCCTTCTACGGGGACCTGGACAGCCCTCACCCCAGGGGGAGGCGGGCGGTCCGCCCACCACCCGCGAGTCGGAGCTGAAGCTGCGGCTACGCCTGGTGGAGGAGGAGGCCAACATCCTGGGGAGGAAGATCGTGGAGCTGGAGGTGAGGGGGGCAAAAATGGGAACAGATGGATCAACTTGCACGGATGGCTTCAGGCAGCCTCAGCGTCTGTTGCTGTTGAGGTTTGCGTTAATATTTAATCAGTTGATGCTGTTTTACATTCCACCCAGTCATGCAGCGAGACACTTTTATCCAACATAACCTACAGTGAATTCACAGTGAATTAAGATATCATGAGATTATGACATAATATCTTTCAGGTAGGGTAAGATATATATATCTTAATGATAGGATGCATTAACAATTCATAAATACAGCAACTACTAAAATACAAAAATGTGGTTGTGATTACAATGTGTGTAAGAGCTGCACGGTGGTAAGGGTAGTCGTCAAAAACCTTACGAACACGTTTTTTACGACCTTGCCTTGACGTTGTACTTCATCACCGCTAACGAGTCCCCGCCCATCTCCACCCGACCTCCACCATCACCATCAACAATCATCATCATCGTCATTCCCCTTGTGTCCTCCTATCCTCCCCCCCCCCCCCTCTCCCCCCCCCCCCCACCCAGGTGGAGAACAGGGGCCTGCGTGCCGAGCTGGACGACCTGCGGGGAGAGGAGGAGGGCGGGCACGGCGGCCCGGGGAGCGGCCGGGGAGGCGGCGGCGTGGGGGCGGACCTGACGGAGCTCCGTCAGCAGCTGCAGCTGGTGGAGGACGAGGCGGAGCTGCTGCGGAGGAACCTGGCCGACTCGGAGGACCAGAACAAACGGGTGACCACGGAGCTCAACAAGATGCGCTTCAAGGCGGGCACCCACGAGGGAGGGGGTCGGCACGGGGCGGCCGCCGCGGCCGCCGCAGCCGCCGCAGCCGCCGCGGCGGCGGACGGGGTGAAGGCCGAAGCTCTGACGGAGGAGCTGAAGGCCGCCCGGTTGCAGATCAACGACCTCAGTGGCAAGGTAGGCCAGTAAAGCCCTCCACACACCGCAGATGTCATCCATTAGACACTTTATTGTTCTTCTTATTGTGTTTAGTATTGTTATAGTATATTTTTTATTATAGTATATAGTATAGTATATAGCATAAAGTGTTGTTACTTGTTAGTATTAGTATATAGTAGTATAGTATAGTAGTATTTTAGTGTTGTATAGTATAGTATTGCATAGTAAAGCATAGTATTATTGGACAAATTCAGAAAGCGTGAGTGACAATAATGTTAAGTTTCAATAATTTCCACCACTTTGTCCAGACAAATTTTCTATATATATATACAGTATATATATAATATTTTTTAATATAATAATAATAATATAATATTTTATTATTCTAATTTATTGAAATTTCTACTGTCCTGATCTTTACCTAAATTCCCTGTCCGGGATGAGCACGACCTACAATCTATAATGAAGTACCATGTACCATGTGTAATGTTCTGTTCTGTTCTGTTCTGTTCTGTCATGTGATCTCCGTCCTGCCTTGTCCCCCCCCCTGCTGGCCAGGTGATGCAGCTGCAGTACGAGAACCGCGTGCTGCTGTCCAACATGCAGCGCTACGACCTGGCCTCGCACCTCTCCCTGAGGGGCAGCCCGCGGGACAGCGACGCCGACAGCGACGCGGGGGGCGGGCCGTGTGGCGGGGGCGGGCCCGGCGACTCCTCCCCCTCCTCCTCCTCCGCCCGCCTGCAGCCGCCGCACCGCAAGCGCGAGGGCCCCGTGGGCGGGGAGAGCGACTCGGACGAGGTCAGGAACGGAAACAGCAGCGGCGGCGGTGGCGTCGGCCGCTGTCTGACGCCCACCCGGGGGCTCTACACCCCCACGGGCCTGGAGGGGATCGCCGCCCCCTCGTCCGCCTCCTCCTCCCCCACCACCGCCTTTGCCCGCTTCCTGCCCGGCGGCGGCGGGGGCGGCCGCTGCGGCGGCTTCGGCGGGGGCGGGCTACGCGACAGGCAGCAGATGATGGACATCCGCATGGAGGCCGAGAGGCTGGTGCGCACCATGGACCGCCTCATCGCCGACACGGCCTCCATCATCTCCGAGGCGCGCGTCTACGGCGGCGGTGGCGGCGGCGAGATGATGTTCGGCCGTGGCAGTGGCGTGGAAGACAGGGGGAGAGAGGAGGAGGAGGGGATGGGGATGGGGATGGGGATGGGGATGGGGATGGGGATGGGGATGGGGATGGGAGGGAGGTTCCGGGAGCACGAGCTGCTGTATCGCATCAGCGCCCAGATGAAGGCCTTCCGGAAGGAACTGCAGGCCTTCATAGACCGCCTGGAGCTGCCCAAGCTGGAGGGCAGGGACACAGAGGAGCCGCTGTCGGTGGGTATTGTTGTGAAAGCGTGTGTGTGTGTGTGTGTGTGTGTGGGTCATCTCAGTGTCGTATGCTGGCCTGTGTTGTTAGCGCATAGATCGGTGGTTCTATAACTGGGGGGTACGCCCTCTAGGGGGGGCCCGGAGTAATGACAGAGGGTTGCGTGGCGAGGCTCAATATAAATGATGCGATATCGTAAAAGATCTGACTTGTTCCTTTTTATAGATTTGCCATTGCAGTTCTGTATTAATGATGTACAATGTATTAAATGTATTCTATAGGAGAGTGTAAAAGATGTGTCTGAGGTGCATGTTGGTTTTGGGGTTGGTTTTAATCTACAAAAGGGGCCCTGCATAATATACGTTTGGGATCCACTAGCGTAGACTGAGAGTGAATGTGTGTCCGTGGTTCTGTCGAAGTGTACGTGTCACAAACGGCATCAGCTCAACACTAACCCGTTGGTCTTCTGGTCTTCTTCAACCTTCTTGTCGTTCCCTCCTTGCTCTCTCTCCAGATGTTCCAGCCCATCATCCTTCTCATCCTCATTCTGGTGTTGTTCTCATCCCTCTCGTACGCCACCATCTTCAAGCTAGTCTTTCTTTTCACCCTTTTCTTCGTCCTGTGATTCTTTTTTAACCTTTTTTTTTATATTTCGTTCTTTTCTTCTGAGTTGCATTGTTTGTTTTTTTCTTTGCTTTTTTGCTCTGTTGACGTTTTTCCTCCCCCTCCCCCCTCCCCCCCCCCCCCCCTCCCCCCATCCCCAACACATTCATCGCCATGGTAACCAATAGCACAGGACACTTGCGCTGGCCACAGACGCATCCCAGGAGAACACTACATTACCCACAATGCCTTGCGGACCGCTTCTCTCCCTTCGGGAAGGTGAGTTTCAGAATAAGCTTTCTAACTGTTGCCGGTGTCAGATTAGACACCAATACTTCCACAGGTAAAAAACAAAGGGGTCTTAAAGTTGGAGGGAATCCCGGCGCGCCCCTCAGGCGGAGTTAGAAATACTCACTAATTGATGGCGGTTTCGGATGAACGGTGACAAGGGACTTTCCCCGCCCCCCCCCGCTGCAGGGTAACGGACTGTAGGCCCGGGGGGGGGCCAGGTGGTCTTCCGCTTCTGCTTGGGACAACATATACTTTCTTTTGTGGAGATGTTGTATCGCAATTATGTTCTGTTTAGTTCTCTGTTCCATCCACAAGCAGGGTATAGTCTCTTCGATGTTGAATGCCCATTTCCCCTCCCAAAAAAAATATGTTTAACTTCAAGTTAACTTGGGCATTTGGAATAATCATTCATCATTCATCATCATTTTTTGGCCTTAATTAGTTTATCTAACATGCTCAATATAAAGCAATGTCAATCAATGTAAATATATATTTATATTGCGTTATTATTTATTTACATCTTTTTTTGCAATATTTATCATAATGGAATAACTACAGTTAGTAGTATTCTAGTAGTTTAGTAGTATTCCAGTTATACCTACAGTATACAGTCACGTGGATATCGTGCAGACTTTCCGTGAGCGACTGTCGCTTGGTAAATAAAGATATTATCAACCGGGACATTATTATTATTCATAGTGTCACATACATCAACCACGGTGGCATCCCGCCCTTTGGAAAAAAAAAATGAATCGCAACCTCGGGTCGGTCACAAGGCGAAATCTGCCCCAGCGTCCTAAAGCAGAGTGGCAACAGGGACGCCGATTGGCTGAGGAGATCCCCCCCCAAGCTCAAATAGCTATGCAAACACTTTCCCTCTCTCGGTCTTTCTAGCGCCTAAGTAATTATAGCCGGGATGTCGGTGACGACAGTTGTCCCATCGAGACTTCAAATGCTGGAACAAATTTGACATTATGACACCTGATCCCGGCACCAATGACGAGTCCGCGTAAACACTGCGGCCCGCGGTATAAATGCAGGGGGGGTCCCCCACCCTCACCCCCACACCCCCACCGTTGGAACAGAAGTTGTTTACCCCCCCTTACTCAACAGATCGTGCTCCAGTCCGTACTTAACCTCGAGGTCGGAAGCAGGGCGTCCTTTTTCCAACACTTTAAGTAACGTGAGGGGTAAAAGTGAGTCAGACAGGTTGGAGCGGCGCACAGACAGGAGCGCACGGTGCCACAGACAGGAGCGCGCCTCCAAGCCTCTTTACGCACAAACGGAAATACGCGCAATTGTTATTTCCAATAAAGGTAAGGACTGACGTAGTTAGCGGTTTTTTTTATTGCAGCATGTGGACATATGTGGGCACGTTAAAAATATTAGGTACCTTGAAATTGTTTTTTATATTTTTTATTGGGATTTGATGGCGTTCATCAGAATAGATTGTGTGTGTGTGCGTGTGTGTGTGTGTGTGGTGTGTGTGTGTGTGTGTGTGTGTGTGTGTGTGTGTGTGTGTGTGCGTTGGATTTGAAGTGCTTTTGGCGGCAATTGTTTGATTGTATTGATTTTGTATTTATCCATCCCTTCATATTCTCGCACACTGTGTTGCTCGGACAGACCAATAGGCTACACTACAGGACAGGACGGACGGAAAACAAAGTAGCCTAGAGATGCATAGTTACAAGTGTATAAATATCTCCACTCTCAGGTCCACCTCACAAGAGAGTGAGTGTGCCATTGGCTATGAGGTGTAGGGTACTGTGTGTCCTTCCTTCCTTCCGTGATAACAGACAGGCGTTAATCGCTAAAGTGCCCCCCCCCCCCCCACTTCACCCCCACTCTTGTGTATGGACCAGTTACCATTGAGATCAAGCAACACAACCAACAGTGCGCCACACAGAGTCATGATATGATGCGTTGCGTAGTTTATCGCCAACGTTACACCGACAGCCAGTCACCAGTCACACCACACAAATTCCGTTGAATAATTGGTTTATAAATGTAATTATTTAATTATTTAATTGATTCTTTATTTATTCATTTATTTGTTTATTTATTTATTCTGGAAGGAGAGAACATGTGTGTGTGTGTGTGTGTGTGTGTTTGTGTCCACATGCGTCCACACAAGAGAAGGATGAAATGAGAGCAAAAAGGGAGCCAACCTCAACAACATGGAGGTTGTGTTTTTGACATTGGCCTTCTCCCTCGGCAGCCTTTTCCTGAAAAAATAAAAAGGGGTAGGAATTTGCCATCTGCGGCGTATGACGTCCGCTCCACATTCTTCTCCTCCTCCTCCTCCTCCAACGAGGGCTGAAGGCACGGGTCAAGCTCAGAGGCCAAAGTGATTAAAAGAGGGCTAAACAGCCTGCGTCACGTGACACTTCGTTCTGTCCACACACTTGCCGCCCCGTAACCCGTGAAGAGAAGAAAGGACATGGAGGGCACGCGTGGCTCTCTACATTTCCGCTCCAAGAATGTGTTTTAGGCCGCTAAGCTAAAAATACCCGACCTTGGCGATTCAAAACATAAATACTACCATAAACAAAACCATTTTTTTTGGGTTTGTTAGTGAGGCGCCATACAACATATGACAACCTATGACTCCTAACCAACTGTTCTCTTGTTTCTCTTCCCAGGGTCCCTAATTCGTCCTACACGCCCTCACCTCTCCAACGAACGAGAGTGACACAGCGAGAGAGAGAGAGATAAAGAGAGAGAGAGAGAGAGAGAGAGAGAGAGAGAGAGGTGGGGATAAATTGCCATTTGAAACCCGGGACCTCTCAGCATCCAGCGGGGGGGCTGCGTGATGGCGGCCATCGACCTGCGGCGCGGGCTGGAGCACGGCGGGCGCGGCTGGGGGCAGGAGCGCACCGACCTGGCGGACGGCTTTGACTCGGAGATGCAGGAGTGGGAGGACCAGCTGCAGGACATGCAGAAGAAGATCGAGGAGGTGAGGAGACGTAGTAGTAGTAGTAGTAGTAGTAGAAGAATGAATGAATGAATGGAGAAAAGCTCTCTGCACTGCCTTGCACTGCACCTGACCCAAAACAAACCACTGAAATGCAAAAAGTTCTTCCAAACATACTTACAGTACTGAAGTATGTTGCCAAGCGGTTGTGTAGTAGATAGTTGGGGCAATGCAGGACCTAGGCTGTATTGTATGTATTGTTAACCCCGTGGCGAGTACATCATTCGGAACACCAGATCAGAAATCAATCATCTTCATCGTCATAGAAAGGGAAAAACAAATCAATAGTGTTTTTGTACAGAAAATCTATAACAACGCACATGCAAGTCATGGCATGGCCCTGTTCCAAATAATGAGCAAGCATTGCTTTCAGACCAAAATAGATTGGGTTGTTTGTGTCTGTGTGTGTGTGTGTGTGAGCATACGTGTTTGTTTGTGTGAGGTGTGTGTGCAGGCATGCATGTGTGTGTGTGTGTGTGCGTGTGCGTGTGCACATATGTTCTTTTATAACCTTTATGAGGTGTGTGTGTGTGTGTGTGTGTGTGTGTGTGTGTGTGTGTGTGTGTGTTTGTGTATGTGTGTGCGTCTGGCAGCACACTCAGTCGGCCTCAGCAACCGACGCGACGATAAGAACAAATGTTAACAAGCCAATTCAACTGGGATGTGCTGACAGACCATGCTGAACAGACACACACAAACGCACACCCGGCACACACACGCACACACACACACGCAGGCACACACACACACACTGTGAAAGTGGATCCTAATGAACACATTAAAGGCTGTGATGAAGGGAAAACACAAATTCACGCCAAGGGGAAGAGCTCACATTCTGCAATAGTTGATCGCATGCCGTGTTGTGTACAATCGTATGTGAGGAGTATTGATTCAGGATTCAAGATTCAAGATTCTATTTGTCCATGTGTCACAAGTACAATGGAATGCCAACTCCCCATTCACTCCCGCATCATGAATCTCAACAACGATACTATACTACACTATTCTACAACATACTATGCTATAAACAACACTCTATACTATCTACTATATACCAAACGATAAACTATAAACAACACTATACTATAACAATACTATACACCATAAAAACAACAACAAGAACAACAATGTCTGTGTTTTTCTGCTGTGTACCGTACCGTGGAACACATTTCAGTTTGTTGATATGAGCAATAATACTGTTGTTATCGATACCTGTTCTTATTGATTAAGTAAGGGGTTGTGTTCTTGTGTTCTTGTCAGCTGTACAACGAAGTCCAGGCACGCAGGGGAGGAAGTGACATCGCCGAGGACAAGCCGAAGAACGGCGACGCCCTACAGTTTGGCCTGGGCCACCGCGGCGCCAAGGGCCGCCAGGTCGCCGTGGCGACCGCCTCCAAGCACCGTGGCGGCAACGGCAACGGCAGCAACGGCGGCTTCGACTGCGGCCCCGCCGTGGCGTCGGAGATCGGAGACTTGCTGCAGGATTACCTGGGACGGGGCGCAGACCTGAAGCGACGGAACAACGGCGCCCGTCACGTGGTGAGTTAACACCACGCCCCACCCCCACCCGTCCCCACCACCCCCCCCCCCTCCCCACCCCACCTCCACCACCACCTCCACCCCCCCTGCTGTACAACACGTTATGTGGCCCGGTATGTGCAGACGGGAGGAAATGTGAGCTGCGCCCAAGGTGAGGTGAGCGAAGCCCGCTTTGAGTCACTGACATATCGATTGACTCTGAGCCGGTTCCTCTCGCTGGTCGGCTCTTCTCTGCTCTGGTGGCAGATAGAAAAAAAGGGGGGAGACCGGATATCAGCCACTCTCAGATTTGTGTCTCTTCCTTAAACAACCCCAACCGCTTCTCGCTAGAGAGAACATTTCATACACAGGATACCGGGACTTACCCATGTCTCACCCCCGATGGGAAATTCAATAGGGAACCGTGTGACTCCAATACCATCGGCTCTTTCGGAGGAAACTAACTGATCACTCATTACTATTCTATTGAATTGTGATTATGAACTGGGGAAAAGGGGGTTATATTTGTTAGTACTGGTGAGTGGCCGCCAGTGGGGCGTCTGAATCGATTTTTAATTCAATTGAATAAATTTAAGAATATTGTTTTTCTTTTCTTTTCTTCTCCAGCACTTCAAGGACACTACGGGTGTGAGCCACGACCTCCCCAAACACCGGGACGAGGCTAAGAGCCGGTCAGTGATTCACGTGAACTCAAAGATCCGACCTGATCCGAGCTGATCCTCACGCAGCTGCGATGAACACCATTGATCACATTTCATCTTTCAACAGGAACGGTCACAACAACAACCACCTTCAGGCAGCGTGGAGGAAACAGAGAACCAAAAGAACCGGACGTCCCAGACGAGAGGCTCCCCCAACAAGGAGAACACCGGCGCCAAGCCCCCCCTGCGACAGAGAGACCCCTCCCCCTCTGCGCCCCCCCGCTCCACCTCCCAGCTGCACCCCGGCACCCACGCCGACTCCCCCGCCCTGGACAGGAAGTCCTTCGGCACGGGGCTGGCGGACAGGAAGTGCGGCAGCCCCTCCGTGCTGCGGAAGTTTGGCGCCATGCTGCACGAGAACGAGGGCAAAACCCTCACGGACGGCGGGGTGGTCAGCTGCCCGGACACGTCCCCGGAGACCCCCACTCCCAAGGGCTCCACGCCTGTCTGTCAACGCAGGGCTCAGAGGCCCGCCCCGGCCGCCGGCCGGGCGCCCGCTCACTCGGCCACCGGCCAGAAATGCCAGCGGCTGGATTTCGACACTCCGGCCACGGAGTCGGAGCTGGGCCAAGAGCGGGCGTGCCACGGCTACCCGGCCCAGAGGAGGGGGGCCCAGGGGGCCCAGGTGGCCGGCAGCCCCAAGCCCAGACCAAGGGCCGACAGCGGCTCAGAGAGCGGCCGGCGAGGGTGCGCTCCGTCCCGCTATGGCCAGAGGAGCCAGAGGGGCCAGGGGGAGGGGACGAGTGGGGGCCGCGGGAAGGAGGACGGACTCATTGAGCTGCTGGACATGCTGGACATTCAACACGAGTATGGCGCCGCTCCCCGAGGCGGAAACACCCCTTACAGACAGGATCCACCACAGGTGGGGGCTCCCTCTGCTTCACTCAATACACACACACACACACACACACACACACATTTGATCACACACAATGGTCCCCAATCTGAAGTTGTACGAGGACTAAATGAAACTGAATGTGAATGTCTCTCTCTCTCTCTCTCTCTCTCTCTCTCTCTCTCTCTCTCGTTCTCTCTCTCCAGATCAACCCCGCTGAGTCATCCGCAGCAACGCACACAAACAGTTTCTCCCGGCCCACCCGGCCGGCCAATCAGCGACCTCCTTCCAGGTGGGCAAGCCGCACCCCCACCGCCAGGATCACCGCCCCCTCAGGGCCAATGAACCGCCCCGCCAGCCCCCTGCCTCACGCCCAGAGTCCCGCCCTCAAACACAAGTCTCCTATCTGTTATTCGCGTCACACCGAGACCGCCATCATCTGAGTTTGGTCGGAGTCAACAGGCCCGCGAGTCAACAGGCACTACGATGCGCCCCCCCCTACCCCCCCCCCCCCTCCCGCCTGTAAAGCCCTGGTGTCACCCCCTACCCCCTTGTGTAAATAGTACAAACTGTTCTTAAAAAGTGCTTTACGGGATTTGTTTTCCGATCCAACAAAATACTTTACACGTCATCGACATGTGCCACGCCCAAGACAGGAAGCGCCTGATACATTCTCCAGTGTTGTTGCTGTGGCATTCTTCTTCTTCATCTTCTTCTTCATCTTCTTCTTCTTCTTCTTCTTCTTCTTCTTCTTCTTTATTTCTTTCTTATTGTTTTTGTTTTTTTTCCTGTGCCAAAAAACTTATTTTTCTTGTTTCTCATTTCCTTCATTATTTCTTTCCTCCTATTTTTCCATTATTGTTTTTGTATTGACGATATCCAGTGGTATTATTCTGTGATGTAATGTATCCAGCATGATCCCCTCCTGCGAGGGCGCATGCACCTGCGTTTCAACCACCCATC
>CM051019.1:14125627-14180627 GCA_027704905.1 Muraenolepis orangiensis
ACATGTCCGGCCTGGTGCGTGATTATGGCGGGGGCGGTTAACTGAATAAGCCTCGAGTGGCGGAGGTGACAACCGGCGGATCCGGGGGGCTGGTGGTCCGAAAGCACGTGGGAATCTCTCGCTCTCCCCCCCACCCACCCACTGCCCCCTGATCCCCCCCCCCCCCCGGCTGTCCTCCCTTATCCCCTGCACACCTGTCCAGTCCTCATACAGAAGTCTGCCCCCCCCCCCCCTCCTCTCCAACTCCCCTCACTCCCCCCCTTGTGGGCCTCTCTCTTCCTCCCAACCTCCCCCTTTTCCTCTTCTCCTCCGGCCCTTATCCCCCCTCCCTCCCCCTTCCTGCTCCTGTCCCCCTGGCCTACTGAACCTCTCATTGATTGGAGTATGGCTTGATGTTTAAAAGCCATATGTATACGTTATATATATATATATATATATATATATATATATATATATATATATATGTATATATACATATGTGTGTGTGTGTGTGTGTGTGGGGGGGGGGGGGGTTCTGCATGGGCATGCGTGTGTGTGTGTGTGGTGTGTGTGTGTGTGTGTGGGCATGTGCATGCATACGTACGTACTTCGGTGTGCATGTGTGTGCCTGCGTGTGTGTGAGTCTACGTGCATGTGTGCATGTGTGTGTGTGTGTGTGTGTGTGTGTGTGTGTGTGTGTGTGTGTGTGTGTGTTGTGTGTGTGTGCATACGTAAGTGTGTATGTGTATGGTGTGCCTGTGTGTGTGTATGTACGTGCATGTATGTGTGTGTGTCTGTGTGTGTGTGTAAGTGCATGTATGTATGTATGTGTGTGTGTGTGTGTGTGTGTGTGTGTGTGTGTGTGTGTGTGTGTGTGCATATGTAAGTGTGTATGTGTATGGTGTGCCTGTGTGTGTATGTACGTGCATGTATGTGTGTGTGTGTGTGTGTGTGTGTGTGTGTGTGTGTGTGTGTGTGTGTGTGTGTGTGTGTAAGTGCATGTATGTATGTATGTGTGTGTGTGTGTGTGTGTGTGTGTGTGTGTGTGTGTGTGTGTGTGTGTGTGCCTTTGGTCCAAACATGTGAATGGACTTAACGGACCACCCTCCCATTCTGCACGCAGAAGTTAAGCAGAAGGGGAATTCAGGATCTTGAACCTGAACCGCTGACCCTAGGGGGGGGGGGCACAGCAATGTACCCCCCCCAACCCCCCCGCCGTCCTCCCTCCGACCCCGTTAAAGTTGAACGGCCCTATACCACTCCATGGTTATAGCAGCAGGCATTTCACATAGCTTCCAAGCTCTAAGGAGTTTGCATTTCTGTGCATTTTAAAAGGATGTCCTCCCCCCTGCTGACGGCCACCTGCGCCGAACCACCTGACTCACAAAGTCTCAAGGCTTCCGGAACGCTCACTCCACATTCCCTCCCACAGAATACATCTCCAAAACAATACCATCAAATATAAATACTATATCCAATAAAAATCAACAAAAGCAAAAGAGCAGCAAAGTGACTGTTAAATGATATGTAGTTTATGTGTTGAATGTACAGTGTTATGTTAATGACAATGTTATGATAGTGAAAGTGGCAACACTCCTAGCGGTTCAGTAGGTGCACTGCCTGTGGATAAAAACTACCCTTAAACCTGGTAGTACTTGTACGGATGCTTCAGTTAAAAAATGACAATATGAGAGTAGCATTGCTTTTCAAGAAGAATGATTCTGTTTGTTTATTGAACAACCATCAACAGGCACTATTTATATTATCTTTACAATATATATACAGTATATATATATTTTTTATATATATGTCCTTACTATTCTTAATATTCAAGCTGCCAGCACATTAGGAGCATACAGCCCATAACCTGCCTGTCAGACTGCTTTATAGACTTAGGATATTAGTCGTGCACATTTAAGGGTAGCAGGATCCATTGGACTACACAGAACTCTTTACTAGGAACTGTGACACCAAGTGTTGCCTGATTGCCACCATGTTGACTGTGAGGCTTTGGCTGTAATATTTAAGACATCATATAGGATGTCTTCCATGGATTCCATCTGCACTGTTGATGAGGTAACCTGCGGCAAATGAATCGTCCCTCTCTTTTCTACTTATTGTTACTTATGTTTGAGTTGAGCTAAACAGAATGCCAACAGTTCAGTTTGTAGCCGTACCGCACTCATGAAACGTATACACAGTAGAACATTGAAATTGTCTTCAGTTTGTGTGTATCGTCCGCACACCTTATGTTCTGAGTTTCTGTGCCACAAGTCCGGACTGCAGCAGCATCGCACAGCCAGACTATCTATCTATCTTGGGCCGACCTGTCCGGCCTGTCAGTGGCCCCCGACGATGATGATGATGATGATGATGATGCTGCTGCTGTTGCTGTTGCTACTGCAACTGCTGAAAGGCTCTGGAGGTGGGGCAAGAGAGAGACTGGACCCCTCAAGGACAATCTAGAACAGCCCAAAGCGGGGAAGCAGAATGTCAGCCCTCTCCATTAAAATAGAAACAGAGGGGCACCAAACAAACAAACCTTCCCTTTGAAAGAGGAGCCCGAAGGGGCTCAGCTTTCAAAATAATAACGGGGGGGGGGGGGGGTTCTTGTTTGCAATGAGTCGGTGTTAACCAGCAGCAGATGTGACTTTAGTGCAACCGCTGAGGGACCAGGGGAGATTTGGCCGATTTGACGTCATTGAACGTCATGTGAAGATGTCCAACCAAAGACATTAGGACATTAGGGGGCGGCAGGATTGCGCAGTCTGTTGTTGACTTGGGGCTTGGGAACCGGAAGGTCGCCGGTTCAAGTCCCACCGAAACACCTGGGCACTGCCGAGGCTGCCCTTGAGCAAGGCACCAGACCCCGGGCTCTGTATATGTACAATAGCTGCCCCACTGCTCCTAATACTAGGATGGGTTAAATTAAAGGAAACTAAAGGTGTGTGTGTATATGTATGTTACCAATAAAGAGGATTCAATCCTGATTAAGCAAGAGGTGCAGACCGGTTAGCAACGAAACAAAAAAAGGCTTCTCCAAAAGGAAAACACTGTACACATTGTACATGTCACCATCTTGTCCGAGAACCTCCCAGAAAGTTCCCAGACAGCAACAACGGTCTCAGCTGTAAGAGGAGTCTGTCTGAGGCAGTGGGTCATTGGATTTTTTGTCCTGCGGCAGGAGTCGGCTTGGAGAGACCAGATGTGGCGGGGATGACAGGCTGGAATGACACCAGTGGGTTTGTAACGAGACCAAAAGATAACGGAGATGACAAGTATGTGACAGCGTGTCCCCTGATGGTGTTTCTGTGTTGCTGGGAGAGAGATCCACCCGGAGCTGAGAGATGTCCTTTCGGCGATCGTGACTTTTACATATAATGCATGCATTCCCATTTATGATACATGAACACATATAGATACATATCCTAAGCTCCGTCTGGTCAAGAGATTCAAGATGATTTGTGTTGCCATTTCGAAAAATAATTTGGCATCTAACCAGAGGGCAAATGTTGCAGTAAAGCGCATAGTAATATGTAATGTACAGTGGTTAAATAAGATGTAAAAACAGTCTACTAGGTATAAAAACAGGTATAAACTAACTTAAAGAGTAGGTATGAGATATGTGCAGAATTATAGGTATATATGCATACAGGTAACAGGTAGTGAGCAGGGGTATGCAGTAATATCAACAAGATTAATATTTGTAAATGTATACACAGCAGGTAGTGAGCAGGGGTGTGCAGTTATATCAACGGTTGAAGATTTATATATATACAGTAAGTACAGTAGAAAAATGTACATGGCTATCATACAGGTATGTAAACAATAAATATGTAAACTATAGGTAGAGGTCGGGAGTTATGTTTACAGGCAGTTGAAGACATTAATGGTGAAAGGGCATTCTAAGGGTCATGCTTAGAATGCTAACTCCCCATTCCCTCCCGCAGTATGGATTTCCTACAACAACAACTCTATACTGGTCAATTGTAAATGGACATTTATATAGCGCTTTTCGAACCAATGGTTACTCAAAGCGCTTTACGAGTCATGCCTCACATTCACCCGTTCATACACACATTCAACCACCGACGGCGGAGTCAGCCACGCAAGGAGACAGCCCAGCACGTCAGGAGCAGTTAGGGTTAGGGTGACTTGCTCAAGGACACCTCGACAGCTTTTGCTAGGAGGAGGCGGCGGGGATCGAAACAAGCAACCTTCCGGTTGTGAGGCGGCCGCTCTACCTCCTAGTATAGTAAACAATACTATACTATAAACAACACTATATACTCCCTATGATATGCTATACTATATGCTATAAACAACACAACATACTATACTATACATTATATACTATACTCTATGTGCTATATACACCAAACTGGTCTACATATTGTAAGCTCCATCTTGTCAAGATTCAAGTACAATAGAATGCTTACTCTCCATACCCTCCCTCTCAGTATGAATTTCTACAACAATACTATACTATACTGAACAATACTATACTATAACCAACACTTTATACTACCTTTGATATGCTATACTATACGCTATAACACTATATACTATACTATGTACTATACTTTATACCAGGGGTCTGCAAGTTTTTGTCTGAGCCACTAGATGGCGGGCCAGAACATGATCAAAAGCTAATTTAAGTAATTGATTGTTAAAACATGTGACACGTTCTAATGCTTTGACTTTTCTTTCGGGTACTGCGTGATCAGCGGCGAACGTTGAGGGGGGGGGGGGGGGGTTGGGTGCTGCGCGATCAGCGGCGATCGTTGACGGGGGGGGGGTTGTGTTGGCCCAAAAGGCACGTCGGCCCACGGTATGCCAGATGGCCAGTACAGCCCTGGCGGAAAATGTCATTGCATTCTCGATTCGGACATTATAGCCTATATGTGCGACTGTCGATCCGATATTGTAAAAAAATAAAAAAATAAAATCTTATGGGCCAAAATAATCTTACGGGCCAAATATTATTGCTGGCGGGCCACCAATGGCCCGCGGGCCGCCTGTTGCCGACCCATGCTTTATACTACTGTATTATATTACATTACATTACAGTCATTTAGCAGATGCTTTCTTCAAAGCGACTTACAATAGTGCGTTCAGGAGCAACTCGTGACCAGAAGTCAAAGGTGTATTTCATTCCTAAATCTCCCAGAACTGAACCAGTGTTCAGGTAAAAACTACAATAAGTTCAGGTAAAAGTACAATAAGTTGGCAAACAATAGAACAATATCTAACACGCAAACAATCTACTTGGTAAGACGCTAGTACGCTAGTAAAAGCTATATAAACTACAAGGGTTGCCATTATGCACTGCGCAAGACTATATTTCCAAGTGCAAGCACAGAATGACCATATAGCCTTTCAGTCCACTTTGTTTAACACATTAAGAGATGGCCCATGTCCAAAAGGGGGAAAGACGAGACCAGCAGGAGCCTCCACAGAACGTAACCAAGAACATGGACTCGTTGTTCTTGGTTCTTGGCTCACTTGACTACTTCTTAATTTGTTTGGAAAGGGGTGACTTCCTCTTCACTACATGTGGAAGAAAACTAAACTATTTTACAGTTGACTCCATGTATCAGTATGCTGTCAACTCTGTGACCGGTTTACTTTCTTCGTTGTTTAAGTTTAAAGGCAGCTGTTCAAATACAATGAAGAGAAAAAAAATATATATATCTAAATAAACAACTACTAACTCCAAGAACTCTATACTTACATTTACATTCACATTTACATTTAGGGCATTTGGCAGACGCTTTTATCCAAAGCGACTTACAAGGAGTACATTTGTTGAAGCAGACAATAGCATAACACTGAGGTACGCGAACATAAAAATAGAGCAGTTCACAAGTATTCATATTAACAAGATGAATAACACAATTTCGTACTGCCAGGTCACCTGCTTAAGGATATACACTTGCTAACATATACAACATGCTAAGAGCTATTAATGTCAGGACTTAAGCAAGTTTAGGGGTTCACAAAGGAGAAGGAGGGTTCAAGGAGAGTCCAGGTGGACTCTGAACAGGTGGGTCTTGAGTCTCTTGCGGAAGCTGGCGAGGGACTCTGCCGTCCTGACATGAGACGGGAGTTCATTCCACCACTGTGGAGCCAGAGCCGTGAAGAGCTGGGTCTTGGACGAGCGATGTTTGGTTGTCATCAGTGAAGGTCGAACAAGTCGCCTGGCAGAAGTTGAGCGGAGCGCTCTGGCTGGGATGTAGGGTTTGACCAACGCCTGGAGGTAGGCTGGGGCAGTTCCATTGACTGCCCTAAAGGTCAGCACCAGAGTCTTGAACTTGATGCGAGCATTTACCGGAAGCCAGTGGAGATCACGGAAGAGAGGGGTCACGTGGGAGAATTTTGGTAGGTTGAATACCAGGCGTGCTGCTGCGTTATGGATGCGTTGGAGGGGCTTGGTTGCAGAGGCGGGGAGTCCCGCCAGGAGAGAGTTGCAGTAGTCGAGGCGGGTGATGACGAGCGCTTGGACCAGGATCTGCGCCGCTTCACGTGTGAGGAAGGGCCGGATCCTGCGGATGTTGTAGAGGGCAATTCTGCAAGATCGGGCCACCGCGGTGACGTTGGCATTGCAGGACAGCTGGTCATCTAGCACCACACCAAGGGCTCTTGTTGTGGTTGAGGGGGAGACTTGGGTGTTCTCGATGGTGACCAGTAGGTCCATCTGAGGGCAGTCTTTCCCCGGTATGAAGAGGAGCTCAGTCTTGTCAAGGTTGAGCTTCAGATGGTTGGCGGCTGTCCATCTGCTGATGTCGGCCAGGCATTTAGAGATGCGTGTTGCGATTTGGGTTTCTGAGGGGGAAAGGAGAGAAACAGTTGAGTGTCATCTGCATAGCAGTGATAGGAGAAGCCATGAGATGTGATTACAGAGCCTAGCGATTTAGTGTAAAGAGAAAACAGAAGGGGTCCCAATACTGAGCCTTGGGGGACTCCGGTGTCCAGGGTGCAGGGTCTGGACAGGGAACCGTTCCATGTGACCTGATAAGTGCGATCTGCAAGGTAGGAGGTGAACCAGGATATACTATACTATACTTTGAGTCAATTGGTGTGACTTAGGTTAGGTTGTAGTTCTGCAGATTGAAAGGTTGAAGTCCTCACATGTGTTACTCATCTTAATCTAAAATCTAAATCCTCTTCATTGGTCTCTGCATTTAACCCATCCTTGTATTAGGAGCAGTGCACAGCTATTGTATATACAGCTGCCCCTGGGGAGCAGTGCAGGGTGCCTTGCTTAAGGGCACCTTGGCAGTGCCCAGGTGTTTAGTTTAGGGGACTTGAACCGGCGACCTTCCAGTTCCTAAGCCAAGTCCTAACCGACTGAGAGCTGCTGCCACCCTCATGTTTTAGTAACCTTGTTTGAAGATGGGAGGAGGTTATGTTTTCACCCCCTGTTTGGCTGTTTGTTTGTCTGTATAGCAAGATAACGGAATTGGATAAAACTCTGGTTCATGATCCAGGAGACTCTTTGGTCTGGCGGCGGTATGCGATCTAGGCTACCAGAGTTCCTTCTCTGGGTTGGACCATTTAAAAGGTTGCTCTGGTACAGATGCAAATATGTAAGAAATGAATCATCAAATGAATCATCAAAACACAGGCCAAACTAAATATTCTTTACAATTGTTAAAATAGTTCCACGTTTCTAGGTATATCAATATGGCAGAGAGACGTCTGCGCGTCGGGCCCAGCCGACACACTGGGTGTGGTGTTTAGTGGTCCTCACAGGCACCTCTGAGGGCATTAATGGTGTTAGGCTGATGATGGGTACAGTAGCATGAGGTCATCGCTGGCTCCAAGCTCCCACGGCTAGTGAGCTACGCTGTCTGTGAATTTCCCCTCGTAACGCTGTAAATACACGTGAGATAAACACGTGAAAATGTAGCCTACGCCATGAGCACATATCCAGAAAAGTACTGCTATTTGACCAACCTTTAATAGTAATAATAGTATTTTAATAAGGTGAGGTTATAAAGGGGATCTGATTGCAATACATGCTGGCAAAGCATGTATAGCATGCATCATATGCACGTCATATGACTATGACGATGACTCTATATTAATATTTATATTTATATATGTATATCAAATGTATATTTATGTATATATATATACATAATTACACACACATGTTCAACAGTGTCAGACATAAGCACGGTCCTCAGTAATGCACACACAACCAGCCCTGGCAACACGGGCGGGTGAGATGCATGGCTCGGGCTATTTCAGGAGGAGGGAATGGAGACTGTAGAGACTGTGTCTATAGGTGTATTCTTTTGGAGGTGTGAAAAAGAGCGCTGTGCATGGAATTTGACTGGGATATGGTTTGGATTGGATTTGGAAAGTACGAACTGTGTGTCTGCATGACACACGTGTGATTAGTGTGATTGTCTCCAGTCAGCCTGGGTGGCTGTTTCTGGGCCTTATCTTAACCCAGAAGGAGAACTTATCACCCCCCTCACTTCTTATTTTTTCCTTTTTTTGTTAATTTGACATTATTTTACTATATGGAATATCAGAAAGGACATGACTGGTTCCAGGTATATGTGGGGTTAGGCATTTTGCTCACGCTAACCCTGTCCACCACCCACACACACACACACACACACAAACACACACACATACCTTTTGTTCCCTGTCGGTCACATTTTTCGACACCTCTCCTTTGTAACGCTATCCCCTCCGCATGTGACTTGTCATCCTCTAATGAGGGGTCTCACGTGATGTTGTTCCTGTTTGTTTTCCTCTGTTCCTGTCTGACCTTTCTCTGTCACACACACACACACACACACACACACACACAGGCTCCCGAAATATGCCTGGCAGCAAATCCCCCCGACTCCAGAGATGAGGGGTCAAGTAGGAGCATCCTGGTGGGTGACCCTGGGGCTAATTAAAAATATGAAATACTACTACAACAACAACAGCATCCCTTAGTTATGATCACGTGTTTCGGATTACAGTAGCTACTCTGCCAACTGGTACCCAGTACATTTTCAGATCAAGTCATGTTGAAAGAAAGCAAAGAGACATTTAATAATAATAATAATAATAATAATAATAATAATAAGCCATCACCAGTGATTATTGTATGAGTGAAAATGGATGTGTGCCTACTCAAAGATAAACAACAGACACAAGGATGTAGTTCAGGTCAAAATTGTATTTTAATTGCTGTCCAACTGTGTTGTCTGGTCATGTAGCACTAGTTCTCTAGAGCTGTTGTTCTCTGGTCATGTAGCACTAGTTCTCTAGAGCTGTTGTTCTCTGGTCATGTAGCACTAGTTCTCTAGAGCTGTTGTTCCAACTGTTGTCCTCTGGTCATGTAGCACCAGTTCTCTAGGGCTATTGTTCCAACTGTTGTCCTCTGGTCATGTAGCACTAGTTCTCTAGAGCTGTTGTTCCAACTGTTGTCCTCTGGTCATGTAGCACCAGTTCTCTAGGGCTATTGTTCCAACTGTTGTCCTCTGGTCATGTAGCACCAGTTCTCTAGGGCTATTGTTCCAACTGTTGTTCTCTGGTCATGTAGCACCAGTTCTCTAGGGCTGTTGTTCCATCTGTTGTTCACTGGTCATGTAGCACCAGTTCTCTAGGGCTATTGTTCCAACTGTTGTCCTCTGGTCATGTAGCACCAGTTATCTAGGGCTGTTGTTCCAACTGTTGTTCTCTGGTCATGTAGCACCAGTTCTCTAGGGCTATTGTTCCAACTGTTGTCCTCTGGTCATGTAGCACCAGTTCTCTAGGGCTGTTGTTCCAACTGTTGTTCTCTGGTCATGTAGCATCAGTTTCTAATTTAGCTGAGCCTTTGTAATGCATAGACAGCCCGGTTTTATGAAAAGCCCTACTTTTTTAATACTAAGTAAATCGATACTGGGTTGGCAGTAGTTCTGAACCGGGGGGGTTCTCATGGTACCGGTAAAAACAGGTAAAAAGTGCCCGTTCCCCTCCTGGGCACTGCCCTTGAGCAAGGCACCAGACCCCATCCCCTGGCAGCTGTATATGCAATAGCTGTCCACTGCTGCTGATGCTAGGATGGGTTCCATACAGAAAACTAATATCACTGTGTGTACACACATGTATGTGACCAACAAATAGGATTCATATTCTCCAGATTTCGATTAAGACTTATAGTACCTGGTTGTTTTAACCATTTAACAGCTGTGATCTATATTGACTGTGAAAAACGCAGTACTCAATCCAAAACAGAAGAATCCAATCAAAGTGTTAATCAGTCAGGTATGACCATGATTATGGCCAATCAGAAACGGCTTACACAGTTGAAACCACAGGTATTCAGATTCCTTCCATTGGACATGGGGGGGGGGGGGGGAGTGGTTGGGGGCTGGAGCGTATCTGGCTCTCCTGTGAATGGAGAAGCAAGTCTTTCCTGGGTAAAATAGAATTTGAAGCAAGAAAAATAAATGCATAAACAGCACTGGACAGTCAATCAAACAGCAGTGAATTAAGGGGGCTATTAACCCCCCCCACACACACACACACGTCTAGAGTAGGCAGTGGATGAATAGTGCAGTGAGTGTTTGTGTGAACTTGGTCAGACATGCAGGCTAGTAAGGCCTAGGCCTACTACACAAGGCATTCCTTATATGCAGGTCTTTACCCTGGCTTGTGCCACAGGGAAAATGCCTCATAAGCCTGTGTACTGGTAAATGACAATACCATAACGGTATCTTGATCAAAATGTGTATGAACGGAATAACAAGTAGACATAGTATTGAACAGATAGTGATTTAATTCAAAGAAGTAGAACTATTTTGCAGTAGCACATTGGTTTGCCTTAATGCACATTTAAGCGGATACATATATCATTTGAAAGAAAACACAAGCATCACTTTAGAAAGCATTAATTCTCATTCAGGTATTACAGATTTTTTCTTAAACATAACACAACAAAACACTGCACTTCTGTGCATCAGCCGTTCAATAAAAATGCTACCTCTTTTTTGCAGTACTTTAAAACAAGAGGATTGGCTTTTTTTTTCTTTTTACAGAATCTTATCAAATCCTATCGGACTTTTTCTCTGCTCAGAAATAGATGAAAGTGTTGATACAATAGCGCCATCTTTTGGCCAGACTCCATGAAGGCATCTTAAACGGGCCAATGTTTGAACAATTGATTAATGGGTTCATACCAGTTTTGTGCATACAATGTTTTTCAATGTTGGAAGGCAATAAAACATTTTTCACAACAAAAAAAAGTTTAGACAAAAGTGCTTTAAAGTAATTGTGACACAACAGTGCATGTAGTTAGCGGTCACCTATAGGTGAGACCATGGGTTAGTGCAAGAGGTGTCACCCATCCCAGGCCACAAGTACATGTCAATCCCACTGTTGTGATAGTATTTAAATCATGAGTATGCCTGTGGTGGCGGGCGAGGAACACCAAATCCAAAAAGGAACAGGTCTAAATCAGGACATGGCACTTTCCAGTGGCGATGCCAGTGATGTTTCATCACCCGCCGGTGCTCACAACGCAAGCGAGAACTGCCTTGTAGATTTAATTATAGAGCCCATAAAAAAAATGTGATTTAAGCACAGACACACGGTTTGGAAAACATAATTGGGTGATGAGATGGTTCCCTGTCAATACAACCAAAGTTGTAACTCCTCCCGAGTTCTAGCCTCTACACCCGTTGCGTATAGTGCCACACTTCACACTTTGAATACAAATCACTACAGGACATAACATCAATCACCTCACAATGGTATAGAGCTCCATTCAGCCTTTTTTTTTTAAACACTGGAGAGAAAGTTGGTGCAAATAATCAATCACCTAGTGGGTCATTTCTAGCGGACAACCTAAAGAAAAACATGAAAATCGCCTCTGCTTTGACACTTTTTGCTTCGCTGAATTAACCCAACGGTATTAACAGTGACTGGTTCCGTGTAATCATCGTAGCGTATCCTCAGATGCCGGTCACACCTGGGTCACAGCACACTGTCCATCGGGGGTGTGGGCCCGATCATCCCGGGCTGAGCTGGAGGGCCCTCCTCCTGGCGGCGTTCTGTCTGGCCGAGTCTCCCTGAGTTTCCGTGCCAACAGGTGCCGAATGTTCCTCTGCGGGGGGGGCGTGGATGCAGGCCTCCCTAGCTCGTCTTCGTCACTCTCACTGCCGCCAGACCCAAACTCATACGACTGGCTGCCGTCCAAAGATAACCCGCCTAGTTCATCCGTGGGCGCCTGGCTGAGGTCCAGCTGGGAGAGGGACTCTTCCAGGGACGGCGATGGGGGCAAGGGAGGGCTGGCGACATGGCCGCAGAGGATCGTGGGAGGTCTGAGCGGGAGGACGGAGACCAGTGCCCCGACGCCGGAAGACAGCGCCTGGTCCGTGGCGCCATCATTGTCGGCGCCGTCCGCCGAGTTTAAGCGCTCCGGCGCTACCGTGGCGGGAACTGCCGGTAAAGTAGCGATGACGGCGGCAGCGCCAGCGGTGTCGACTTCGGGCTCCAACCTCAGCCCCGCCACGCCTTTCTTGGGGACCCCCACTGCGTCCCTCTTCATGCGGCGGCGGCGGGTGTGCTCGTTGCGGCGGTACTGCACCATGTTCTCCAGGTCGGCCACGTACAGGAAGCCCGCAATCAGCATCTCCGCGCTCTTCCTGCCCTTGGCGAAGGCGTCCTCTAGCTCGCCGCTGGTCCGCTCGTCGTACTGCCACCAGCCGCCGCGGCCCTCGTAGTACCAGGCGTGGTCGCCGCCGCCGCCGCGGGAGCCCCCGACCGCCGCCGCCCTCAGCTCCTCCGGCGAGAGGAGCTTGGGCCTCTCCAGGAAGTCCTCGGGCACTTCCTGTCGACAGAGGGCACAGCGCTTGCTCTGCCACGAGGCGCCCTTCACGCACAGGTAGCAGAAGACATGGTGGCACGGGAGGCACACGGGGTGCACGCAGCTCTGCAGGCAGATGGCACACTCCGGGATGGGGATCCTGGCGCACAGGTGCCCTCCGCCCTCAGCCGCCTTAGAGGGAGTGTTCAGCGGGTAGTCGACATCTCCAGAGCCCGCCATTCTGAACAGAGTGCGAGGGTTTTAGTCTGACCGGAGGTCATTTGATACGGTGATGGCATCAGTTAGTGTAAATTAACAACTTTTTATCACAACATTAGTTGTGTATACAACACAGCATGTCAAGCTTAAAGTGCAGGATACATAATATGCAGTGGCTATAAATATAGTTGATGTTTACAGGTTTAGGATTACTTGGAGGGTGCAAGCAGTATCACTTGAGGGCAACCAATGTTATTGCCAGATGCTGATCTATTAACATGCCAGTAGCGAACAAACCATGGCAATGGTAAACATAGTACCAGGGCCGTTTCCAAAACAGAGTAAGTTTGACTAATGTGCGTTAGGTTTTATATAACAGGCGACAGCAATGAGTCAATGGTCAACGAATACACCAGGGCCCTGCTTTCGGACACGCCCACCCTAGCTAGCTAGCTCCAAGCTAGCCACAGTATTTATACTTAGAATTATGAACGACATACGAAGTAGTAGTCCATTGTACTACAAGATGGCTATAGCCGCCAAAAACGACTTGTTTTGTAACACAGTCAGCAATCACAGCAATGTGTCGTTAGCTCACTTGCGGCGACAAGCCTGGTGTATTCTACGTAGCTAACTATGCTAAGCTAGTTAACTTTTTTGTGTTTAATAATAACGACGAACAACTCACCTGTACACAATGGCAAGGTAACAGATCCTCTTCGTTACAAAACCTCAGGGTGTTACACGTGGTTGTGGTTTAGATGCATTGCATTGATTAATAATAATCGTACAGAAAATCAAATGAGCTGGCTTAGTGCGTCATGTTCCTGACGTCTTGAACACACCCCTAGAGTCCATAACACGTATGATTATACGGTTTGGACCACACCCCTAGAGTCCATAACACGTATGATTATACGGTTTGGACCACACCCCTAGAGTCCATAACACGTATGATTATACGGTTTGGACCACACCCCTAGAGTCCATAACACGTATGATTATACGGTTTGGACCACACCCCTAGAGTCCATAACACGTATGATTATATGGTCTGGACCACACCCCTAGAGTCCATAACACGTATGATTATACGGTCTGGACCATACCCCTAGAGTCCATAACACGTATGTTTCTACTGTCTGGACCACACCCCTAGAGTCCATAACACGTATGTTTCTACTGTCTGGAACACACCCCTAGAGTCCATAACACGTATGTTTCTACTGTCTGGACCACACCCCTAGAGTCCATAACACGTATGTTTCTACTGTCTGGACCACACCCCTAGAGTCCATAACACGTATGTTTCTACTGTCTGGATCACACCCCTAGAGTCCATAACACGTATGTTTCTACTGTCTGGATCACACCCCTCGAGTCCATAACACGTATGTTTCTACTGTCTGGACCACACCCCTAGAGTCCATAACACGTATGTTTATACTGTCTGGAACACACCCCTAGAGTCCATAACACATGATTATACGGTCTTGAACACACCCCTAGAGTCCATAACATGATTATACGGTCTTGAACACACCCCTAGAGTCCATAACACGTATGATGATACGGTCTGGACCACACCCCTAGAGTCCATAACACGTATGTTTCTACTGTCTGGAACACACCCCTAGAGTCCTTAACACGTATGTTTCTACTGCCTTGAACACACCCCTAGAGTCCATAACACATGATTATACGGTCTGGACCACACCCCTAGAGTCCATAACACGTATGTTTCTACTGTCTGGAACACACCCCTAGAGTCCATAACACGTATGTTTCTACTGTCTGGACCACACCCCTAGAGTCCATAACACGTATGTTTCTACTGTCTGGACCACACCCCTAGAGTCCATAACACGTATGTTTCTACTGTCTGGACCACACCCCTAGAGTCCATGACACGTATGTTTCTACTGTCTGGAACACACCCAAACTATTTGGACTAGCTTACCCCCTTCCAAGATATGTTTACAGCCAAGTAACCCTTTAAAGTCAAAGCGATATGCTTTTATTGGAAATACTAGTATTCTGATATTTTTTGTATGAAGATGGCATTCAGATGCTGTGCATCTTATTGAGGTGGAATAACCAATAATATAGCCAATATTAAAACCATGGGAAAATGTAAATATATATTTTAAGAAATGTTCCAAGTACCCCCATTTTAGAAACACTGGCTTAGAGAAATATGGTGTCGATACTGGCCCTCTCCATCGAATACGTGTACAAACATGCCATGGACCCAGAGTTGGTCTACTATAGAGAGAACATTTCATACAGTCTTTATTTGAATTACGTTTTTTTATAGTCGCCAACATGGGCTGCTTGTGTTATCTGGGATGGAGTGGCAATGACACGCAGTATGATATGATTATATTTAAATATAGTTGGATGGCTTTTTCATTGGAATCAGAGATGTACACACTTACAAACAACAACAAATCATGAGGATTGAATCCTCTTTATTGGTCACATACATGAAGACATACAGTGAAATGTGTTCTCTGCATTTAACCCATCCTAGTATTAGGAGCAGTGGGCAGCTATTCATACAGCGCCCGGGGAGCAGTTAGGGTTAGGGTCTTCCTCAAGGACACCTCGACAGTTTTTGCTAGGAGGAGCCGGGGATCGAACCAGCAACCTTCCGGTTGTGAGGCGACCGCTCCACCTCCTGAGCTAGACTGCCGCACTTATTTATATTCTACTCTCTTGTCAAACCCACTGTCCACCAACAAAGCTATAGAGCACAATGGCTAATCCACAGTGTATATACTCCAATACCTATTAATGAACTTTTGGTATGTACATAGATGTACACGAGATCTTTCAATAGTTGATAAAGCACTGCAAAGACACACACTACCAACTCCTGTGTGCTTTCATGACTACACAGCTCATGGAAAGCACGAATTCACAAATTCTCACAAGTAATATAGAACAGTTAGAATTGGGTTGCTGTGGGTTGTGCTTCCCATGGACAATCATCTCAGTCCCTTAACTTGCTGGCTTAAACATAGGTACTCCATCACCACGGCGACTGCTATATCAGTCCCTACCACTAGGGTAACATGGTAGCATCTGCCATTACATGAAATTACATGTTTTAGAGATCTGGTTAATAAATGAGACCCCATTGCAAATCCATTAAAAAGAAGAACTATTAAATCATCTCAGATCTGAAGTTAAGACGAAGAAGTCACAGAGACAAGTAGAATTGCGAATTCAAGCGATTTAATATACATTTTCCTACAGCTGGACTCTCAAGGCGGGAGAGCGATACTGCACAACATCCCATCCTATACAATTTATACATTCACATTGGAAAACATTTAGGTTCTGCAATGGTTACTGAATTAATGTTGTGATCGTTATCCATTAGAATGTCAGCACACTGAAACTCCAAAAGCTCTTGCCCTTCCCCGAGGGCAGGCCTCCTCTAAAAAAAAAAAGGAGGAACCGTCACATTCTAGGTTATTCTATAGGTCACTAGGTACCCGCCTCGGTCACATGCAGACATCCTATACCATAACACGCAGAGAAAGCAATGCCTTCATACTGAAGAGTGCACACACCAAATGAGACGCAGACATAATAACGTAGTCAAATAAAGTATATCAATCATATTTAGAATAATACAAGTATATAACAATATATTGTTATCCTATATTAAACCACTGATCAAACAAGAAATGTGTTGTATTGTAACATAACTAAACACACACGTCTGACTTTGAAAATAAATAGGAAAAGTAAATAGCATTTATTTCATCCACAGTCTAGCATTGAAGTGTGGGTAAGGCTTTTCGACATATTTTTCTGCAAGATGACTAAAAATGAAATAAAATGGTTGTCCAACATAGCAGCGGTTATAACTGTAACCAAGCACGGCATTTACTTCATCCTCTTGACTTTTTCAGCATGTTCTATGAACAGAAGGAAAACAATACAAATTGACTGTCGTTCCAGAGACTTTTTCAGTTAATTGGGAGCAATTTACACATTACATTACACATTACGATACGCTTATCAGCTACAAAGTAAATCTGAAAAAAAATGTGCACGTGGGTATAGTCACACATGAGGATCACTTATCACCCTACCTTGGAGACTGCCAGAAGATGGTGAGGTCTGATGGTAGCCGATTTCTCTTGAAAAGCTTTGGTTCTTGCTTCCACTGCAAGTGCGTTCAAAAACACCAGTAGACCAAGTTCGACCTGGGGAAATTAATGACACTGTTAAAACACACACACACACACACACACACACACACACACACACACACACACACACACACACACACACACACACACACACACACACACACACACACACACACACACACACACACACACACACACACACACACACACACACACACACACACACACACACACACACACCTTCTACTATGGCACTGGAGAGAGCGTCCTGACAAGTGGCGTCACTGTGTGGTACGGCAACACCACTGCACTGGACAAGAAAGCCATCCAGAGGCTCGTGAGCACGATAGAGAAGATCACCGGGTGTGCACTTCCATGCATTGAGGAGATCTTTAGGACCAGATGTCGAAGTAAGGCCATGTCCATCATAAAAGAATACAACCACCCTGGGCACAAGCTCTTCTCCCCCCTACGGTCCGGTCACAGGTTCCGCAGCATCCGTACAAGGCAGTAGAGGGTCAGCAGCTTCAAGTTCCTCGGCGTGGTGAAAAGGGCCCAACAACGCCTGTATTTCCTCAGGCGTCTGAAGAAATTCATTATGGGCCCCTGCATCCTGAGAACATTCTATAACGGCACCATCGAGAGTGTTCTTACAGGGTGTATCACCGCCTGGTACGGGAACTGCACCGCACTCGAGCGCAGAGCGCGGTGCGGACGGCCCAGTATATCCTTGGAGGTGAGCTCCCCTCCCTCCTGGATATTTACAACCAGCGGTGCGTGGCCAAGGCCAAACGCATCATAAAAGACAATGCCCACCCCAGCCACGAACTGTACTCACTTTTACCTTATTTTTATAACTGCTGTCTGTCGTCGGGTATTGCACATAAGATTTTCACATCACTGCTTTATACTTGTGTAAACTGTGAAGTGACAATAAACTTGACAAGGTCTACCAGGTTCTACAAGGACAGTTTGCCCCTACTGAACTGCTAGGAGTAACCACTATCATAACATTGTCATCCATATTACATTACAACATCATGCTTTTGGTAGACTCATTAGTAACTGCACTGTATTCGTGATGCTGCTGCACTACTGGCACTTTAAAAAGGTTTTTGCACAATTCAACTCTCTATATCATCCATCAGTCACTTTATGGTTCTTTTTAATGGTGTCATATAGTACATTGTATAGTACATTGTATAGTATATAGTGTTCAATTGTAGGAATTTCATAGTGCGGGAGAAGATGGAAGTTAACATTCCATTGTACTTGTTGCAAATGGCAAATACAAACATCTTGTACATCCACAGACACAGACAGACTCACCATTGCTTGCGCCGCTGGCCTCGAATTGATATCAGTGGTCGTGTTAGACCTTATAATGGCCTTTAGCTTCGCTTTGGGGGCCTTCATTATTAAAAATACACACTCTTCTTCTTCTTCGTCAAACAACAATAACAATAATAACAATAACACCGACGGCGGGTATCTTTCGAATTGTGTGAACTTCCGGCCGCTCAATATGACGTCAACGCGTTTACTTTACCGGGCAGTAGATGATTAGATCTGTAGCGCCACCAAGAGGCCAACATTGACATTACATGAATAAGAAGTTGTGTTATTATAGTAATAATAATAATAATAATAATAATAATAATAATAGTCGCCACATATAATCTCCATATTCACAGTTAACATTAGAATGGGAAAATGTTGAGCTTAATGAGCGAGCATCTGGCTAGAGTTGAATGAGATGGAAGAATATCTTCTACCGGGTCAAATAAATAAATAAATAAAGAGACTGCCTCCAAAGATGGCAGCCTCCCTGAGCCCCGCTGAGAGCATGAGTATTTTGCAATTCATGAAACTTGTTGGACAACTCAAAGTAAGTTATGAGCATTGAGCATATTAACACGAAATATGAACGCCGTCCGGCTAAAATGTGAAACATTGGAAAATGCGTTCTTACACAGTTTAACAACATAGTCACCAAGAGAGATGAGAGGGACAGGCTAACGGGCTTAATGTAACTTAAAGTTACAAAACAGCGATCAATAATCACCAAATCTCTCTGGCATATGTCTTGTCATTAGCACTTTCACCTGTCAAAATATCTCAACGTAATTCCTACTATTATGGAAGTTATGTGAGATTAAGTGTTTTCCTCTCATAAAGCTCGTTAAGACTTCTCCTTACTGGCTCAATAGAGGAAAACACTTGTCACATAACGTCCATCATGGGAGGATTTAAGTTCAGATATTTTGACAGGTGAAAGTGCTAATGACAAGCCATGTGCCAGAGACATTTAGGTGATTGTTGATCGCTGCTTTGGAACTTTAAGTTACGTTAAGCCTTTTAGACTGTCCAGAGATGAGACGCCACACCACGCAGTCTAAATACTTCTTCTAGTCATAGGAGTTTTGTCGTTGGTACCAAGTGGCCGGTTAGGACTCGAGGGCCTCATCCTCATCCTCCTACTGCTGTGTCCCAACATGTCCTAACATGTGTTGTACATCATTTCCAGCGGGTCCCACGTACTGGCTGGGTGTACAGGGACGTGAAGAAGCCAGAGAGCGTCTCCGACCACATGTACAGGATGGCTATTATGTCGCTGACCATCACAGACCCCACGGTCAACAAGGAGAGGTGAGAAACTGGGGCGCTCACCTCCGCACAAATCTACACAGAATTGGAGTTCAGGGCAAAAAACAAAGAACATCAGATATGAAATGACCATCTGTCGTACGGTCCGCTCGCCGGTTCCGCAGCATCCGTATACAAGGACTACCAGGTTCACGGACAGTTATCCACACGCGCCTACTGAACTGCTAGGAGTACTGCCACTATCATAACATTGTCATCCGTATTACATTACACTGTCATTACACTATCATACTTTGACTCATTACAGCCACTGTACTGTATTCATGATGCTGCTGCACTGTAACATGCTTTTTAACATGTTTTTGCACAATTTAACACATGTACATATCGTCCATCAGTCACTTTATTTGTTATTTATATCGTTATTGTGTACAGTATTTCTTAAAAGTATTTTTAGAAAATTTTGAGTAAGCATTTCATTGTACTTGTTGCATATAGAAAAAAAATACAAATCTATTTGTAATATATGCACCTGATGTATAAGGTGCATGAAGCTCGCCCTGGTTCACGACATGGCAGAGTGCATCGTGGGAGATATTACACCGATGGATAATGTCAGCAAGGAAGAGAAGCACAGAAGAGAGAAGGTGACCGGCTCTTCTGATCGCAAATTGGATTCCCCTTCCTCATCCCCATTAAGCCATGGGTCTTCCTCATGTAAAAAGGAGCATCATGTCATGTAATGTAAATAGTAATCACACATCTCCTTGCCATCACAGGAAGCAATGACGCATTTGACAGATTTGCTGCAAGAGGGTCTGAAAAAGGAGCTGTTTGGACTGTGGGATGTGAGTGTGTACCGGTTGATTTGGGCTACAGCAATCAAAGCTAAATCTGGAGGATTGAATCCTCTATAGGTCACATACATGTACACACACAGTAAAATTAGTTTCTCTGCATTTAACCCATCCTAGTATTAGGAGCAGTGGGCAGCTATTGTATATACAGGGGAGCAGTGTAGGGGTCTGGTGCCTCGATCAAGGGCACCTCAGCAGTGCCCAGGTGTTTTCGGGACTTGAACCTGCAACCTTCCGGCTCCCAAGCAAAGTCCCAACAGACTGAGCTACTGCCCTCCCTCCTACTTTGTATAGGCCCAGCTATTTAATGTACTTGTTGAATCTATTCCATAAACTGGATGCAAAACCATATCTAAAAGAAAAGCAAGTTTAGTCTAATTAGCTTCCTTTAAATTTGAAGCACACTAGTCTAAGCTGCTTGTGAAAGAGCTTTGTAAACTGTTTAAAAGAGTGTCTTGAACACTACTCAAGACAATGCGTACATGGGACATGCTATTTCCTTATGCCATGTAGTGAATTGATAGACAAGCCATTATTGCCACCAAGCCTCGCTATTACTGACCTTGGGGGTGTAAAAATATGAGGTTGTGGGTGATCGAGGGGGGGGGGGGGGTCGATCACACACACACACGGCTCAGCTGAAGCAAACCAAACCCAAACACACACACGGCTCAGCTGAAGCAAACAGAAACCCAAACAAGTCAAAACCTCTTCAAGCGACAACTCAGGTTACTCACTGCTGTGTGGTTAAAAAGCGTGACACAAACAAGCACGCAAGCTGGACTTCAAAAGGACTAGGACTGCAGGTCCTTTGTTTTAAAAAATAAATAAAAACCCGCTCCCTAAAGTCTCACACTCTCAAGGGTGCACCTTAATAGAGTGAGGTGACCCAGGTGACGTTAATGAACAGCTAATGAGGAGTAACCACCTGACGAAAATGAAACCACTCAATATAATTTAATATAATTGTATACAACAATAGTGTATGTATATATATATATATATATATATATATGAAATGTTATGATTAACCAGATTTCGGCTACCTTTTTAATTTCCACAAAAAGAATGCCCCAAAGATGTGGAATTTGCATAGGGCTGAATTTGATGCTTTCCGTGAGCTTTGTATGGCTACTGTTTTCTTAAAAACTACAAAGTAGACTACATAGTTCTGTAGTCTGAAAACTATGAAAGCACACAGGAGTTGGTAGTGTGAATGTCCTTGCAGTGCTTTATCAGCTATCGAAAGGTCTCGACTGTGTTCATACAACATACTAAATAGGTAGTATTGATGCAACCTTTGCTGCCAGTGGCTGGAGTGTGTGTGTGTGTGTGTGTGTGTGTGTGTGTGTGTGTGTGTGTGTGTGTGTGTGTGTGTGTGTGTGTGTGTGTGTGTGTGTGTGTGTGTGTGTGTGTGTGTGTGTGTGTGTGTGTGTGTGTGTGTGTGTGTGTGTGTGTGTGTGTGTGTGTGTGTGTGTGTGTGTGTGTGTGTGTGTGTGTGTGTGTGTGTGTGTGTGTTAGGAGTACGAGACACAGAGCAGCCCAGAAGCCCGGCTAGTCAAACAGTTTGACCTGTTGGAGATGATCCTCCAGGCCCACGAGTATGAAGAACTGGAGGAAACACCCGGAAGACTGCAGGAGTTCTTCGACTCGACAGAAGGTATTGCGTCTCCACCGCTGTCGGTTTTCTGTGGGTTCTTTGTGTTAAAGGGGCCCCAATATAATCACACATGGGGGCGTGTCCACCCAGACATATGATGGACAGGCGGAACCTTACCAGTCTCATCAAGTGTTCTCGTAGGCCGATCTAGCCGTCCTACTTCTGAGTGGAGCTTCCCACTTATTTGAGTGGCTTGTAATCAACATCAAACCCGGTGGTAAAAGAAGGGACCTTTTTAAACGTGCCGGCTCGGACACGCAGGATATGGTCTGGAAAGCACCGGTCCATGCATTTCCTCATTTTGTGTACCTTCTATCTATCTATCTATACTTTTGCCTTCTTCTAGGTCGTTTTCACCATCCCGATGTGATTCAGCTGGTCGACTGTCTCAAGAAAGAGCGGAGAGGTCACATGAGCGGCGTTGCCAGGGCCACGCCTTCTGGGATCTCGCAGGACCCCGCTATGGATTCTGCAGAAGCACCACCACCACCATCACATACGTCCTGACACACTCCTCTGAGGTGGAGGAGCTACAAAGACTTTTGCCGTGTGCCAGTAATTTATTTTTCTTAACCCTGACCTCATGTCTAAATTGTTTTAGGGCAATCTGTCTAGATTAACCTAGGTCACATGGTTAAGTAAATGATGGGTGCTGTAGCCGGGTGCTGTAGCCGGCCACGGTGCTGTTTCGCTCTATGGTCACGTGACCCAGGTCATGTGACTTATGCATTCAGAGTCTCTTATGACACAGTACCTCCTTGGTGAGCATTGACCAGCTGCTGTATTAACAGACAAACTGTCGGACACACACGCCGATATTATTAAGATGTTCATGTTACCTTGGCTGAGAATATTTCAAATGCATACTTTACAGTACAATCGTTATTCATATTGATGTACTGTACAACGACACATTCACAGACAGACAAGTATGCCGTGTTTAGCTTACATATGAACGGTTTATTCATAAATGCAGTTTATTTAAAACATGGTATAGGCTGTAATAATACAGAGTGACATTACAAAAAGGATGCAGTATAACAATCCACAATTCAACACCATGTATTTTGGACAGGACAACGTTACTAAGGTCCGAGTAAAAGCTTTGGTCAATAAGTGTTGCTTGTTTGTTGATTATTTAGCATGTGGAGAATGGAATTCACATGAAGGATCACACACGCCTCTGGTCGAACCTATGACCTCCAACACAGCAGCACGAGAATGGCTTCTCGTTGGCTTTTTAGACCGCAATTATGTCACAGAAAGCCAGTTACGTTGTTACGTAAGGAAAAAGCCAACTTGAACGGACGATAAAGGGAATATGAAAAAAAAAACCCAGACACTTATATCAATACATTTAGTTTTGTACGTATAAGTTATTCGGACACTGTGCAGACGACAATTAACACAAAAATAATAAAACATCCTTTAAATTTTTATTTTTTTTACCATGTTGTACACATTCAGCCGCATAGTCTTCTCAAGATGGATAGAGGGGGGGGCGGGGCTAAGGGATTGGCCAATGGGCATTGTTCCAAGAAAGGAGCTAGACCTTATCCAGGGAGCATGACATCAGATTCAGGTTGTGCAGTAGCTGCTGGGCATCAAATTTCAGGATAACCGCAGCCAGTGAGGCAGAGTGTGTGTGTGTGTGTGTGTGTGTGTGTGTGTGTGTGTGTGTGTGTGTGTGTGTGTGTGTGTGTGTGTGTGTGTGTGTGTGTGTGTGTGTGTGTGTGTGTGTGTGTGTGTGTGTGTGTGTGTGTGTGTGTGTGTGTGTGTGTGTGTGTGTGTTCCACAAGGGCAATGACAATTGAATGAAAATGAAACTAATTTCTTATTCTGTGTGGCCCATGTGTGAGTTAACGGGTTAGTACTAGTAGTAATACAGTATATCTTGACATGTTCAGTCCACATTGTCTCTGTTTTTGTGACTTCCTCTTGGTCACTTGTAATGAAGTATTGTAATGCCGTCAGTAGACCTGGATCAGTAGTGCAATAAATATCCAGCATTCAAGTAATGACACCAACAAGCCAACAACAATACAGAAAGGCTCTCTCATCTCTTTGCCATAAAATCCCAACATATTGGTCATATGCCGTGACTTAACTTAGAAACCATGAAACACGTGATATTATTAATGCACCTCAAAGTATGTACAACTCCTCCCCCTGGTTTTGGTGTCAAATTAACTCTCAATGGGATCAATGTGCATTAATATTTCACCCTGCGCTGACTTGTTAGATAAGCTAGTATTTCATGTACTGTACTGTGCTCAAATCTATGCGACTTCCTGTTTGTAAGGATTTAGGAGCAGGAAATCTAATCTTTGGGACGTTGTACGTACTTGAAGCTGTAACTATCTCCTCTAGGATTTAGTTTTTTTTGTGAAGCATAAGAATGCCTTATTAGATTCACGCAAATGTATGTTTTTGTTTGTGTACCTGGAACCAAATGCTGACCGACCGCAGTCATAGATGAAAGCAGGTGACATTCTTGTATGCTAATATCCCCGGGTTTGGCCCCTCCTCCTGCGTCCCAAATGCTGCCCTAGCAGGGCCCCTCAGGGGTGTCCGTCACGTTGTGGGCGGACCCGTCCTGGGCGCTAGCCTGCGCCGCGGAGGAGAGCACTTCCTCAAAACTCCCCCCCGGTTCCGTCCCTCCGACCTTGGTCTGGAGCAAGGGGAGAAACAACAGGTCAACAGAGAGCCGCTTCAAGCTTAGCATTTTGTGGTGGGCCGCAGCCGCTTCTGGTCAGAGAAGAGAAAACCGCACACGCACTCATGTAGATGAAGAAAAATATAAATAATGTGATTTATAAAGTGATTTTAGGACATTCTCTCACACACACAACACACAACATGTCCTACCTTAATATTAGTCACTGTGCTGTCAACTTTTTCTTCAAAAGACTTAAAGCTGGGTGAGTTTCTGTGAGAGAAAGAGAGAGAGAGAGAGAGAGAGGGGGGGGGGGGTAAATGAGTCCTGGGACATTGAGCTCCTCATACAATATTTTGTATTTGCCATATGCAACAAGTACAATGAAAGGCTTACTCCCCATTCCCTCCCGCAGTATGAATTTCCTACAATTTAACACTATATACTATACTATACAACACTATACTATAACGATACTGTACTCAATAAAAATAACAATAAAGTGACTGATGGATGATATAAACATATGTTGACTTGTGCAAAAAGCATTTTAAAAGCATTATAAAGTGCAGCAGCATCATGACTACAGTGCAGTAACGGTAATGCAAAAATACATTTATGTTCCATATCAAACATGGCAGCCTCAATTTGTACCTAATGGTGGCCAGATGCAATGTGGCATTGCATCTGGCCACCATTGAAGATGTACTCTATTTATACAATGCTTTACACTGAAGACTTTATGTTGCGTTTTGTAAACCTTACAAAAAAACAAACAACAGTGTGCCAAACGTCCTCTACTCAAGAACACACAGTCAGACATTACCTCATGGTGGGCATGCTCATGGAGTGTCGGACTGAGTAGCTGTCCCCGTGAGCATGGTTAGAGAAGAGTTAATGATTAGCAGAGCTTTAAGAGTGCGCGCACACACACACACACACACACACACACACACACACACACACACACACACACACACACACACATACACACACACACACACACACACACACACACACACACACACACACACACACACACACACACCCGTCTGCACCACCACCACCACCGCCCCACACTACATCACACACACACACACACAGTAAAAAGCATCTAGTACGGTACGGAAGGTCTTGTGTGGGTATCATTAACCTATCACACACTCGGATCAATACCTGGAACGCGACTACACTCACTTTTTTTCAGAATACCACAATGCAAGTGCATGCTGTCTGGAGGCTCAGTCTGCTGGACTGAAGCCACTTCCTATTCTCATATTGCAAAAAAAGGAAAAGAATAAACTAAATAAAACATTCACTTTCCAGGCGAAGGGTGCCCAGAAGCCTTCTGCAGCCAAGCACAGACGAAGCATTGATTTCTCTCCTCTCCTCTTCCTTCCTACACGGAGCTTCTCATGTTGTCACGTTGGGCCATTCGGTTTTCATATTAAGTTTCAGGATTCGCCAACCAACTCTAAACCTTTCCTGCACCTTCCTTTTTGGTTCATTGTAATGGCATGAAGTATAAACAAGATAATGCAAATGAGTATGCGACATTGGCCGGGACACAACCGTTCCAATGTGTATGGACGCTGGGTGGGTTTTGAGACTGAGGCCTCTTATCCGCTGGCGAGTTGTACTCCGGTTTTCTAAATCTAAATCTAAATCTAAATCTAAATCTTTATCGTTCACATACACGTACACACACACACACACACACACACAGTGAAACTTGTTTCTCTGCATTTAAGCCGTTCTAGTATTAGGGGTTAGGGGTCTGGTGCCTTGCTCAAGGGCACCTCGGCAGAACCCAGGTGCTTCAGAACCCAAGCCAAGTCCTGGATTGGTGGATTGCCACCGTGCTACGCTGTGACTGTCATTGTCACAGGCAGCCATTTAAACAGGGCCTGGAGGGTGTGGGTTAACCAAAACCGATTGAATGGAAAAACAGCCCTGAGGAGGAATGGATCCCTCTTTCCACCCGCAACGCACGGTGGCCTGACCACCGCATTCCGCTGCTGGAACCCTATCAGAGGATCTGGTTCTAGAGGCCCAGCGGGGGAACGCAACAGGATTGGCCGGTTGAATCTAAATCTTGAATCTTGGTTACGCCTGATGCTCTCCGCAGAGCCGAGAGAGGCAAGTGTCAGAGAACATGGGGGTGTGGGTGGCCCGAGAATGCAGTGATCTAACGCAATAGATGGTTTGTGTACATACTTAGGATACTCAAGACGATGCGGTCAGAGATGCGTGTGTGTGACAGAACAGGGCACTTAGAGAGTCACACCTTGGATGCTGTTTGCTCTGGCAAATGGTTCAAGATAGAGGCAGAAATCTGTGATAATTATATATATATTTATGTATATATATATATATATGTGTGATTCTTACCCTATGGAGTTGGATCTTGAGACGCATAAAGGGGAGAAAGAAAAATAAATTGGCATATAGAAAAATACATCCATCCAAGTCTGCATTGTAGCTCTACGGCAGAATCCCAACGTGTCTTAATATTCTACTCAACCCCTTGAACCACACGCATTCAGGGGCCAGAAGGTAACGCCTACACACACACACACACACACACACACACTTACTCACCTGCATGTCAACTAGAAAAAGAACCACTGCTTAAACAAAACATGCAATACTCAAATCCCATTACCCATGTTTTTTTTCGCTGAACGTTCCTAATAATAAAAAGCACATTGTTCATAAGAATAAATATGATTGAACTGTGGTGTGTCCCAAATAACATTAACAAAATCCAATCTGTCAGTATCGGTATCCGTCAACCTCTTCCAATCTGGACATATATATATATATATAATATGGATTACCAAAGTAAAGACAATTTTCACTGCAAGGCAAAGAATAAAACACACAAACAAGAAGACAAACAAAGCTAATAAATAAATAAATAAATGTAATACTAAAAACTAAAAGTCATGCACCTTATCTTTAATCTGATGTACGGAATGAAAAAGCAACGTAAGAAGCAAAGGGTTTACTTGCACACACAAACTACTGTGTTGTATAAGGTGTGGAATCACCAGAATACAATGGCATGCGTGTAAACACACACACACACACACACACACACACACACACACACACACACACACACACACACACACACACACACACACACACACACACACACACACACACACACACACACACACACGGGGGGAACATACCTCCGAGGATACAATAGCTCTAAACCAAACATGCTGAAATAAATAGAAATAAAAACATAAAGGGTTTGATTTGTGGAGGAAACGCGGCTGGGGATTATATCAGAATAACTATTTATCAACACATGATGTTTTAAAAAAAAAGGGAAGGAGTTCTCATGACACACAGTGAATATACCCTCCTGTAAATCACCAACAAAGTAACTCACACAAGCCTATAGCTGTGACTTGTACCTTGTATGACTTTAGTATGAGGTTGGAAGTCGAAATATTTGGGCCAATTACAAAGCAAGTGCAATAACCCGTTTCACCAGAGGTGGTGCTGTTCACACTGTTGGATTTTTATTTTCTGATCTCCTGGCCGCTGCTCCAGCTCCACTGCTTTGTGCCGCCTGCTGACATAACTGGGGAGAGTAACATATTGTACCTCCTCAACATATTGTGTAACATATCGTGATGAGCCTCTCTTTACAGTCGACAGGCTGAGGGCATGACCTCTTTAAGGGATCCATTTAGCCAGGAAATGGATGCTATCTCAATTCACACCACCCCCCCCCCACCATCGCATCCCCATCCTACCCCTGCAGGGTATATTGACAGGAGGCGAGGCACACTCTCTCTCTCTCTCTCTCTCTCCGATACACGGCACGTGGGCACACGTGCCCACACACACACAACCTTTCCAACCCACGGTTATCTATCCCTCCCATCACTCGCTCTCTTTTCCGTAATCATTTTGTCTTGCTTTTCCCTCTTTTGGAATAAAGCACACACTCAGGGAGGGAGAAGAGGGTGAATGAGAGAGAGAGAGAGAGAGAGACAGGAGAAGTCTCTCTCTCAGGCGGAGAAAGGGAAAACAGGCGGAGAAAGGGAGAAGGGAGAAAAGAGACATCGCATGAAAGCACACGTTGATGGTTAGTGTGTTAAGAGACGGAAGAGAGGCAGTCGAAGATGGCCACAGGACCCCGGATAAATAAGAAATGGTCTTTGGTAAAAAAAATGCCACCAAATATTCTACCACCAAATATTGAAGATTTAGAAAAACAAGTTTGGAAAGGGTCAAATGTCAATTTCAGAAAGAACAGGACATGTCGGCCGGCTCAGTGCTTATGGGGGAAGTTATTTGCGAGGTTTTCGCTGGCTTCAGTTCCAGTTAGCGTTACTGATTGAAAACAGTGTGGTTGTTTCTTTAACGTGGACGGAGAGGAGAGGACACAAGAGAGAGGAACACAGATATAGTTTGAGGAATAAACCCCCCCCAGTTATCCACACTGACATATCAGACAAAGAAACTAAAGCCATTTAAATGTTAAGATATAAAAGTCGGCCATTTTTGTTTGCCGAACATATGGACAGGATGTGACATGGTTACCTCATGTCTCCTAGCTTCCTGCCGATGACGGTGCCCAGGGTGCTAAAGGCGGCAGATGTTTTCTGGCCTGCAGTGGAAAATGTCTCTGATGTCTTCTTATAGCTAGAGGGGGGAACACACACACACACACACACACACACACACACACACACACACACACACACACACACACACACACACACACACACACACACACACACACACACACACACACACACACACACACACACACACACACACACACACATATATATATATATTTATAAATATATATATATAGCAAAGAAGGTACTCCTTAATTATTGCATTTTGACACACAAACAACAACATAATGACAATGAACTCTCCATCATATTCCAAATAGCGTTACTTAATCGTTTGGATTCCAGTGTTTCATTATAGATACCATGACTCGCTGACCCTGGGCGTGTGCATACCGTGTGTGTGTGTGTGTGTGTGTGTGTGTGTGTGTGTGTGTGTGTGTAATCTGATCTCTGAGGAGTTATGGTGTAACAAGATAACAAAGGAGGCTAAGACAAAGGAGGCTAAGACTAACCTCTCTCTCTCTCTCTCTCTCTCTCTCTCTCTCTCTCTCTCTCTCTCTCTCTCTCTCTCTCTCTCTCTCTCTCTCTCTCTCTCTCTCTCTCTCTCTCTCTCTCTCTCTCTCTCTCTCTCTCTCTCTCTCTCTCTCTCTCTCTCTCTCTCTCTCCCTCCCTCGCTCTCTCTCCCTCCCTCCAGAATATTTGATTCACACACACACACTAAGAGAACAATGTGTCTGTGTTTGTATATACAGTGTGTGTGCATGCATGTGTGTGCGCGCGTGTGTGTATATATGCGCGCGCGTGCGTGCGTGTGTGTGCTTGCATGTGTTTGAATCCCTAATACTGTCACAGTCAGACGACCGCCCCGATCTCAGTTGACAGCAAACAAACACTTAAGCCTGCCCAACCGCCGCAGGGTCTCCGGGACGAGCTTGTTTGCTCATCTTCTTCCCTCCCCTCACCTCCGCCCACACTGACACACGCTGGCAGCTCTCTCTGCTTTGGTGGCTCTTCCTTCCCTCAGGCCTCGGGTCCGGGGGGGGGGGGGGGCGGGGGGGGGGGGGGGGGGGGCGGTTGACTTACGCCACGGAGGTCTGCATGTCCTGCCAGCTCTTGGAGACGTTGTTCCTGAAGTCGCTGAGCGGGCCGACGCCCAGTTTCTGTCTGAGGTCCGCTTGCTGCTTTTCCTTGGAGGTCAGCACTTGCTTCAGGGTGCTGATCTCCTCCTCCAGCTGGAGGAAGACAACAGGGGAGACAACAGGGATCGGTCCTTTTGACACGTCTGTTCCTTTGGGAGAGATCCGATTCAAGATGTTTTTATTTGATTGTCCATGTGTAGTACACACAAGTACAATGGATTGCTTACTCCCCATTCCCTCCCGCAGTACGAATTTACTATACTTCACTACTACACAATACTACTATAAGTTATTCTATGGGAGTTTTTCATTTGAAAATCAAAAATAGCTCATGAAATATACAGTATATATTGCAGGTGTATACTGATGTATACTGATACTGATATTCAAATAAATGCTAAGCCAAGGCCAGTTTATATATAGTATTAATATAGCACTCTATTTCTATAGCACTCTTTAAACACAAAAGGCATTAAGTCCAAAAACATCGTAGTAATGACCAGTCAGCTCCTACTCCTAGTTACTACGGCTCTGTGACTTCTTTCAGTCTCTCATGGTCACACCCTCGTTTGAGAGTGAGATATGTGTTTACCTTGGCCAGGTCCTGGTTGATCTCCTCTCTCTCTTCCTCCGTCAAGACAGGGTAGTTTAGGTTAGCCTCGGAGGCCAGGTCCTCGTCAGCCTCTCTCAGCGGCTCAGAGTCTAGGAGACCTACCGTGATGGACATAATACACCATGAACAACATCATAGGTCCAAGGGGGTTGTGTGTCTGTGTGTGTCTCGGTGTGTGGTGTGGTGGGTGTGTGTGTGGGTGTGGGGGGTGGTGGGGGGTGTGTGGGTGTGATTCCTATTCAAAGGAAAAGGCCTCAAGATCCTCCATCCAAAAATGTGTATACCACAAATCATCAATCATCAGATGACTCAAAAAATTCACCAAACCCTCAATATTTCCATACAACATTAAAAAAGGCATACACTTTGTGTTGTGCAGAAGCTATTATTGCTATAGTATTGCTGTGTAACTATTGTATAACTATTGAGTTTTCCTCCAAAGTGACAACTAATAATTCAGACAGCTCTATATATTATTAAGGATGAAGGGATTTTGCCGTAGGAGGCCTCCAGTTGTGGCCAGTGAGGACCGGACCCAGTGGTTCCCTTGAGCTGAGTGTGTGCGTGCGTGCGTGCGTGGGTGGTGGCGTGGGGGGGCGGTGGGCACGTGTGTGTGTGTGTGTGTGTGTGTGTGTGTGTGTGTGTGTGTGTGTGTGTGTGTGCGTGCGTGAGCGTGTGTCCCGTCTGTAAATGGGGGTTATGCAATCCAGCTTGCAGCTTCCAGTCTGCGGCTTGCAGAGCTGTAATCTGGATTAACTGTCCTGGATTATGTCGTTGTTTCACTGGTGGCGGAAGCTAGGCACCGATACACATGTAAACAGGCGCATGCACACGCACACACAGATGTATACAAACAAGACACTCGATGCTAAATGGATGTTCCCACATTGGTTTGGAGTGTCTTAGTACAGCACAGTTGAAATGAATCTAGGAGTTAAGGGACAGGGAGGGTTTTTTTTTAGATAAACACACACACACACACACACACACACACACACACACACACACACACACACACACACACACACACACACACACACACACACACACACACACACACACACACACACACACACACACACACACACACACACACACACACACACACACACACACACACACTTTGTTTTAGTTCCTTTTTCATTGTAAAAGGGGGAAGTGAAATCAGTGAGTATTCTTCCTGACAGAGGATATTATTAGTTAAGTATTTAGTTACAACAAAAACACAGCCACAACTCTCGCACAAGACAAGTCATTGTGCCTCATTTTCACTCATCACACTTGGACTAACAACAACAACACTGTGACGTTGAGGTGACGAAAGCACGACCCATACCTGTTCTCAGGTGTCCTCTGTCTTTACCACATGGCAGCGGTACAGAGAAAAAGAGAGTGAGGCGTGTGAGTCCATTAGTAACAGATGATAGGAACACACAATGGGCCTCTTACACTGCAGAAATCTTCCGCAAAACAGTGAATCCCATGACGTGACATCCAATATAGCTTCAAATACATGCACATGCATTGAGAGTAAAAGGTCAAATATATATATGTATATAGATATAGATATATATTTTTAGATATATTCCCGGATACAGACGGAACAGCGGTATTCCCTGAAGGCGTAACAACATAACAGCCATCAGGCATCAAACTTTCCACATCAATAACGCCCCATTGGAGCCACACTAAAGCACTAGGGCAGTTAAAACAATCACACACACACACACGCACACACACACACACACACGCACACACACACACACACGCACACACACACACACACACACACACACAAGGCCCACGGCACTTGTCTGTGTGAAACACACAACACAAAGCATGCAACCTGCAGGACCGCTTCTCTACAGCAGGAAGAAATACCTAACATATCTGGTGGTTACATGAGACTGGGTTAGGGGAGGGTTGGCCGGGGGGGGGGATAATTAAGTTGTATAGTATAGTATTGTTCAGAAGTATAGTATGAAATTCAGAATGGGGAGTAAGCATCCCATTGTACTTCACGCTACACAGGGCAAACATTAAATAATCTTGGAGTTTATTGCAACCACACGCGACATCGATGCGCCTTGAAGGCACTCACTATTCACATTCACATCACTATTTTGTTTAAATAGGGGAATAGTTTATACTGCATATGGACTAGTGAACATCATAGTGTGTGTGTGTATGCAGGGCGTCTTTAACCATACACAACATCAGTTGTTGTCGTAACAACAACGAGTGATAGAGAAACAGAGTGGGTCACATGGGACTTGGGTATTTTCCTATGGGTCTCTGAGCGCTACGTTCCGATGCGGAGGAGCAAAAGCGTCGGCCTATGCAAAGCGGGCCTGGGAATGAAGGGAAGCTTTTGTTACATGTGTCGTCCGAGGGGCACTAAAGAGAAAGGGTTCGCTGGTGGCCTGCTGGTGAGGGTGCTGCTGGTCACCTTGGGTGCTCATGTCCCAGTCTTCAGAGAGACACAGGGACGGCTGGCCCCGCTCCTCGCTGGGCCCCTCCCAGATCACCCCACGCCACGCTGCGCCGTCCCCCGGGCCTGCAGCCCCTTCCTGGGGGCCCGGGGGACGGTGGCGGTCCCCTAACCACCTCCCCGCACCGTGTCTCTCCTCAGACAGGTGAGCCAGGTCCTGAGCCCTGGGACCTTACGTAAAGGAAATAAAATAAACTAAACTATGCATGCAAATCTATTGTAGCGCAAATCAGATGTGTAAATATGCAATAAACACTAGACTATCCCGCCCCAGCTGTTTATATTAACACAAGGCACACAGCATTGGATCAATTCACTTCCAAAACAATTCAGTCAGTGACTTTTATGCTAAGACACGACTGAAGGCTTTATCAGCCACAAAGTCACAATTCAAAGAGGAAAACCCTTTGAAACATTAAAAGTCGCTTTTAAACTTTCACACCGTTGAATGGAATGCCTTGAAAGCAGCGTGACCTCTGCTGCCTCGCCAGCCACAGATAAGCCCCCGCTGTGCTCCATGCACACACACACACACACACACACACACACACACACACACACACACACACACACACACACACACACACACACACACACACACACACACACACACACACACACACACACACACACACACACACACACACACACACACACACACACACACCACCCAGAGGTGACTTCTTACCATGCTCTTCCCCTTCCCTGTTCGTATTAACCCATTCTTCTCCGGGGCTCTCGTTGCCCCAGTCCACCACCGTGCCACTTATAACACTTGAGTACAACTCTGCTCCCAGCAGGCCAGCAGCAGCCAGGATGAGACAAGGGAGAGGTTGGGTTAAACACACACACACACACACACACACACACACACACACACACACACACACACACACACACACACACACACACACACACACACACACACACACACACACACACACACACACACACACACACACACACACCCTGTTTTATAGCCAGGCAACGCCAATAACTGCTTTGTGTACAATGATGGTCAATTCAATCCTGGCTTTTTGCCCCTCAGGGCAGCACCCAGATCTTGCTGTTTACATGGACATCTGTGGTAGGGTCATAACATTGGTTCATCACCTTTCTGGGCCTGTGACCCCAGCTCTAGCTCTGATCATGATGTTACCCCATCAACATGTGCCGGTCATATCAGTGTCCCGGTGAACGTCATCGCTCTACTACACACTAAAGTGATTAGTAGTAGTGTGCTCGTGGCTGTGAATCATTGGGCAGTGGGTTTGTACGCAGGACATTTAAGACCTTTAAAAAAAAAAATATATATATATATATGTGTTTCCTAAAATGGATCATCAAATATCAAATGTCAGCAATTTCCTGCAATCCCATATCAGGGGAAGAAAGCTGTGTTGTTGTGCATCGTTGGACGGATTTTTGCTTTGTTAAGGCTACTATGAAATCCATGTTTTTTTATGTGTGTAAAAAAACAGCCATTCAATATTTTGGTGATGAATCTCCTCCTCCTTTGTGACTTGTTGAGGTTGACGGACGGTGGAGTCTGTTGTTCGGGGGAACAGATGCTAATGCCGTTCATCAGGAGAGAAGAAGATGAGGTGGTGGTGGGCAAAGAGTTCAAAAGTAACTCTGTTCATATGTAACTACCCAATGACATATAATAGATTCATTACAAAACATTCAAACATTTAGAAAGAACCAAGAACCAAGCTAAACACAGAAAACCAGAGTTGGCCCGTGGTAGAGCACATAACTCGGCCACACCAAATAGTCCCCCCTGGAACCAGTTTACGATCTGGTTCCAGGGGACCAAAAATGTAACTGGGCAGTAGCTCAGTCTATTGAGACTTTTGAGGCTTGGGAACCGGAAGGTCGTCGGTTCAAGTCCACAAAACACCTGGGCACTGCAGAGAGACCAGACCCCCTCCACTGCTCCCTGGGCACTGTGTATAAACAATAGCTGCCCACTGCTCCTCATACTAGGATGGGTTAAATGCAGAGAAACTCATTTCACACTCACAGCATGTGTGTACATGGTTGTGACCTATAAAGAGGATTCAAATCCTCGAGATTTGTATTAAGATTTAGACTGTTCCTTGGTCCGTCAGTAATCTAACCACCAAGTGCAGAACTTGTTGAGTTATCTTGTCGACAGACAAACATAACCTCTGGTCACCGTCTTCGATGGTGGAGGTAATACGTTAGGTGTAGTCGATTCATGAATAGGATTCCCCTAACTAATAAGCCCCTCCCCCCCCAGACAGGAGTATAAATACTTTGGATCACAAGACTCTATTGGGCCGGTCATGGGGCTATGTTGAATAAGTGCTGATCACACAGCAGAAACACTGAATTGAGCTGCTGAACCAGACTGCAAGGCATCATACACTTTGCCCACATCTGACTGCAGCAAAGCATTCCTAGTCTAACTGGACTGAACTGGAACATTGTCAAACCCATGGTGCATTTCTGTAGTCAAACTGTCCCTGGCCACATGATGTAAGGTACATGTATAGTAAGACCTATGTGTTTCTACAACGTCGTAGGACTTACATTCGAGAGGAGCCCAAGGATCAAAATAAGTGAAAATATATGAAAAATTATAAAAAACTTAAGAAAACGTATACGATATATTAGTACATTATAAACAGCTAAGATGTCTGTAGCTACAATATTAAAGGTGTGAAGCTGGAAATCAGTTGCAAAACTAGTCTATTCAACAAGTCAAGGTTTTAGGTATGAACATGCGATTTTTTTTGGATTGTAGCCATCCCTCGAAGAATAAAAACAAAGTCAAGTCTATACATAATTTAAACCTCCGAACAACAACACGGAGAAGTCATCAGCTGAGTGCACCCATCAGCTCCCAGAGAGCAACATAAACAAGCTGGGTCAATTTCAGTCATTTGGCTTTAAGTCAATCTCATGTTGTGGAAGCTTACCTTGTTATGCACAACGGCAGGTGGATACATATAAAGGGTTGGAATTAGTTAGTTTTGCATTTATTTATTTAACGAAGTTAACCCCCATTACATAGATCGCTACCTACCAGCCACAGGGAAACGCAAATTTAAATAAAAAATTAAAAACAAATAATAATTGAATCGTGATGTGCACGAATCGTATCATACCTTGCTGTCTCGTTTCCATGATCAATTCTTCAAATTCTGCCCCCAAACTTCGGATCAAAGACTCAAAGAGAAACCCACCGCCGCACCGGTTGCCACTTGTGTGTTTACTCTTACTGTAGAGATCACTGGGCGTCCCGAGGTGGAGCCTCGAACAGCAGCCAATAGATCTGCTCTATTTATTTAAATGGCTCTATTTTATTTATTTTATTTTACTTCGATGATTAAAACGTTACCAAAACATACCTCTGGTCCCAAAAAAGCCATAACGACTGTTGTGCTATATTATAGTTTTGAGTGAAGAGATAATAGATTATAATTAGTGTGGTCAGCCTACGCCCTCTATCGTCATAGAATAGTCATTACACACTTTGGTTGAATATGATTTGGTTGAATATTTGGTTACTTTGGTTGAATATGAAGGAAAAACATCTCAACAGATAGTCCACAAATAACATTTATGTATCAACAAGCAATGGTTGCACTTGAGGTGGGACTAAACCACCAGCCAACCATCAGCCAACAAAACAAAACAAATAAACAAGCAGGACATATTTGACCAGATTTATTTATATGACCTATTAACCGTCAGTTGAAAACAGTGTCGGTCTCCGGCAAAGCAATACAGCGAAAGACTTTACAGCAGACATTTTCAAGAGTGGCAGTAGGTAGTGGAAACATGGACCTGGTTTGACCTCCGAAGTTAGCCATGAGGCGTGACTTTCGAAAAGCAACTCCAATTAAAGCATGCTGTTGTGTTTCAAGACAGACACAACACACGTCTACGTCCATCTTGAAGGTAACCCACATAAGCTAACCCACATTTTATCACACACACACACACACATTGAGACAGTACAAAAAATGTGACACTTTTAAAAGACACAACAGTCAGTTGATTGTCCCATATCATTTGTTTCTTGAAATGAGTCTTCCATGAAGACCCTCCATCCCTCCCCTCTGTACCACTCTGCTACCAGCTCTATACCCAAGGTGCATTTCAGTAGCGGTTTCAACTCACTGGAACTACACCACTAACGAGGCTACAAGCCATAATAAAGTGACAATTCTACACTGTGAAAACTACAACTTTTCAACAAAACAAAACAAAAATATATACATATATATCTTAGCACTAGCATAGCATTTAGCATTTCACTCCCCCACAGTACTGGCGTATTCGTAGCTGTGACAGATGGGACTTTGTAGATCATCCTAAAAATCCATTTAAATCTCTTGGATACTAAGTGCTTCTACAGTTGTATTTGAAGTTAGAACCCAGACAGTGTCTTAAAGGGCCCCTAGTTCTCACACCGGGAGTGATGGTGACCATTACTCACAAGTTAGTTTCAAAGTATATCCACGGTTGACATCCCAAGTGGGAGCGCTCACCCATATAGCTATGATGGATCAGATCAACTCTGATGGATCAGATCAACTCTGATCTAATCATATCTTACCAATCAGACTCTCCTGCAGGAACTGAAGCAGGACCTCTCCATCTTACCACCAGTGGATGGTTTGTTTTAAATGGCTTAAAAAAAGAAAATAATAAAAAGAAAAAGAAAAGGAGAACCGAGGGCGACAACATAAACACACTCCGTAGTGAGGGTAAAGGCACCGTGAGGCGGTCATTCTTCAAGGTGTCGTCCACCCGGCCTGAAGGTGTGAGCCAGCTCATACACGACAACAGGTTATAAACAACACACCAACTAAATAAAAGAAAACAAACCAAAAAAACAACTCAGAAGTAATGGCATCGGTTATTACTCAGTAACTACGACAGGAAGTAGATTATTCTAACCATAAACAGTTCAGGAAGTACATTATTTTAACCATAAACAGTTCAGGAAGGACATTATTTTAACCATAAACAGTTCCACTGCAGCCAGCAGTAACATAGTTTAACATTGCATTGTTGTTTTTTTTGGGACTTTTTGTATGGCTACCGTGAACCCGTTTACAGAGTACAGGACCGGTTTAGTTTATTGTTGAATTGGAATTAAAACTTAAAACAAAAGTATATCAGTGTGTAGCACTATTGAGGGCGAAGGACGCCCTGCTACTCTCCAAGATTCTAATGAGATGATACATTTGAGATAGGAAGAAAAACCTCTCAAAATGATGACTTGGCAACAGATGACTCAAAATGAAAAGAAAAACGGAATAAAAAAAACCCCAGATTGAAATAGTACGAGTCCATTTAGAATAGTATCATCCAAATGGTGTGAAAGATACCATAAAATATTATGTATAGGTCTATACTTGCATATATGTATGCTACATTCACAATAATTCAAAATATATTTACATTTTTAAATGTGAAAGAATATAATATATGTTATAATTATTATATAAAAACTATAATTACTAGAATTTAATGAAAATCCATAAAAAAAAAAGTTGTAAAGCTTTAGTTTTGTGCATTGCTTTCTGTGATAACTTTGGCAAAAAACAAAAAATGTAATCATTTCTCAATGCTTTGTAGATCTTTACGTCAAAAACATTTTCCTTCCCGGAACCTGATACTTTTGCGAAGCGACGATTGGACGTTATTGGCAATATGAGCAGGAAGTGGGCATGGAACCTTCCTGAGAGCAAAAGTGCAACCTACCAGTAACACTCAACGCCAGTCCAGTGTGCAACCACACATCACGTACGCATTTTGGAACCAGCAACTCATCCTCAAGTTCTATCATAACTCAAAGAGATGGCACATTTACCCTGTAAATAGTGCATGAGCAATACAGCACATGGCCAAGTAACTTGTTAAATATATGTTCTTAAATATATACTTTAAACCCTATTTCACCCAGTTGGTGAGATACTCAGTAGTAGTGAAGTTACGGGCATTCAGTGTGAGAATAATATATTTTTGTTTAAGAAATTAGATCATATTTACATAAGTTTGCAGTCTCCTCAGCGACTTTGTGACTTCTTCAGTAACTGCTTCTCATACAAGCACACATCAATATAGGTTTCTCTTACATTTTCCGTTGAGCGAACGTTCAACTATTGGTCTCTTGGAGACATCTTGTGTAGATCCAGAGGTTTGTGCTTTGCCACGTTTTCCTGTGCAAGAAAATGCCAAAGGGATACAAAATAGAAAAATAAAAATAAAATAGAGCGCCGTTGAGCCCAAAGCGTGAAAGGGGAAGGGCGTTCATTTGGGGACCAGCTTATTAGAATCACTGCTCTGACGTCGGCAGAAACCTCTCGTTTGTTGTGCCTTGGACATTTAGGTGTCAACATCTCTGAGCCGCTGTCACTCCTCATTCTTATCAGCCCGGAGCGGTCAACATTCGATGTGGGTTTTTCCTCAAGTCGCTGTGTATTTGGTTTTCCCCTCATCAATCAATTAATCAATCAGTCAGTCAACCAACAGCCTTTACAGTCATCTACAGTCTCTCCTCTCTGGTCCATCTCTCTCAAAGAAGACCAGCATGTGCACCGGCACTGTTCCCACAGTCCAGATGATGGAGGAAGAGGATGGTAGAGAGACACTTGAGAGGATGCGCCAGAAACAAAGAGGTGTGTGTGTGTGTGTTGATTAACAGAGAGCAAGCTGGCTGTTGCCAGGTGACAACCGTTAAAGCTTTAGAAAATCCTCTGCTCTCTGGCACCATTCCAGGTGTGTGTGTGTGTGTGTGTGTGTGTGTGTGTGTGTGTGTGTGTGTAACTTAATTGCTCTAAAGGTCACGTTCCAAACTGTGCAACAGAATGTTCCCTTAATAGTTATTTTGGTACTTCGAAGCCAAGAAATTTGAACTTTGGTACAAAAGTTTCAGATCTTCACGAATCCTGTGAATCCTGTCGCCGCCGTATGTCAAGAATGTACCTGTTGTGTTTCACACCAGAAGCACAACACAATGTTTCGAACCATCGCGAAAGACTCCCACGTATCACCATTCTATAGCCTAACCGCGTCCAAACATAAGGGATGCAATTAAAGCTTCAATCTTGATCCATTAGTTGGCCATCGTTTTTTGTTAGTCTCTAGTCTTCTATGGAACAATTGTTATTGGCTGTTTTCCTGCCTGCCTCATTGTTAGTGTTAGCACGTTAGCACATTGGCCACGTGGCTGTTTCGTTAATATTTCAACATTCCCGTAAACTGTACTCTAAAGCCCTGTCTGCAGTCAGCTTGGCTCCAGTTTCACATGAACTCCCCCCTAACAGAGGGGGAAAGACAGGGGGGGGGGGGGGTGTGAAGGAAGACCAGAGACAGAGAGGAAGATCGCAAAGGAGATTTCAGAGAAAAAGAAAGCCGGCAAGCGAAGACGGAGGATCTTGTTTTCACTTGTTTTGAGTCGTTTTCTTGCTTTGAGTCGTGGATAGAGGCGGCCGCTGCTTGAGGTCGGGTGAGTCACTCACTCGCTGGCGCTGTTAAAAGGTCACTCCGCCTTTATTCGAACCCTGAGCGAGCTGCTGATTCCTCTTCCTCTTGACAACATAGTAGACGGGGAAAACCACCAGTCCTGCACACCAGGAAGGAGAGAGTGAGAACAAATAATAAAAAGAGAGATGGTAAGAGGTGTGTGCGTGTGCGTGTGCGTGTTTACCTATCACCAGGGACAGAGCCCCGAGTACCACGACCACCACAAGGACCACGGGGGCAAACACCACCTTACTGGCTGTAGAGATGGAGAGACGCAATCATGTGTCTGCAGGTTTTTTCATTGATTTATTGTTTTTATTGTGTGCGTGTATGTCTACAATGTGTTGTGATCGTATCGGAATCATTTCGGTGAATCCAAATAATATAAACATGTGGATTAAATAGACTTTGTCTTCCATTATTGGCTCACATGCAAGTATTGGCATCAGCACAGCAAACGTAATTCACTTTCTCAGCTACCAACAAGGTCCTATTTAGTTGATCAATATTCAATGAAAAATGTTATATTATCAGCTTCGTTCAAAAAAATAACTACAATTATCAGCAGAAAGTGAAGAAATAAACAGTTTTGACGTAATGTCAAAGACGCCCATGTCTTGTGTTGCAGAGATATTTACTTAAGTTTGCTGCTAGCTCTCGTCAATCATGCAAAAGTAGACTGAACATTTTAATTGTGGAGTGTGTGTGTGTGGTTGGTGGCATGTTTAAGCAGCCTCACCCAGACAGAGACTCTAATTCAGTCTGACTGGGGCCAGGTGAACCTGCTTCAACCAGCCACCAACCACACACACACACACTCCACAGTAATGCTGGCTCGACCTTAACCAGAGAATCTTGAGGAGATGACACATCTCCTCAAGTTGACACAACACCATAGCGCCGATTAATTGTAAACAGGAAGCTACATGCTAGATTTAAATTGTGTGATGCATTTCCTGGAGGGAGGGACTTTCCTTGTGTCTGACAAGATTCAAGATGTACAATGGAATGCTTTCTCCCTATTCCCCCCCACAGTACTATATACACTATCTACTATACTTGTAATATACTTATACTAAAAAAATACTGTACACAATAAAAAGAACAATACAGTGACTGCTGGATGATATATGCATATGTTGAATTGTGCAACAAGCATTAAAAAAGCTTTTTAAAGTGCCAGTAGTGCAGCAGCATCATACATACAGTGCAGTACATTGCAGTAACTGTAATGAGTTCAGAAAGTCCAGCAAAAGAATGATAGTGTATGACAGTGTAATGTGATATGGATGACAATGTTATGATAGTGGCAGCACTCCTAGCAGTTCAGTAGGTGCACTGCCTGTGGATAAAAAAGGCTGGACACCACGACTTTCTGGTAACATGCTGCTCACCATATTTTGTGGAGGACTAATTTGACAGTTGGCAAAAATCGTACACATTGCACCTTTAAGGGATGAACTGCCCCTAGCGATAGTTTTTAAATCCAACTGTACAACCCCCCCCCCCTCTCTGGACCTACCCCACCCTCCTGTGCCTAACGATGACCAAATCCAATATGATGATGATGATCTGCCCGTGAGCTGATGTCACCCGGGGTGCAAAAACAATGGGAGTCGTAGTGGTACATTTTGGTCCTTGGAGAAATGAGCTCGCGGCACCCCTCCGGCACCCCCCCCCCCCCCCCCCGCGCCCCCCTGCTGCTAGCAAATCACCCTTAGCCGCTAATAGCCGGCGTTCTTCAGAGACCACAGGAGAGGAGCTAACAAGCTGTGGCTGGCGTCTAAATAGATTAGCCCCGACCGGGCGGCCAAGAGCGGATAATCGGTCGGTCGGTCTCCAGGCAAACAACCACAGAAGCGAGCACGCATCGGGTTTTCCCCCGACGGGAAGTGTGACGTATGTGACATTGGACATACACACTACACCACTAGGCGGCGCTGTGCCGCCGCTCTTGCATAATTGATATCCGTGTCCTTCCTTCAGTAAAACGAGAGTGCTTCATACCAGTAAAACATGTGTCCGTCTATTCTTCTAAAAGGTTATCTAAAAGGCAACCCACGATATAACGAAGGGAAAGCAAGCGGACGGAACTCACTGCAGACGGTGCCTCGGATCAGACGCCTCAGGTGCGGTTTGTCGGGGAGGTAGCGGTACTTGCAGCCGAACACGCTGAGGTTCGAGGTATGGTCCCCGAAAAACCTGACCGCCGGCAAGAAAAAAAAAACCCAGAATCAGAATCAGAGTCAGAAAACCTTCATTGTCATTGATTCAAGAGGTTTTTATTTTGCCATATGAAACAGGTGCAGTGAAATTCTTACTCGCCATTCCCTGATTCCAATGCTTACTCCACACACACACACACACACCTATAAACATCTATTGTGTTGGAGGTTACACACAAACCTCATTTGCCGGTAGCGCTCTCCACAGCGGTAACAGAAGTTGGTGTTACACTGATTGCAGGTCATGTGGTCACAGCCCTCCGTGCGCTGAATGTGGATCTGGGGACACAGGAGGCTCACGTTGAAAGCGCTGGTGGCTCTCGAGGCAAACAAGTCGATAGAAGCTTGTTTTTGTGTGTTTGTCAATAAAACAAACCAAATGGGAATTTGGTTTGTTATTGCGCTCCAACGCCAGGGAAGCCTGGAGTTGTCCGTAAAACACAGCTATCAATTCTCCAACTATTTTTGGAGGATTGAACCAAGTAGCCGAGCTACTTTACACGTCATCGACCTGTTGGTTCTTCATCCATCCATCCATCCATCCATCTAACCCTTGTTCACTCTCTCTGAGAAAAGCATGATCGCATGAAGCCATGCACTATTGATATAAGTATGCATACACAAATAAGCCAGCAAATAATAAGTATTAATTGTATTAATATTGTATATATATTCAAATATTATTTGCCTTTACCCACTTAAATCTAAATCTGGAGGATTTGAATCCTCTTTATTAGTCACATACAGTACATTTACACACACACACACACACACAGTAGTTACTGCACTGTATTCATGATGCTGCTGCACAACTGGCACTTTAAAAGCTTTTAAATATTTTTGCACAAATCAATCATTTTGTGTTCATTTTTATTGTATATATATTTTTTATGGTATTGTTTTGTAGATTCATACTGCACAAGGGAATGGGGAGTAAGCATTCCAATGTACTTGTTGCAAATGGCCAATACATATCTTGTATCAGTGAAATTAGTTTCCCTGCATTTAACCCATCCTAGTATTAAGAGCAGTGGGCAGCTATTGTATACACAGCTCCCATTGCTCAAGGGCACCTCGGCAGTGAACTCGACCCCTCTGGTTCCCAAGCCAAGTCCCAACAGACTGAGCTTCTGCTGCCCCTACTGCCCTCCCCCCCCCCACCCCCCTTTAGTCCTTACTGCCACATTACTTAGAATCTCATTGTGTAAATATCTTGTGAAAGCACCAATAGTCAATATACAATATTTTACGCAGTATGGATAAGTAGGGTGTCTGTTCATAAATATAGTGATATTTAGTATTCCCACCCTCGGCGGTGCCCGTACGGGGGTTCCAGTACCTTGCATCGGGGACACTTCTGGGCGTTCCTCTGGCCGTGCTCGACGACGCTGGCCCACTTCCGCAGCAGCTTGTCCCCACGCCTGTAGTCGCGGCACCTGAGACCGCTGTGCCAGGGGGCGTGGCACCTGAAGCACCAGATGAACTGACACGCACTGCACTCAATCTGCAGTGGGGGGGGGGGGGGGAGGGGGGGGGGGGGGGAGACAGGAGAAAATGGGACAAGGACAGAGGCAATCAAAACAAGTGGTAGAAGCCTTGCAAGTTGTTAGTGCTCGAAGGCATTATATATATTAGTCAAAAGGTGCAATAGGTAAGATTTGAAAGCCATTCATTGAGTGCAATTTGTTACGAGTGGCCTCGCCATCCATTTGCTATTAGTGAGTGAGAGATAGAGAGAATATCCATTTAGATAGCCTATGTGAACCCATTTAGATTTCAGACCATTCAGCTCACTTCAAAAGCTGCATGAGATAACTCCTATTTTTGCTATACGTTTATGAATTGGCCATAGCAAGACTCAAAAAGAAATTCTCTTGACATGAGACCCTGTGAATGTATTATTTTAGAACATCAGTGTACGTACAGTGGTGGGAGATCTTGCCATCGCAAAAGGGGAAGTGACGCATTTGACTTAACTTATTAACAGTATCACTAAATCAATAGCCCAGCTCAGTTACAGTAAGCCTATTGTGATGGAACAGCAGGCGACGGGCAACGTCATGTTTTATTGCATCTTTACCTAACAGCACTTGCATTGTCCGTACCGCCGTTGTACTAATAAACTGAACACGTGGTGCTCAATGTTATTTACTTACAGGCACACAAAAGGACAAACAACACACGGGGGGGTCAGTTATCTGATGTGAAGCCATCCTTTCAGTCAATAGAAGCACAGAACGTACTCCAGTCTGCTCCACACCTGTTTTGTGTTTGTGTATACGTCAATAAACAGCGACTGAGTGGGGAATTGTGGAGAAGTGCGGTTCTTAAAACACAGCACAGTTGTGTTTAATCAGACCAGGAGTGGCCGTCAAAGTCCCGATTTATCTCATGCAGCTTTAATTGGTTCGATGAATCCATTATGCCTGTCAATCTCAGGTGCATAAAATGAAAAACTGCTTAATAGAAAAACATAAGGAGGGAGGGGCCAACTCTCGAGTCTCACCTACAACACTTCTAATTGGTTGATTTGACTTTAATGTATTCACATTTTGATCATCGACCCTCATCTCATTCCTCAGTTAAAATAATTCAACATGAAATCGTTTCAGATCATTATTATTGCAATAAATATGTTCATTCATGCAATTCATTGCTGCAATTAGGCTTTTGCCTTAGATTCTGGCAGTGGTTCCCACACATCCTTTGCTTGCACACTCCTATAGAAATGATTTAAAACATTGTAATGAATACCCGCCGGTAGGAGGGCACGCCCCACAGTTTGGGAACCACTGGATTCTGGTAACTTGCGCTGGGCATTTGCAATTATTTATAGTACGCTTCTAAATAATCAATGCGGAAAGTTCTACTTTGTAGAGGACCAAAGTGTACCACCGTAGAAGGATAACTCCACATGGATCAATGCACTCTCCACTCTGCCATTCGAAAGACTGAACGCTTTCACACACACCACGATATTCTGCAGCACTGCTACTGCTACTGTTGTTGTGCCGTTGCCAAGCGCTACATCACCTTGTACTTTAGCTCCGAGCGGTTGGCGGGCGCGGCCTTCTTCAGTGAGGTGAACAGGTTGCACTGGGGACAGGGCTTGGTGTCCGCATCCAATTGGCACAGCTCGAGGAAGTAGTGGTACTTTGCCTGCTCGTCGGTGGCCAGGTGAGAGAGCACCAGGCCCTCGTCCAGGAAGCCGCTGCACTCAAGGATTGGACACACGATGTAAGCCTTGCCAACTTGCACCTGGGCAGTGATACGAACAGGTTGGGGGGGGGGGGGGGGGGGGGGGTGGGGGTCAGTACAGGGCTGCCGGAGGACCTTTTGGGTTTGTTTGGTTGTTTTTTGGACATGCCACAACTGAACAGCCCACCTCAACACACATGTGGATTCTAAATGTTGCTGCTGCAGTGAGAGAGAAGAGAGGGGGCTGTGTTAGTGTCCAATGTGAATGATCATATCAAATTTTATAATCGAGCCAGTTTTGCCCAAAACACAAGCAACGCCAACTACGACTACGCTAACTACAAGGCCAACAACAACTACAAGATGCATGCGTGGCACTGCATTCTCAAGACACAATGAGAAAGCCCTAGACGCCTTAAGGAGTGGTGTGACTCTGTGTGTGACTGTGTGTGTGTGACTGTGTGTGTGTGTGTGTGCTGTGTGCTCTGCTCCGTTTATAACCAGCTCTAGTCACACAGCACTTACACCGAGCATCTGTTCATCACACAGTGGTTATTTGGCCAGCAATATTGAGGATGCGGTAAAGACTATGTAAGCATGTCATGATGACGCAAGTCTGGCCATTGTGTGCAAGGAGAGATATATATAGCGTTGCCTTGTCACCAATGACACCCAAGAGCACACACATTACAGTAAAAATAAACGTAACAGAACACCTTATTGTACTCATCGGTCACATTGTTATTTAACCCTTTTCAAACCCATCTTCTTCTTTGTCTCCTTTCTGCTGTTCCTTGCTACTTTTTCCATGACCCATCATATCTGGTGGCACTGGTGTGTGTGTGTGTGTGTGTGTGTGTGTGTGTGTGTGTGTGGGTGTGTGTGTGTCCCTCCTTCTTCAGATGTTATTACAATCTGTCACCTCACACCCTCCTCCTCTCCTCACACTCTCCTTCTGATTTCAAGCCGGTATGACCAGTTTTAATGACACTTGATGAGGCTACATGCAACCTACTATGTGTGTGTGTGTGTGTGTGTGTGTGTGTGTGTGGAGACAATAGTTAGCGCACACAAGGACAATGGTAACAACATCAGGCACCCACACACAGCACACTGTACATGCTGGTTCGGTCATTTGATATAGCCATTGATGCTCAACGTTTTAGACTGGTTAAACAGGCTGATGGCTTTTTTTGTCATGGAAAGACACGTAAACCAAAGACACGCATAGCCAAACTATAAGTTTCCATTTGGATTGAATGTGTTGATTTGTGGGTTGTTGATTTTGGAAGCAAAGTAAGCTTGTTTGCAGGAAGAACAACAAGCATACGGTACAGTGGTGTGTAATATAATACACTTACATCTACAATACAATATCTAATTCAACACGATGACCAAAACACACGCAGTGGGTTTTAATATAGATGTGCCTGCAGGTGCACGGTTGCACGGTTGGCCTTGCCACCAGATGCTTGTGGTGCACTCGGGACCACTTTGGTCTCCAGGTGTCCCACCTGCGTACCTGGGAGCTGGTGTACAGCTTGAGACACTCGTCACACACGGCCTTCCCGCAGCACGGCAGAGGCTCCACGGACGACCCGTCCAGCAAACACACCGGGCAGGTGGACCACACGACGGCGGCGGCGGCGCTGCTGTGCCGGCGTGAAAGTCGAACCGACGTCCGTGGATCCACCAGGTCGCCGACGCCGTACAGTTCGGGACTGGGACTCGAACCCACTCCCCCTCCCCCCACGGTCGGCGTGTCATGGTAGCGTTGTTGTTGTTGTTCAAAGTCTTTTCGGTAGCCGTCGTTGGCGATACAGTAAACCGTACAGTACACGTGTTCGCTGTCCAAGTAAGAGGGGTCTGCGGCGTTGCTCCTGCTCTCACAGTTGTAATAACGCTCATCGGGATCTGACTCGACCTCTTGCGTCTCTGTCCCGGGGTTATCATAACACGTCTCTGTCCCGGGGTTATCATAACACGTCTCTGTCCCGGGGTTATCATAACACGTCTCTGTCCCGGGGTTATCATAACACGTCTCCGTCCCGGGGTTATCATAACACGTCTCTGTCCCGGGGTTATCATAACACGTCTCTGTCCCGGGGTTATCATAACACGTCTCTGTCCCGGGGTTATCATAACACGTCTCTGTCCCGGGGTGATTAGAACAACAACAACAACGCACTTTTGGCCCGTTTGGGGTCCGCTCCTCGACCGTCTCCTCCGGGGTCGACTCGCCGACGTCCACTCGCCGTCGGTCGGATGGGACCGCCCCGACACCCGTGGCGTTTTCCTCCCCCCGGGTATCCTCCTCCCCCCGGGTATCCTCCTCTCCGCATCCTCCTCTACGACAATGATTATGATGATGATGATGATGGAGGAGGGAGTGAGACTTGGACACTACATTCCCCAAATTCCGGTTCTCCACCACCGGACTGGTGCCACCCCCCGGTGCACTAGTGCACCCGTCGTGAACCTCGGAGCCTCCTCTCTCGGAGCCTCCTCTCCCCCGGGGGGTCACCGCGGGGTTCCCGTCGGCCGGTCCTCGGCTCCTCCTCACCTCCTCCCCCGGCGAGCCGTCAACTTTACCGGCGGCGGCCAAAGAATAAGTTTCGTCCAAACCGCCCAGAAATGCCGGCGTGCTATTCGCCCCCGTAAGTATTCGGTCCACCATCATCTTCTTCTTCCATCCCCGACACTGTCACTCCCCCATGTACTTAGTAGCACACGCCGTGGCGTGTCCCTGGTCCTCGACGACTGACTAACTAACTACCATCAAAACATAAACAACACAGACACAGAGACCCGCCCTTCTGCATCCGGTGCTAGTTTAAAGCACGTGGCAAGTGTGGCGACGAGTGGCCAATAGAAAGCGTGTCGTAGTCGTGGTGGTGAATCCCAATGACACAACAGAGAGAGAGAGAGAGAGAGACAGCATGGTGTCCAGTCCAGTAGTCAGATCATACATAGATTGTATGCTGGTCATTCTCTCAATTATGGTATATTGTACTAGATGATAGCCCAGTCTGTACTCTCATGGACATGTAAACAAGAAGCATCCATTCATTGGCTGGAGGATGAGCTCTAAAATCACTGGGTTTGTGATCTGAGTGACCCCTATGTCTTGTTTATCAGAAGAGGGTCACCAGGAAAGCTCAAGATATTCTTCAGGACCCAGTCTAGACCCTCTTTATTATGAGTTTTCCCTCCTTCCCTCTGGGCGTAGGACGGTAGTAGAAGTTTGAACTTGTAGTACTTCAACTGAATGTCTTTTAGGCTGGATGTGTTTCAGGACCAAATCGTTATGTATTTTATCTTCCTTTATCGATTTTAATGTTCTGTATGTTTTTCTCTAACTGTGTGCTGCAAAATGAATTGCCCCAGCGGGGATAATAAAGATTTCTCTACTACTACTTCTAGTCATGCGTGTGTGTGTGTGTGTGTGTGTGTGTGTGTGTGTGGTGTGTGTGTGTGTGTGTGTGTGTGTGTGTGTGTGTGTGTGTGTGTGTGTGTGTGTGTGTGTGTGTGTGTGTGTGTGTGTGTGTGGTGCGTGGTGTGTGTTTTTGCACAATGATAGACATGACATTGAACTATAATGTTGTATGATTTGGCTTTAATTCGAGAACAGTACAATCACAAGATAGTATGTGCTTCCTCTCTGTTCTACGCATACAGTCACCTCTGTAAAAAAACAACCCAAATGAAGGAGCTAAAATGATCCGGTAACTTCTAGTCAATGATGAACACAAACCAAGCCAAACATGACCCCACATTGTACAGAGTTTGAGAGGTTTCACTCAAAACCTTGGTTCCACGATTCTTCTCCACGAATATTAGCTATAAAGTAACTAGTTATTTGTATTTTTTAGCAACAATATGTTTGTTGTTATAAATTGAAAATACACACACAGTTTGAATCTTTTTCAGATGGTCCATTTTTGGTCCAAATTAACTAGTTTCTTATCATTATTACAAACTTGGACTGTGTGTATCTCATTATATATTGCCTCTGAATGTAAAACCTGGGAATATGATTTTACAAGTTTCCAAACTAGATTTCCAGAACTACATTTCTATATTATTTCTAACTATTTAATTATTTTGAGTAACCTTTGATTTAGATTTTACATTTACATTTTTAGATTGAATATCAACTTAAAGATGCCTGGCAACAGCCAAACAGTGTTGACATTCAGTAATTTATAAGTACACTATCTTTAAAAAAAAAACAGCTTGTTTGTCACTGTAACCAGCCAAAGTGATTTACAACAATGTACTTCATTCATCCAAACACACAGACCATAAAACAAGCTTTATTCGTGGCATTGTGTTGGACTGTTGTGTTTTTATTTCATGTATCTTGTAGAGTGGTAATAAATCAATATAATAGGCGTTGAGATGGCCGCTAGATGGCCCTCGGCAAGTTTGGCGCCGCTCAGTTCATCACGACAAACGTATCAGTACAGTTTTTTACACACACACACGCACACATGTATAAAAATACACACACACATGCCTGCAAACACACACACACACGCACACATAGTCACATTATGATCTGAAAGACTTTCTGTTCCGTCCAGTACCTAGTCGTGGTCCTATGCATTAGAAGCACCTTTTACCCTCCTCACGTCCGTGTGACTGGGCTGGGAGATTGTCCACAGGTTGATTTGATTGGCCTCAAGGTACACAGCAGATGGATATCAACGCAGTCCCAATGTACGCCCCCTCGATAGTAAGCGCAGCTATACGCTCTCACAAACAGAACTGACTGGAGGTCCCACTGGAGTTTCACTGCACACATCACCGTGGAGTTGCTTTGTTTGGAACATATATAATCATAAGCATAACCATTCAACGTCCGGAGGGTCGCCGGTTCAAGCCTCCCTTCTGAGCACTGCCGAGGTGCCCTTGAGCAAGGCACCAGACCCCCTACACTGCTCCTCGGGCAGCTGTATTTACAATAGCTGCCCCACTGCTCCTCCCCACTGCTCCTAATACTGGGATGGGTTAAATGCAGATAAACAAATGACACTGTGTGTGTGTGTGTGTGTGTGTGTGTGTGTGTGTGTGTGTGTGTGTGTGTGTGTGTGGTGTGTGTGTGTGTGTGTGTGTGTGTGTGTGTGTGTACATGTATGTGACCAATAAAGAGGATTCAATCCCCCACAACATTTTTATTTAGATTTAGATCTGTGTGTCCAGACCACCAACCTGTGTACCGTACGTTGAAACAGAAACATTTCAGCTCATAATGCAACTGCGCAAAGTTCTCTCTACCGGCCCTACTACCTTCTGTCTTCTATAGATTATTGTACAGTTTAAAAATAAAAATAAAACGGAAAAAAATGTTTATTTTTCAACTTGTGGACAACATCACACAGCAGTTATCAACTAGAAAAAACAGTAAACACCTCCACATTGTTAAAAAAAACTTCTAGAAGTTCAAAGTTACACGACTATTTTCCTCCTCCTGTAATGAGCACATTTTAGTTTTTCTAGTTTTTTTTTAAATTTAATTTCTAGTAACTTTTATTATAAAAAAAACAAAAAAAGTTTCACATTGAGAACCGCTTCAGAATTTCGGCTCAGGGGCTCTCCACCGAAACCAAGCGGTCCCCTGGGCGCAGCTAGCTAGCTAGCTAATTAGTTATAGTCACACGCAGCGCTCAGGTTAAATACTCAACACCACATGACACCACATGCAAACACACACGTCAGCCACGTCCGCTATCCCCCCATCCCCCACCCACGGCGTGAAACGCAGTCTCACAGGGGGTGGTGGGTGGGGTCTAGGTAGGTAGCCCTACCGCTACCTCCCAATTTACCCAGGAGTTCACCCAGCATCGCACCGCATCGAGGAGAGAGCTAGATAACCGTCAGCGGTCCAGAGAGAGATATAGACGGCCGGTCGACCCACACCACATCAGTCCGTTGGGAAATTGTGTTGCGTTGTTTTGGTTGTCCTTCAACCCTCCCACCCTCCTGGCCCCCCAAAGAAAAACAAATCCACTTGGTAAACGGTAAAAAAAAAAAGGCCTCAACAAAGCATTTTGGTCCAGGCTCCATGCCCCCGTTTCGAGCAAGTCAAGTGAGAAGCAGATTGGGCGAATTGGGTGTTTTAGGGGTTGGCGAGCGATCGAGTGAGGGAGGGCACCACACACCCCACGGGTCTCCGGACGCTACTCTTTACTTGCTCCTTGCTACACGTTTTCTGTTCCTTCTCTACCAGCCTACAAGCCGGAAGCCATGGAGACAGAGCAGCATGCAAACGCCTGGCCCGGCCCAGAATCACACTGAATGAATGGACACCCGTCTGAATTATTGTGTCGTTGTTTTTTATCGGGAGGAGAGGTGAGGGGGGGGGGGTGAGGGTGTCATGATGCCACAGCAACGGAAATGTCCTAAAATGTTTCATTTTCCGATATATGAGTGTGTGTGTGTGTGTGATAGTGTGTCTCTGCTCGCATGTGTGTGTCTGCTGTTGATGTTTCTGTGTGTGTGTCTGCAGCAATGTGTCTGTAGTGTTTGTGTGTGTCTGTGTGTGTGCGCACACGTGTGTCTGTATGCGGTGTGTATGTGTGTGTGTGTGCGTGTTCTTCTGTGTGGGTGTGTGGATGCAAGCGCATGTCTGTATGCAGTGTGTCTGTGTGTGTAGGTGGGTGAGTGTGACACGTGTGTGCCTGCATGCGCGTGTCTGTGTGTCTGTGTTTGTGTGTCATGGTCATTTCTGATTGCTGTTGCTCGCCCCACATATCATCATATCAACCATTTCCCATCCATTTGGCTGAAGCCGTCTGTGGGAATCGAACGCTGCTATTTTGGGATTACAATCAGGTCAATCTCTGATCGCTGAAGGACGTTGCTCCAAATTCACACAACAACTAGTAGCCTAACATCATCGGTCGGTCTGTCTGTCTGCCCATCTGTCTTCCTTCAGGACAGATAGAATATGTGTTGTAAACATTGCTTGAATTAGATAAGATATACATTTGTAATGAAATGATTGGCAAATTCAATTGAAGATAGGCGTCTGTAGGGTAACGGATACAAACGGTCCCGTGTGTTGGTGTGTGTATGTGCCCAGTCAATATACCTTCATGTGCTTCTATGTACATATGAACAGATGTTCTTCTTATATGGGACAGAAGATGGGGAACTCATTTCTGGAGTGCGATTCCGTCTGACTAACTTTGACCGTATGTGGACAAACCCGCCTTGTTGTTCTGTTGTTGTTGTTGTGTGTGTTGTTTAGATCCGCGTCGATGCTGTTCATCATTATCCGATACATCGATGTATTACGATAAGCAGAAACAAAAACACACACACACACACACACCTCACACTCACTAAGCGTTAGTCTGATAGATGCTAGCTTGTTTCGCCTTTTTTCCGATTGGAGATCTGGTGTGTGACCCGTCAGGCACAAAGAGATTCAAATTCCAGAGAAAAGACATTCGGTTTGGGAATTCCGTTGTTAAGAAAGAAGAAAATAAGTGTCTTTTTCTCTGGGCGTTTAAAACTCTTTGGTTCGGTGTGAGGAGCAGCTTGTTAAGATTGAGAAACACTCGGAGATGGTTGTTTGAGTTCTTGGAGTACGCTGCAGGGAGTCTGCCAAGAGCTCCGTCAATTTCAACACATCCAGATGGCAGAATTCTACTTAAAATAAAATAAAAAAAACGAAATAAATGAAAGTTGTTCTCCAGTAAGTCCTGGTCAAGGTCTTGCTCACAGATGAATTACAGCTTCAGCTTTCCGAAATCAAGTTCAACACTCTTTAATCCTCAGCTCTTTTGTATTGTCCCACCCGGTTGGTTTTTAATTTTCATCGCATCAAGTGTTGCATGGAAGTCAGGAACACAACGTCATGGTCATTTACCATTCTCGACCACCAGAGGTCAGTGTTTCCTCGGAAACGGATCTGCAGAGAAATAGCAGGACCGTGGGAGCTGCCTGATGGTTTTGTTGTATGCCAGGTTTTAAAGTAGTACGAGCAAGGAGGCTGTAATCCTTTGATTAAAGATGGAGATTAACGCCGTGTCTGGTTTTACTTCGACCTGAGGAGGAAGATTGAGAAGAAGGGAGAAGATTAGACACGGAGATAGCAGTGTAAGAACAACAGCGTATAATAATTATTGTCATGCATACTTTTGAGTTTTTACGACCGTGTGACTTTAACATATTGTAGATTTTGTCACGGTTTACGTGTATGTTCTTAACCCTTACTTAGTTTACTATACTGCTCATTAACTCACAG
>CM051019.1:14188127-14201422 GCA_027704905.1 Muraenolepis orangiensis
CTAATCCTTCAATGACAAGACAGACTGGGAGAGAGAGAGAGAGAGAGAGAGAGAGAGAGAGAGAGAGAGAGAGAGAGAGAGAGAGAAATGGACGAAACCAATGGATTTAGAAACAGTTTGAAAAAGTAAGAGAGAGACAGAGAGAGAGAGAGAGAGAGAGAGAGAGAGAGCGGAAATCAAACAGATGTTGAAGATACGGAAAACCGAGGGAAAAGAAGTCGCTGACACGTCCTCTCTGTGTTTGTGCGGTCGTTGCGCGGCTAAGCGATGGTATCACAAACATTCACATCAAAAAATCAATCGTCGTCGTCGTCCTCATCCAAAAGTATTTTTCTCAAAGCAAAGCTTTATGTGGAATACAAATGACATTGATTCATAAACACACACACACACACACACACACACACACACACACACACACACACACACACACACACACACACACACACACACACACACACACACACACACACACACACACACACACACACACACATACCAAAGATCACACAACATAAGAACAGAGATTGGATTTTTATTTGTGTGTGTGTGTGTGTGTGTGTGTGTGTGTGTGTGTGTGTGTGTGTGTTTATGAATGTGTGTACACACACACACACACACACAAAACACCTCAAATAAGCCATACAAGTTGTCAAGCACATTAGTGATTCAGCGAATATCTCAAGGTCTCAACCTCATTTACTCGAAATAATGTGTCCAGCTCTTTGCTCATTCTCCCAGACTCTCGATCACACACACACACACACACACACACACACACACACACACACACACACACACACACACACACACACACACACACACACACACACACACACACACACACACACACACACACACACACACACACACACACTTCACTCAATCTTTCCTTTCTGATAACTTTCCATTTCCTCCTTCCTTCTGCCCTCACCGTCTCTCGATCAATTCTCAATTGCTCATCCTCCATTGTTTGTTCTCTTTTGCTACTTTTGTGTCTGTAGATGAACACATATCACGGGAGATATATATATTATATATTATTATTATTATATATTATATGTATTTTTTTACATATATTATATACAGTATATGATAGATATATATATTATTCTTTGTTCTTTTGTTACACAAAGTACGACACAACACAACACACACGCACGCGCACGCACGCACACACACACACACACACACACACACACACACACACACACACACACACACACACACACACACACACACACACACACACACACACACACACACACACACACACACACACACACACACACACAGGTTAAATAATGCATCAGTTGTTATGCACGCGCAAGTCGGTGTCGTGAAAGCTTTTTATGTGTGTGATTTCAATTTGAATCTCTCCCTTGATTAGTCAATGAATTAATTCATTCCTCCGTCAACAGTGGGTGTGTGTGTGTTTGTGATAATAATTGATAAGTGCATATATATTTATATACTGTAAGTATATATTGTGTCTGTGATAATTGGGGCCACCACACCACATCATGCATGATACAATGCATAATACATACATAATGTGTATTCTGACACACTTACTGTAAAATTCCAACATGGTATATGTATATATATATATATACAGTATGTTCACACACACACACACACACATACGCACGCACGCACGCACGCACGCACGCACGCACGCACGCACATACACGTATATATTGTGTCTGTGATAATTGGGGCCACATCATATCTTAATACATATATACATATATTTCATATATACATATATGATATATATATATACACACACACACACACAAGCCCACTAGTATCATGGTCATGTTCTGAATGCTCAAAGCATTATGTCCACGTATGGCTCAGCTTCTCAGCATAATATCCTGCTTGTGGAGATGAATACGGAAACAGTGGATAATCTCTCATTGCATTGTGGTGAACGGAGCCATCCTCACAGACTGCTCCCCCCGCCGCCACCACACACACACACACACACACACACACACACACACACACACACACACACACACACACACACACACACACACACACACACACACACACACACACACACACACACACACACACACACTGGCTGGGGACTATACAGTGAAAACAATCATATAAAAAAAGACAATTCTACCACTATTATTGCTCACTCGGCGTTATCTTCCGCTGCGGGCTGTGGGGGGGGACGCATAATCAAGGTTGTTGTGAACAGAATATGGTGACGACAGATATAAATATGAACTCTTATTATCCGAGATGTCGATGCATGTGTAATGTCCCGGGTTTACACTTGTCGCCCTGAACTAGTTGAAACCCACTCCATATTGTGGACTCCAGCCACAATATCAGAGGTTATTATCGCCGAGTATCTGTCCGTCCGTCCGTCCATCCATCCATCCATCCATCCATCCACCCCCCTGTACATCCATAGATCCATACACCATACATCCGTCCGTCCAATCACCACTCAGCAGCAGCCGTCCAATTTGACGGACAATCAGCGATTGTCTCTGCAAGCATCGCTCTCAAGCAATCAACTGAGTTTGCTTGTTTCCTGGAGAGAACACTCCACAGAGAGAACCTGGAGAGAACACTGTGTTTGTGAACACCTCCACCACCTCCACACCACCACCTCCACCCCAACTACGCCCACACACAGACCTCCTCGTACGCGTCTAGGTCCAAGGGAGAAGAGAGGGCACGGCTTGGTTTTTATTCCCCTCACCAAGTCACGGTTCACACTTTTACCTTCGGAAATACTATAGAAAACAACGATATCTAGCATTAAGTCAAGTCAAGTCAAGTCAAGTTTATTGTCACTTCACAGTTTACAGTTTAGTATAAAGCAGTGATGTGAAATTCTTGTGTGCAATACCCGACGACAGACAGCAGTTATAAAATAAAATAAGATAAAATAAAAATAGATAAAAATAGAATAAAAAATAGAATAAGGAATATAAAATAAAAATAAAAAATGCAATTTATAAAATGCAAAAATCAGCACAGAAAAGAGCAATATATATATATAAATCAATGTAATAAAATATACATTGTTATATGTTATACGCCCTTGTTCAGCAGCCTGATGGCCTGACTGTGGAAGCTATCTCTAAGCCTATTTGTACGACACTTGATACTGCGGTATCGCCTGCCTGACGGTAATAGTGAGTACAGTTCGTGGCTGGGGTGGGCAATGTCTTTTATAATTATTTTGGCCTTGGCCACGCACCGCTGGTTGTAAATGTCCAGGAGGGAGGGGAGCTCACCTCCAACGATATACTGGGCCGTCCGCACCACCCTTTGAAGCGCTCTGCGCTCGAGTGCCGTGCAGTTCCCGTACCAGGCGGTGATACACCCTGTCAGAACACTCTCGATGGTGCCGTTGTAGAATGTTCTCAGGATGCGGGGGCCCATGCTGAATTTCTTCAGACGCCTGAGAAAATACAGGCGTTGTTGGGCCTTTTTCACCACGTGTGTGGTGTGCGTGGACCATGTGAGGTCCTCGGAGATGTGCACGCCGAGGAACTTGAAGCTGCTGACCCGCTCTACTGCAACGCCGTCGATGGAGATAGGGCTGTGCTCTCCCCTCTGCCTCCTGAAGTCCACGATCAGCTCCTTGGTCTTCTTGACGTTGAGGGCGAGGCTGTTCTCCTGGCACCACTGCTCCAGCGATCCGACCTCCTCCCTGTAGGCTGTCTCGTCGTCGCCGGCGATCAGGCCCATCACTGTCGTGTCGTCAGCAAACTTGACGATGACGTTGGAGCTGTGCATAGCCATGCAGTCGTGGGTGTAGAGGGAGTAGAGGAGAGGGCTCAGCACGCATCCCTGGGGGGCTCCCGTGTTGAGGGTCAGTGGCTCTGATGTGGTGCTGCCCATCCTCACGGAGAGATGTTTAAGCAATTAGGGCGGCAGTAGCTCAGTCTGTTGGGACTTGGCTTGGGAACCGGAGGGTCGCCGGTTCAAGTCCCAGAAACGGACCAACAGTACGGAGTGAGAACTGGTACTTGGGGAAAAAGGTGCGAGTTTGCCTCCTTGAGCAAGGCACCAGACCCCCTGCACTGCTCCCTGGGCGCTGGATATATTCTACTACTCTAATATTCTAATACCCACTGTTCCTAATTCTAATACAATCATTCTAAATGTTTTCGTATCATTTGTTTGTTTATTATTATTTTTGTTGTAGTTTTAGTTTAAGTTAGTTTTTTCCACATAATTCATATTTTGTATTACTTTGTAAGTGTGTCTTGAGGATTGCCAGACAATTTCCGTTGCACTTGTACGATGACAATAGAGCCATTCTGTTCTGTTCTGTTCTATTGTGTTTTGTTCTGCTGACAATTTTAGCAAACAGTGTTCTGTAAACAATTGTTGAATCCATGCGCTAATGAACGTGGTGGGGCGACACGTAAGCCATTACTACTACTACTGGAATGTTGACCGGCGGTGTCCTCCTAACCTAACAGATGGTTTTGGGGTCATAAGTGATCTTGTCGGGGAGGAAGGAGAAGGAGAAGCGTCCCCATCGGTTCCAAGCGGAGACGGCAGAGATCAGCCCGATGCTGTTCTAATGTTGTAATTCCTATAGTTTGGGCTATAATTAGATATGGAAAGGAAGACTTTGCCAGCACATCTGTACACCGACCGACCCCACTGATCACAGAGAGAGAGGAGCCGTGGCCCAGGGGTGTCTGATTCCACCGTTAGTGCTGTGAGCACAGCGCCGCTCATGACTGCTCATCACATGAGCTTCTCTCTGGGTGGGCCGCATCACACCTTCTGGTAGCCATGATTAATCACCCTCCCATTAATGGAACAAATGAATAAGTTGATATTTCGGAAGTTTAATTTGGACCAATTTAAACCATCCCCACAGCCCACCGCCCCCCCCCCCCCCTCACCCAAGAAATGGAAACACAAAATTATAATCGTTTACTTGAAGTGAATTGTAATTAATTAGTTGTAATGAGCCAACTCTAATTGTAAATACTATTGCATTGCGTTTGATATATTTGTTAGTTTATACATAGTTTATTGCAGTTTTTCTTTTTTCTATTGTTTTGTTTGCACAATTCCTGTATGGCATCATGCCCCTTCAAGATTCAAGATTCAAGATAACTTTATTTATCCCGAGGGAAATTAATTTCAAAATTCAAAATTCATTTCAAGATTCAAGAACGATATTTGTATGCATACAGGATTTGCAGTGAAATGAAAGTGGCACGTGCCACGCCTTTCACTGCATATCCTGTATGTGCATGTGTATGTGAACCAATAAAGTTCTTGGTAAAAATCTTGAATCTTGACTCTTAAAAGCGCCATACAAGATGCAAGCTTTTTATTGGCCATTTGCAACAAGTACAATGAAATGCTTGCTCCCCTTGATTCCCTCCCTCAGTATGAATAAAAAAAACAACACAGTATTATAAAAAAAAATACTATATACACTATATACGCACGAGTCCAGCCGACACGGTCGCTACGTTTTCAAATGGACTCAGCAGCAGCAGCAGCAGCAGCAGGTCAGGCCAAGCGGGAGATGTGAGAAAAGTGGACCAGCGGGCGCACGGCACCACGAGACCCGCTCGTCTGCCGCAGGTGTGTGAAAACCGGTATCAACTGCCACGTAGCCCCCGGCAACCCTGTTCCGGCGGGAATCGGAATCCACGCTGCGGCGGGCGCTCATAGGCTCATATAAGCTCAGTGATACCTCGACAGGGCATCAAACGACAGAGACAGCGACACACACCAGCAAAGCCCCTTTCCTATCGCTGCCGTGGGCTGTGTGCGGGCCGAGGGGGGGGGGGGGGGGGAAACGCTACACCCGTCCTACACACATCCTACGCAGCGTATAGGAATGATGATTGAATCCCCCAACCACCCCCTCGTCGGTACAGAGACAGAACGGCCCGGAAAGACGGACAGAGGAGACCACAGACCAGAGCGTCGTACGGTCTCGTCTGGTGTTGATAAAAGCTGAACTTGAACAAGGTGGCTCCATGAAGTGTTGATGTGGTTGCGGTAATGTTATGCTTCTTAAGCAGTCCGACGGTGACTAATATTCCTTGACAACACGACTCTCCTATTTATAGCTCTGTATATCTCGAATATCTCTTCGAATTGTGTGTGTATATATGCATATACACACATACATTTGTGTGTTGAGTGTGAGAGGAAGTGCATGGGTGTGTGTGGCTGTGTGTGTGTGTGTGTGTGTAAGTGAGTGAGTGGTGGTGTGTGAGTGTGTATGTGGGTGTGTGAGTGTGTGTGTGTGTTTAAGTCACTGAGTGAGTGAGTGTGTGTGTGTGTGTGTGTGTGTGTGTGTGTGTGTGTGTGTTTAAGTGACTGAGTGAGTGTGTGTGTGTGTGCGTAAGTGGGTGTGTGTGGGTGTGTGTTGGTGCATGAATATGTGGGTAAGTGTGTGTACGTGCATGTGTGTGTGTGTGCGTGTGTGTGTGTGTGTGTGTGTGTGTGTGTGTGTGTATCTGCATGGACGATATCTCCTATATTCTCAGTCTTGGCTCAGTTGGACTGCTGCGGGCCCTGCTACTTATCTGGCGCTGGCAGTCCTTCAAACATTTGGGGCTGATGAGTGCTGAGCTACTGGCACTTCTCTCTGCATCGGGCGGTCACAGACGGCGGCTGTAATTGAAACAGCTTTAAATATCGTGTCCGCCGAGTGTTTAGAGTAGAAAAGCCCCAGTCAAAAGCGGTTGGACGTTCAGCTATCCGTATCAAAGTAAGACGTTGTTGGTTTCGTCTGTTGTTGTTGTTGTTGTTGTTGTGTTTTTGGTTGTCGTAGGAAACGGGAAACATGGAGTCCATCTTTCAGTCCCTGTCCCTAGCTACAGTAGCTACGTAGCGTAGCTACTGCTACAGGAGCTATGTAGCGTAGCTACTGCAGAGCATGGTCGGACGGTGGCCAAGCGCTGCCTTGACCTACTTTGACCACAAGCAGACATTTGGCTGCCTGATGGAAGGAGCTCAGGGGAGGGGGGGAGAGAGAGGGGGGAGAGAGAGAGGGGGGAGAGAGAGAGGGGGGGAGAGAGAGTGGAGGGAGAGAGAGAGAGTGAAGGGAGAGCGAGAGTGGAGGGAGAAAGAGAGGGGGGAGAGAGAGAGAGAGCGGAGGGAGAAAGAGAGGGGGGGAGAGAGAGGGGGGAGAGAGAGAGGGGGGGAGAGAGAGAGAGAGTGGAGGGAGAGAGAGAGAGTGAAGGGAGAGTGAGAGTGGAGGGAGGGAGAGAGAGTGGGGGGAGAGACAGAAGGGGGAGAGAGAGAGAGAGAGGGGAGAGAGAGATGGAGGAGAAAGAGAGGGGGGGAGAGAGATAGAGGGGGGGAGAGGGAGAGGGGAGAAAAAAAGAGAGGGGGGAGAGAGAGGGGGGGAGAGAGAGAGCGGAGGGAGAAAGAGAGTGGGGGGAGAGAGAGGGGGGGAGAGAGAGAGAGAGGGGAGAGAGAGATGGAGGAGAGAGAGAGAGGGGGGAGAGAGAGAGGGGAGAGAGAGAGGGGGGAGAGAGAGGAGAGGGGGAGAGAGAGGGGGAGAGAGAAAGAGAGGGGGGGGGGGAGAGAGAGAGAGGGGAGGGAGAGAGAGAGAGAGAAATGCAACAGTTTTTCTTCAAGCCTTTTAACCTCTGCCGAGTTACAGAGTTGTAAACAGAACAATTTTCTTTTGATTGCAAACGGCAATCCGGATGGGCAATTTTGGTATTTATTTTCCAAAGTAAAAACTAAAATGTGTGTGTGTATTATGTAGAGCAGATAGCAGTGAGTACCGGGGCCACTGCTAATTAAGGTTTTTGTTATTCAGCTGTTGACATTTAAAATATGTTTGTGTCTGTTTGTGTTATTGAAGGTAGTGACACAACAAGAGTCAAAACAGACTTCTCAGTTAGCAGATTTCAGACAGCGGAAAAACCCTAAAGAAAAACACAAGCCGCAAAAAAATGTTTATTATTAAAAAAAATAACGTTTGCCTTTCATAGGTATGTTCTCCACTGTTCAAGAGAGAGAGAGAGAGAGAGAGAGAGAGAGAGAGAGAGAGAGAGAGGAGAGAGAGAGAGAGAGAGAGAGAGAGAGAGAGAGAGAGAGAGAGAGAGAGAGAGTTCAAAGAGAGTTCAAAAGGGCTAGGGTCTGGGATAGCAGGCGGTAAATGGATTCGACGCATGTTTCCTTTTTAATCATGTCGGGACGGCCTAGAAGAAGAAGAAGGAGGGAAGCTGTTTCCACCAAATGAAGGCGAGGCAGGAAGTGAGCTAAGCTGACAGCGCGCCCCCAACCCTCCAGGTTCATACGCTGTGACAAGGTGTTGGTGTGTTCCCTCACACACCAATTACCATGAGCCTCTGGTACAGCTGTGTGTACTGGCATGGCACCCGGCCAGACATTAAGTACCATACTATCGATTGACAAGTGTCGAAAGGGAGGGGGGGGGGGGGGGAGGAGAGGGGATGGGTGGGTGGGGAGCGAGAGCCAAAGAGAGAGAGAGAGAGAGAGAGAGAGAGAGAGGAGAGAGAGAGAGAGAGAGAGAGAGGAGAGAGAGAGGAGAGAGAGAGAGAGAGAGAGAGAGAGAGAGAGAGAGAGAGGAAGAGCAGAGACAGAGCAGAGAGAGAGAAGGGGAGAGAAAGAAGGGCAGAGACAGAGACAGGAGAGAGAGAAGGGGAGAGAGAAAGAAGAGGGAGAGAGACGAGAGAGAGAGAGAGAGAGAGAGGAGAGAGAGAGAGAGAGAGAGAGAGAGAGAGAGATACAGACAGACAGACAGACAGACAGACAGACAGACAGACAGACAGACAGACAGACAGACAGACAGACAGACAGACAGACAGACAGACAGACGAGAGAGAGAGACATGGAGAGGAGGATGTGGTCGGAATGTAGAAGGACCTGCGTACCAGGGGGGAGAAAACAGACGCATCCAGAGACCTATATAACTTCTGTGTACCGTATCTTATTGAAAGTTGTTGGGCCCATGGGGTCACCCAGGTTTTCAGAGACAAACACAGAGATATATATATATGAATTATTTTCATATATATATATGATATAATTATATTATTATATGTATTGAAAGATAGCCCTGTGAGACCAACCCATACCCCACCACCGTAAACATCACAGTGATTAATGTGGGAGCCAAATGCCTCAAAATTACGTACGTGTTTATAATAATTAATATTTAGCATTATTTCGCAATCCATTTATTTCTGTATTCATGCTTATGTATATATTCTTATTTTGGTTACGTTCGTGTTGTGTGGGCCAAATTTGGGGCATGTTCCTTTAAGAACAGGGGAAAACGTTGACTTGTTTGACGCACCGGTTCGGACTAGTTTGGCGTGGATAAAGTGGGGTAGACAAGTGGATTTACGTGGAGAAGCGTCTTTTAATGTGTTATCCTTTTGGATATAATACTGAACGACTATAGATCTATATACCTGTAGCCCTCACCTCGATTGTCAGCAAATGCTTTGAGAGGTTGGTCAAGGACTTCATTTGCTCCGTGTTACCTGCCACGCTGGACCCATGGCAATTTGCATATTGTCAAAACAGATCCACGGACGACGCAATTGCCATGGCCCTCCACACTGCCCTTTCCCACCTGGAGGGAAAGAACTGTTATGTGCGAATGCTGTTTGTGGACTACAGCTCAGCGTTCAACACGATAGTTCCTGCCAAGCTCGACACCAAGCTTAGAGGTCTAGGCGTGCCCCCATCCATGTGCAGCTGGATACTGGACCTCCTGTCGGACCGCCGCCAGGTGGTGAGGATGGGCAGCACCACCTCAGAGCCACTGACCCTCAACACGGGAGCCCCCCAGGGATGCGTGCTGAGCCCTCTCCTCTACTCCCTCTACACCCACGACTGCATGGCTATGCACAGCTCCAACGTCATCATCAAGTTTGCTGACGACACGACAGTGATGGGCCTGATCGCCGGCGACGACGAGACAGCCTACAGGGAGGAGGTCGGATCGCTGGAGCAGTGGTGCCAGGAGAACAGCCTCGCCCTCAACGTCAAGAAGACCAAGGAGCTGATCGTGGACTACAGGAAGCAGAGAGGAGAGCACAGCCCTATCTCCATCGACGGCGTTGCAGTAGAGAGGGTCAGCAGCTTCAAGTTCCTCGGCGTGCACATCTCCGAGGACCTCACATGGTCCACGCACACCACACACGTGGTGAAAAGGGCCCAACAACGCCTGTATTTCCTCAGGCGTCTGAGGAAATTCAGCATGGGCCCCCGCATCCTGAGAACATTCTACACCGGCACAATGAGAGTGTTCTTACAGCCTGGTACGGGAACTGCACCGCACTCGAGCGCAGAGCGCTTCAAAGGGCGGGCAGTATATCGTTGGAGGTGAGCTCCCCTCCCTCCTGGATATATACAACCAGCGGTGCGTGGCCAAGGCCAAACGCATCATAAAAGACATTGCCCACCCCAGCCACGAACTGTATTCACTTTTACCGTCAGGCAGGCGATACCGCAGTATCAAGTGCCGTACAAATAGACTCAGAGATAGCTTCCACAGTCAGGCCATCAGGCTGCTGAACAAGGGCGTATAGCATATAACAATGTATATTTTATTACATTGGTTTATATATATATATATTGCTGTTTTTTCTGACATATTGCATTTTCTATATTGCATTTTCTATATTTAACTTATACAGTTTTGTACTTTTCTACTTCTATTCCTATTCTGTTTTTTATAACTGCTATCTGTCGTCGGGTATTGCACATAAGATTTTCACTCATTGCTTACACTAAACTGTGAAGTGACAATAAACATGACTTTACTTGACTTGATACAGTTTTTGTTCTTGTTTTCGTTCAAATAAACGTTCAAAAAGACGAGCCGATTTGAATTTTAGGAGAACATAGGAAACACAGTCAAGAAACACTCTCCTCACGTTGTTTAGCCCCCACAATTAAGATTAATTTAAGACTCCAAAAGAGTGCCATAGTGTGGATTGTTATAGCAATGTATCAAATGCAACAATTAAAACATTTAGGCTTTCTCTACAGGTATCAACGGATCCCTCGAGAGAACAAATACGTTGCTTGTGAAATGCTGTGTGTGATCACGCCAAGGATGTCTGTGGGAATGTGTGTTGGCACACTTCAATAAGCACATTCATGCAAACAGAAACACACACACACACACACACACACACACACACACACACATTGACAAATGCACATGCGTGCATACACACTCGCGATTCCCGAACCTGCTAATTATCTCAGTTTGACATCACTTGCAGAGAACTCTCAGAGAAGGAGAGAGAGAGAGACGGAGAGAGACGGAGAGAGAGAGAGAGAGAGAGAGCGAGAGAGAGCGAGAGCGAGAGAGAGAGAGAGAGAGACAGAGAGAGAGAGAGAGAGAGAGAGAGAGAGACAAAGAGACAGAGAGAGTAATAAATGACAGAAGGAAGAGGGCCAAACAGACAGAAACTGGGAATAGACGGGGGATAAATAAGAGTGGATAAGAGAGAGAGCCAGATGAAAGGCTTGTCTTCTCTATTGTGCTGCTCCTCTGACGTCCTCCGCCGAGGATTATCCAGATGAAATCGAACAAAAGATGAAAGACGTTCCCAAAACAGCGAACCAAACCGACCAATCAAAAGCTACAAATGATCCCCCTCTCTTACTGTTGATGTTGATCTCCATCTCTCTCTCTTTCTCTCTCTTTCTCTGTCTCTCTCTCTCTCTGTCTCTCTCTCTCTCTTGTCACACTTAATATGCATCGATAGACAAATGGTTTGACAGACCGACAGATAAGACAGACAGACGGACAGAGAGACAGACAGATAGAGATAGAGCGGTAGAGAGATTGTTAAATCGACAGACAGACAGACAGAGAGACAGACAGATAGAGATAGAGAGAGAGAGATAGACCGCTAGAGTGACAGACAGGATAAACGGACAGACAGACCGAGAGACAGACGCCAGCCAGCCAGCCAGCCAGCCAGCCAGCCAGCCAGCCAGCCAGACAGACAGGAGTGTGCGTAGTCGACTCACGGCCAGCAGTATCTGCAGCGAGGAGTGGGCCACCTCCACTAGCTGGTAGTCCAGCAGGCAGCCGGCGATGGAGATATAGCGGTGGTCCTCCGGGGCCCAGGAGGGGGGCGGGGCCACTGGCGTCACCTTGCACCCGGGGCCGTTCTCCATCCACCAGGAGCGATGCATCGACAGGTTGAAGGTCAGGACAAGGTCAGAGTCCTACACGTGTACAGAGGACAAGGAGAGAGAGAGGGGAGGAGATACAGGGGAGGAGGAGGGCGGGGGGGGGGTGAGAGGGAGAGGAAGAGAGAGAGAGAGAGAGAGAGAGGGAAGAGAGGTGGTGAGAGAGGGAGGGGGATGAGAGAGGGAGAGAAAGAGAGAGAGAGAGGGAGAGGGAGGAGAAGGATGACAGAGAGAGAGGGAAGAGAGGGAGGAGAGAGGGTGAGAGAGGGAGAGGAAGAGAGAGGGGGTGAGAGAGGGTGAAGATAGAGGAAGAAAGGGGAGGAGGGGATGGGGCGAGGTGAGTCATCAAGAGAGGAGGAGACAGGATAGCAGCAGGGTGGTTTGGAATTTGAATTAAGTGTTCCAATTCTGGAATCCCAATGAACCCCTGGTGACATTACAATATGTTATTGTATTTGAAGAGAGTGTGTAAAAGAAGGAGACTCAGAGAGAGGAGAGTGAGAGAGAGCGAGGAGAGAGGATGAGAGGATGAAAGAAGAGAGAACGGAGACGAGGATGAGATAGAGAAGATGTAGAGATAGAAGCCAGGGGGAGGGCTCCCAAACACTTTTCATTGTGATTAGTGACACGTATGGTCGTGGAGAGGAAGATGAAGAGATATGTAGGAAGAGAGGGAGGGGAGTGAAAGTTCGGTTGCACTCGTGACACCAGAGCCGTGGTTGTGGAAGAAAGAGAAGAGAGAGGGTGTAGAGTTTTTTAGACGCAGAAATTTGTTAAATTGTATTTGATAAATGATAAATAATATTTCTCACTAGACTAGAAAAAAAAAAGAAGGAGAAAAAAAAAACAAAAAAAAAACCATCTCTCCAAACAGTCCTTCTTCCAGATCGCTCTTTGTTAAATCATTCTTTTGATTGGTGGGCCTAGATTCTTGCACCGTGGACTGATTGTTCTTTGGCCGCCTACCACTGCTAATTGGTGACACGAAAGAGACCTCAAATCAGTTGGGTGACCAGACCCACACCCATTTTGAAAAAATCTCAAACTGGTCCCTGGTGCAATTACAATCCACAGGTGAGGGTGACACAGTATGCTGCTCTGACTCTCTTTCATGTCAG
>CM051019.1:14202422-14222422 GCA_027704905.1 Muraenolepis orangiensis
CTCCCCCCCTTCCTCGCCTCCTCCTCTCTCTCCCTCCTTCCCCCTTCCCTCTCTCCGTCCTTGCTAATCCTCCTTTTTCCCCCCCTCATCCTCCCCTTCTCTACATTCTCTCTTCTCCCTCGTTCTGCCCCCCCCCCCCCACCCCCCCCCCCCCCCCCCCCCCCCCCCCCCCCCCCCCCCCCCCCCCCCCCCCCCCCCCCCCCCCCCCAAATCGCCGCTCGAATGAATGAACATGGTCGTAAAAGTCATCCTGGCTGATCCACTTAATGGGGCCCGTCATAACGGATCATGTTTACACACACAGGGAGAGAGAGAGAGAGAGAGAGAGAGAGAGAGAGAGAGAGAGAGAGAGAGAGAGAGAGAGAGAGAGAAAGAGGAGAGAGAGAGAGAGAGAGAGAGAGAGAGAGAGAGAGAGAGAGGCAGGCGATGGATGGATGACTCAGGAGAGAGAGAGAGAAAGAGAGAGAGAGAGAGAGAGGGAAGGACGGCGATGACGGCGATCTGCACTCATCATCATCATCATAGAGAGAGAGAGAGAGAGGGGGGGGGGAGGGGGGGGGGGTGAGATCTGCCGTCGGGGCCTCATGAGTCATGGAGGAAAAATATATATATGTGAGTGAAACAATTTGGCGGCGGGGGGGCGGCTGATTGGATTGGATCCCTCCCTGGATCCCGTGATGTCATCCTCCTTGGTCCCGTCGGCATATGTGTCATTCAATTATTTTTTAATTAGATCGTCATCGGGAGTTTACTCCCTGGGTTTATAAATATAAAGTAATACAATTATACATCCATCCATCCATCTTCTTCTCCCGCTTATCCGTAATCGGGTGGCGGAGGTAGCAGCTCCAGCAGGGGGACTCCAAACTTCCCTCTCCCTGGCAACATGGACTAGCTCTGACTGGGGGATCCCGAGGCGTTCCCAGGCCAGTGTGGAGATGTAATCACCCCACCTGTACCTCGGTCTGCCCCGTGGTCTCTTCCCAGTTGGATGTGCCTGGAAAACCTCCCTCGGGAGGCGACCAGGAAGCATCCTTACTAGATGCCCGAACCACCTCAACTGGCTCTTTTCTACGCAAAGGAGCAGCGGCTCTACTCCGAGTCTCTCACCAGTGACTGAGCTTCTCACCCTATCCCTCAGGGAGATACCAGCCACCCTCCTGAGGAAACTAATTTTGGCCCCTTGTATTCGCGATCTCGTCCTTTCGGTCATTACCCATTGCTCATGGCCATAGGTGAGGGTAGGAACGAAGACTGATCGGTAGATCGAGAGCTTTGCCTTCTGGCTCAGCTCTCTTTTGGTTACAACGGTGCGCCAAAGTGCACCCAATACCGCTCCCGTTGCACCTATTCTCCTGTCAATCTCACGCTCCATCCTTCCCTCACTCGAGAACAAGACCCCAAGATACTTGAACTCCTACATTTGGATAAGGACTCCCTCCCTACTTGGAGTACACAATCCACCGGTTTCCTGCTAAGAACCATGGCCTCAGATTTAGAGGTGCTGATCCTCATCCCAGCCGCTTCACATTCCGCTGCAAACCGATCCAGTGAGTGCTGAAGGTCACATACTGATGACGCAAACAGGACCACATCATCTGCAAACAGCAGCGATTCAATCCTGAGCCCACCATACTGAAACCCCTCCCCTCCATGACTACGCCTTGAAATCCTGTCCATGAAAAAAATCACAAACAGGATGGGTGACAAAGTGCAGCCCTGGCGGAGGCCAACACCCGCTGAGAACAGGCCTGACTTACTACCCAGAATCCGGACACAGCTCTTGCTTTGGGAGTAGAGAGATTGGATGGCCCTCAACAGTGACCCCCGCACCCCATACTCCCGCAGCACCCCCCACAGTATTTCCCGAGGGACCCGATCATATGCCTTCTCCAAATCCACAGATGGGTATACTCCCAAGCCCCCTCCAGGATCCTTGCAAGAGTGAAAAGCTGGTCCGTTGTTCCACGACCAGGGCGGAATCCGCATTGTTCCTCTTCAATCTGAGGTTCGACTATCGGCCGAACCCTCCTTTCCAGCACCTTGGAGTAGACTTTCCCAGGGTGGCTGAGTAATGTGATACCCCTGTAATTGGCACACACCCTCTGGTCACCCTTTTTGAACAGGGGTACCACCACCCCTGTTTGCCACTCCTCAGGCACTGTCCCAGACTTCCACGCAATGTTGAAAAGACGTGTCATCCACGACAGCCCCTCAACACCCAGAGCCTTTAGCATTTCTGGACGGATCTCATCAACCCCTGGGGCTTTGCCACTGCGGAGATGTTTGACTACCGTAGTGACTTCCTCCAGGGAGATTGATGTTTGCCGTCCTTCATCCTCCAGCTCTGTCTCTACCATTGAGGGTGTAGTTGGGTTAAGAAGTTCCTCAAAGTGTTCTTTCCACCGCCCGATCACCTCCTCAGTTGAGGTCAGCAATGTCCCACCCTTACTGTACACAGCTTGGATGGATCCCCGCTTCCCCTCCTGAGGTGCCGGAAACGCTGTGGTGCCGACTGAAAGTCCTTCTCCATGGCTTCTCCGAATTCCTCCCACACCTGCTGCTTTGCCTCTGCTACAGCCGAGGCTGCCGTCCTCTTGGCCTGTCGATACCTCGCAACTGAGTCCGGAGTCTCACAGGCTAGGTGACATTCCACGTCCCCAAAGCCAGTCTCTGTTGGCTGGGTTTGGTCCGTCTATGCCCCCTGCCTTCACTGCCTCCTAACTGGCAGTGCACCCGACCCCAGCGGTTCTTCCCGTAGGTGGTGGGTCCACGGGCGGGAGAAGTGGCCACGTTGCTTTTTCGGGCTATGCCAGACCGGGCTCCGTGGCTAACCCGGCCACCAGGCGCTCGCTTACGGGCCCTCTTTCCAGGCCTGGCTCCGGAAAGGGGCCCCGGGCTTCCTCCGGGCAGGGTATCCTCACTTCTTCTTGTTTGTTTGTTATTATACAAACAATTATACAATATATATATATATATATATATATATATATATATATATACTCTGAACGTCACTCTGAACGGCTCCATCTCTTCTGATGACGGGCCGGTCGCCGGTTCCGCAGCATCCGTACGAGGACTACCAGGTTCAAGGATAGTTGTTATCCACAGGCAGCGCGCCTACTGAACTGCTAGGAGTACTGCCACTTTCATAACATTGTCATCCATATAACATTAACACTATCATACTTTTGCTGAACTTCTGGACTCATTACAGCCACTGCACTGTTCTGCACTGTATTCATGATGCTGCTGCACTACTGGCACTTTCAAAGGCTTTTTAAAAGCTTTTTGCACAATTCAACATATGCATATATCATCCATCCGTGTTACATCTTGAATCTCAAAGTGGAGACCGTGAATGTACGTTTAAATAATGGATGTGCTCACCGGTCTGTGTTGTGTCTGTACGGATAGGCGTGTCTGATGGATAGTCGATGAGCGAAGGTGGTGTGACTCTGGTGTCACTCTTAAATAGCACATTTCGGTAGGTGTGGATGATTTGAATAAAACTGTAGTTAATACCGTGTTGCTATGCATCGCTGCATGCATTTTTCAGGCATGAAATGTCTGGAAAATATGTATTTTTAACACATTCTGGCAACTAATGCAACTGGCAAAGAGACATAAACTACAACAATTAGTGTGTGCGAGTGAGTGTGTGTGTGAGTGTCACCACACGACTTAATAGAATAACTAATAAGTATAACCGCATGCCGTATCGAACCATGTACTTATCTTAAATGATTACCTCACACCTGTCTGACTACATGACTATAGCTTTCAGAACACCGTCGACCCCTCAGAGCAAAACAACTGTGAAAAACAACACAAACCGTAGGCTTGTTTAAAGCCAGCCCTTAAAAAGGACGGTCACGGCACCCCTGACCCTGGTTGCTTAAGGGCACGTGGGCAGACCTGCCAGGGGAGGAGGGAAGGGAGGAGGGGAGGAGGGGAGGAGGGGAGGAGAGGAGGAGAGGAGAGATTTGACCTCCACCGTGTGGCTGAGGGGATAGGTCTGGGGGAGGTCAGTCCTCTGCCCTGCCCTCCAGCACACCTTGTGCTCCACTCTGGCAAACCTCCCCGTTCCTGTGACTCCTCCTCTCTTGCTCTCCTCCTCCTCCTCCTCCTCCTCCTCCTCCTCCTCCTCCTCCTCCTCCTCCTCCTCCTCCTCCTCCTCCTCTCCTCCTCCTCCTCCTCCTCCTCTCTGCTCAGATTCAGATGGTTTATTTATCACATGTATGGATAAAGTGTACAATGTACCGTGAAATGTTATTGCGGGCTCCAAAGATGTGCTTAAAATGTTATAAATACACAGGTTAAAAAAAATTACAAAAACTACAAAAAAAGTTCAAAAGTACACAAATGTATACATATTTACTCAATTGTGGACACTATACATATCAATATAGAGTGTAAAATGTAGCTTCCCATCCGCTTCCCCCTCTCCCCCCATTGCCTCCCACCTCTCTCTGCCCCCCCTCCGCCCATATGGGGGGCGGAGCCTGGGGTCCGGGGGGGGTGTGATCCGCCCTCCATGTAAACATGACATTTAAATGTCATGGCAGGTACAACAAAGGGCTTTTGAATTCCTCAAACGAGGCGATATTTTGACATCATCGCTAGCACACTGTATATATATATATATATATATATATATATATATATATATATCACCGCAATGATGTCTTTTTCCCATCGCCATTTCTTTTAATTTGGATTCATCGGAATTCTACTCCATCAATTCCACTTTATTATCATCTCACATCAGAACTCACAGATCTTTCTTTTTTCACGGGGACCGGTGAGAACCAATCTAGGGGAGCCCTCGCTCACCAGGCGTGCTTAAAGCCATGCCCAATTATTCTAATTATTCCACCATTATAACGGATCGGAACGGTTTGTTCCAATTCTTATCGCGCGCCGTTGTAATTAAGTGTAAACGAGGCTGTGTTTGGCTGCAGGCTGCAGGTCTGTCTGTCTGTCTGTCTGTTCCTGTTCTGTGGCAGAGGTCACGCGTGCTCCGGCTAAGCAGGTTGTGGAACCCCTCTCACCCCTCTCTCTCTCTCTCTCTCTCTCTCTCTCTCTCTCTCTCTCTCTCTCTCTCTCTCTCTCTCTCTGCCCTGCAGGTCAGAGGATGGAGGTGGACATATTGACTCTGAGTGTTTGAGGGGGGGGGGGTTTAGGGGGGGGGGGGGGGGGTAGGGTCGGTCTGCTCTGTGCAGTCAGACGCTCTTCGCTGCCTCCTTAGACGGCAGGCTAAGTACTCTTTAAACTCTTTAAAATCATTTTTCAATTATTTAAAAACAATGAACAATGCATGTAGAGGGAGGCATAAAATGGCATCTTTCATTTTGCTATTAGAATGGCCCCAGAGACAATATGGAATCATTTTTTCCGAGTTATTTGTGGAAAAGGAAGAAAAGGAAGATTAATTAATCAATTTGAGAGCTTCAGCTAATTACGTGTACTAATATTAGCAACAGCGCGCGCACAATGACACACCCACACGCACCGCTCGGAAATTAAACAATGCACACACATCTACCGTCACACACACACACACACACACACACACACACACACACACACACACACACACACACACACACACACACACACACACACACACACACACACACACACACACACACACACACAGCCTACAGAAACAGATGTTATACACGGATGGCTGTGGACATATTTCTCTCGCCACAGGTGTAGCCTGACCACCAATCTATCTCTCTCTCCCCCCGTCTCTCTCCCCCCCTCTCTCTCTCTCTCTCTCTCTCTCTCTCTCTCTCTCTCTCTCTCTGTCCTTTCGTCTGTAGCCTTGGCTGTATTATTTACCGAGAGCTCCGAGCTCACAAATGTCATATCCGTGATGAAAAAAGATGTCTGTGGGCCTGCTGGAGATTCATTATCCGCTGTTCCCTTGATAAAGTTAAGACATATCTAATTCTCAGGCGACATTTCATCTTAACAACTTATTCGGTGACTAAATTCACGTCACGTAATTTGAGGGTGGGGGGTGTGTGTGTGTGGGGGGGGGGGTGTCTCCTCCTAACCCCTTGTAAGTCTGGTGAGATAAACTAATATACAACCACTTTACCGCTCTACTCTGCAGCTACTTGGCCTCCCCGGACTTTATCTGTATTCAGTCCCCTGTTTCAACTCCCCTTCACCCCTCCCTCCCTCCTCCTCCCCCTCCCCCTCCTCCTCCTCCTCCGTGTCTCTCCTTGTCCCCTAGATTGCCCCCCCCCCCCCCCTACTCTTCCATTTGTCACTTCTCCTATTTATTTTGGACCCCTATCTGAACTCCTTCATCTCCCCCAATCCTCTCTCTCTCTCCCCCTCTCTCCACCTCTCTCTCTCCATCTCCTTCTCTTTTCTCCATCTAAATTCCTACCACTCTCCCTGTCTCAATTCGACAAATTGAACCCCCCTCCCCTTAAAATACTCACCTCTCCTCCCTTCTCTCCTGGTCTTCCTCCTCCTCCTCCTCCTCTTCTTCCACCGCTGTCTATCCTTCTCTTTGTTAATAGAGCCTTATGTTGTTACTCGCCAGACCTCTCTCCCTATCTCTCCCCCTCCCTTCCCTATCCGTTCTCTCACCCCATTATCTCCCTTCTCTCTCCCCCTCCTCTTCCCCATTCTCTCCCTCCTCTCTCTACCTCCCCCTGCCCTCTCCCACCCCATGCTCTCACTCCTCCTCTGCACGGCCCTCTCTCTCTCCTCCCCCCACTCCTCTCTCTCTCCTCTCCCTACTCCCCTCTCCCCCCTCCCGTCTCTCCCTGGCTATCTCTCCCCCCTCTCTCCCTCTCTCCATCCTGTCTCCCTACTGCTCTCCTCTCTCCTCTCCTCTCTTCTCCTCGTCTCTCCTCTCCTCTCCCCAATCCTCTCTCCTACCCTTCCCTCGTCTCTCTCCCCCCATCCCCTCTCTCCCTGGCTTTCTCTCCCCCCTCTCTCCCTCTCTCCATCCTGTCTCCCTACTGCTCTCCTCTCCTCTCTTCTCCTCTCCCCAATCCTCTCTCCTACCCTTCCCTCGTCTCTCTCCCCCCATCCCCTCTCTCCCTGGCTTTCTCTCCCCTCTCTCTCCATCCTGTCTTCCCCCGTCTCTCCCCCCATCCTCTCTCTCCCTGACTTTCTCTCCCTCTCTCCATCCTGTCTTCCCACTGCTCTCCCCGTCTCTCCCCTTCTCTCCTCTCTCTCTCTTTCCCCGCTAGCGAAGCTTCTTCTCATTCAGTTTGTAAATGAATTAGCTGCCCAGCAGCCGCTCTCAGCTCACTGCTCACACACTCTCTCATCTAAATGGGTGACGGCACTTTAATAAGGATGCCTTTCTGTGTCTTCCGTGCTTGTGTGTTTGTGCTTGTGGAGCAAGTGTGTGTGTGTGTGTGTGTGTGTGTGTGTGTGTGTGTGTGTGTGTGTGGGTGTGGGTGTGGGTGTGTGGTTTGTAATGGTAGAAAGGGACAGGGGTTCAACAGAGTTGTTGCATGATAAATAGAATGCATTAAGCACCAAAGTGCCAGTGGGCAGAGTGTGAGTGTGAGTGTGAGTGTGTGTGTGTGTGTGTGTGTTGAAGGGATACTAGGGATGGAGCTAAAAATCACTGCATCTTACAGATGGACGCCCAGCAGGTTAAGAACATGAAGATTGCTCTCCTCACTCTCTCTCTCTCTCTCTCACACACACACACACACACACACACACACACACACACACACACACACACACACACACACACACACACACACACACACACACACACACACACACACACACACACACACACACACAAGCACACAAGCACACACATCACACACATCACACACATGCACGCACACAAGCACACACACACACACTAGGGTACAACAACCTGTTAATGTCCTCATGGAAAGACAAACACAATCAACATATTGTCATTCATGAGTATGTGTGGGCAGACATGAGTGTGTGTGTGTGTGTGTGTGCGTGTGTGCGTGCGTGTGTGTGCGTGTGTGCATGCGCGTGTGCATGCGCGTGCGTGTCTCCCCTTCCTAGCATCACAGCCGTTGTCAGAGCCCTCGCTGTGGAATATAATTAAAAATCTGTGGCCAATTGTGCCGCTGACATCAGTGACCCGGACGCTGACAGCAGGCTTTTCCACTGTGAGCCAAAGAAGCAGGAAATGTGTCCGTGAAATCAGCCTCTCTCTCTCTCTCTCTCTCTCTCTCTCTCTCTTCTCTCTCTCTCTCTCTCTCTCTCTCTCTCTCTCTCTCTCTCTCTCTCTCTCTCTCTCTCTCTCTCTCTCTCTCTCTCTCTCTCTCTCTCTCTCTCTCTCTCTCTCTCTCTGTCTCTGTCCCCGCGGTCGGTTAGACACCATCAGTGGAGCGACTCCCGGAGTAGCTTTTTAGCTTATGTGTGTTTGTGTGTTCATATGTGAGTGTGTGTGTGTTTGTGTGCATATGTGTGTGTGTGTGTATATATGTGTTTGTGCATATGTGTGTGTGTGTGTGTTGGTGTGCATATGTATGTGCTCCTGTGCATGTGTGTGTGTTTGTTTGTATATGTGTGTGTGTGTGTGTGTGTGTCTGTGTGTATATATGTGTGTGTGCATATGTGTGTGTGCATATGTGTGTTAGCATATGTTTGTGCGTGTGTGCGTGCATATGTGTGTGTGCTGCATGTGTGTGCGTGCATATGTGTGTGTGTGTGTGTGTGTGTGTGTGTGTGTGTGCGCGCTTGCGTGCACGCACGTGTGCCCATGTGCCCACGTGCACGCTTCTCCTCCAATATTTTCCTTGGTTTATTGGCGTCCTGACTCGTACTGACTCACCCCACTAGCAGATTGCTCTATAACCATTTATGGCCAGCGGTAAATCTGCAAACGCACCAGTATTTCCTGTCTGCTCCTATTTAAATGACACTTTACACTAGCGGATGAAGAACTCCCGGCTCCCACGGCTCACTGGGTTTATACGCGGCCGTCCGTCTCCCTCTGGGGGGGGGGGGGGGTAGAGGGCTGTGATGTACGGCGTGAGCCAGGCGCCCGGTGACCTGAGCGCTCAGAAACATACGTCACTTGTGAGCCCTGTGAGTTTAGAGGACATGATTGGCCAGAAGGGATGACGACGACGACGGCGGCGGGGGGGGGGGGGCGGGGGATGGGAGGATGAACGGATGCTCAACCGAATGACACCACGCACATACAGGAGATGGATTGGGGTACTGCACATTTTTTGATGAATTCATCTTGATGTAGAATTATTATATTGCTCGAACAGCTGGGTAGTTCTGTATTTAGAATGAGATGCATCTTACTTTAAAAACAACATGTGTGTGTGTGCATGCCTGTGTGTGGGACTGTGTGTGTGTGTGTGTGTGTGTGTGTGTGTGTGTGTGCCTGTGCCTGTGTGAGTGTGCGTGCGTGCCTGTGTGTGTGTGCCTGTGTGTGCATTTGTGTGTGCCTGTTTGTGTGTGTGTGTGTGTGTGTGTGTGTGCGCCTGTTTGACAAGGTTACCCACGTGTTTGTCTGCCTGGCACTTCCTTTAAATGCTAGTTTTTTTTCTAATGTGATTTATCAACCACTTCAATCTAACGAGGGACTGCGGATATGTATTTTCTGTGTGTGTGCGTGTGCGTGTGCGTGTGTGTGTGTGTGTCCGTGTGTGTCGGTGTCGGTGTGTGTGTGTGTGTGTGTATGAATTCCTATTGTGTCCATTTATCTGAAGCCAAATAAGCACTTTAACTGCAAGACTCCTTGGACATTAAACAAAACTAAACCCTTGCTTCAGCATTGTGTGCAAAGCACTTGAAATCACTCCAGTGTATCTAATGGCGTACAGTAGAGTGTTTTTCATTAGCCTAATGGCTAGTCCCGGATAGCCAACACGATGACTATTAGCAGCCAGTTTTGGGCCGCAGAGATTCCTCAGGTTCCCTCAAACGATGAAGTGCATTCCAGGATCATTCTAGGAACATTTTTATAAAGAGGTTATATTTTGCAATGGGGTATTTTCATTGGTTTGCCACATTTTTGTTGGACTAAAAGAAAATAAACTTAAAGCTTTGAGGAGGAACGTATAAACAATTGTTCAAAATTAGTGGAAAAATGTACAAGCCAGCTCGGGGGATGCTGAGAGAAATAGATTAGATTAGATTAGATTCAAATGTATGTCATTGCACAGCACAAGTACAGTACAGCAAAAATAATTTTGCATCTAACCAGAGTGCAAATGTTGCAGTAAAGTGCATGGTAATATAATTTACAGTTTAAATGTACAGGTTAAAAGACAGTCAACTAGGTATTAAAATGGGATATGAGCATAATAATAATAATAATAATGCAGATAATTAAGTTGTTGAGCAGAAAGAACAATGTTTGCGTGCAGGGATTAAGTTGTAGCCTACATGACCGACCAATGGTAGCAGGGGGAGAAGGCGGGACATAAGGAAAGTAATGCGACTGCAAGGAAGCAAAAGTCAGAATTCCCCCCCCCTGGACATTTTTGGCCATTTAGAAATCCCGGCCCGAGCGCTGGCAAAAGAGGACATCTGGTCACTCTTTATCAGATCTTTCCGCCGTTGGCCGGCGGTGGCAGGTTTTGAAACTCTTAAGAGTTCACGATTTTGTGCAGTTTTTTTTTTAGTTTTGGATGTTTTTGCGACCAGTACAATCACATTCATTCATAATGCGATTGGAACTGGGTGTCGCGGATATCTAGTGGAGGTGTGACGACGGTGTGTGACAGGTAGGGGACGGCACTCTGACGGGTTCACCTCTGCAGACACAAGGGCCCCGGCCACCTCGCACATCTCTGACAGCTGAACGTGTCAAGGGGGCCACCCGCATGTGTATACGTAAGCATGTCTGCCGTTAGCAGCTGCTGCTCTGTACAATGAGATGACATGTCAGCTTTGATAAGGGCACGCCACATACACACGCACACGCACACACGCACACAGGCACGCACACACGCACACACACAGACACATCTAATAGAAAGTTATTTTTAAAGCACACACACACACATCAAATACAACATTATTTCTAAAGTACCCGCGCCCCCCCTCCACACACACACACACACACACACACACACACACACACACACACACACACACACACACACACACACACACACACACACACACACACACACACACACACACACACACACACACACACACACACACACACACACACACACACACACACACACACAATCTGATTGACATTGATTTCCACACACAGGGAAAACCCACATGATGTCTCCACTCACTGCTGTCTCCATCACTCAGAAGTCATGTGACAATACAAACATCCCACCAATCAGAGGAGTTTGATTTGACACAGGCTGGAACACCTGCTGTGATCTTTTTTACAGGAAAACGTTTATGTACATTCAGTAATTTTTGTTTCTAAAGTTTCTACAGTCAATACAATCAATCAATCAATCTTTCTTGCATGCCCCTATTTATAATAACAATATTTTGGTACGTAACCAGTTATAAAATGTGAATTGTTCCTAAAACTAAACGGAGCGAATTCCCTTGAGAATAGGGAATCGAAAGACGATATAACAGTATCCAAAATACACATATCACTGTCCTATATTGTTATTGTATAACAATAAAGAAAATGATAATGATGATAATAATAATAATACTTAAAGCTAATAACTATTCTAAAAATATACAGGTAAATATACAGTATTACAGTATTTGTGTGACAAATTTAAACAGGCTGAAATATGGGCGTTTGAAAATAAAACCAATAAGTAAAACAATATACTCTGTGAATACCTTCTAATCATAATTCTAATAATACTACTAATAATAATAAGCCAAATCTTAGTTCCTCAAGTTCAGTACACAGACCCAATCACCCGAATCAAATCTGTTCCATTGCTGTGTGCGCGTGTGTGTGCGTGTGTGTGCGTGCGTGTGTGTGCGTGTGTGTGCGTGTGTGTGCGTGTGCCTGTGAGTGTGAGTGTGAGTGTCGGGGGTCGGGGAGGAGGAGGGGGCTAATGTGTTGGAATCAACCAATCCGATGAGCCTCAGAATGTTTACGAGGCGTCAAGGTGGCGTATGAAGCGGTGTGAGAGAAGACATTACCTCGCGGCGTCTTTGAGCAGCACAATCTGTTCTCCCCACGCTCGTTCGCTCGCCCGCCCGCCCGACGACTTGTGTTGTTTTCCCATCCGTCATACTTTCACTTTCGCACTCCCAGCTAACAGCCGTGTATCAACAATTACAATCTGCAATCTGAGCGGGAACGCCACGTGCAAATCAAATCACCGCCGTCGAACATCAAACACTTTCACTTCCAACGGCGCCACGAAAGGCAAACCAAGAAGAAGAAGAATAAGAAGAAACAGAACAAGAAAAGAAAACAGCATTTTATAACCCTTTTCCGCTCGTGTTCCGGGGGTTTTAGGGGAAGAACGTGCCAGGATGTTATGCAAATTTGACAGAAACATTAAGTCCGCACTTCCAATACATTCGATGCGACTCGACGTCGGAGTTGTCATGTGAAAATTCCACGATGGCAATTCACAGTGATTTTTTGGGCTTCACGGCGGCAATTCTATATTGGCAAGCGTACCGCCGTGCTGAGCTGTGTGTCCTCCGCCAAGAACGGGCCACGCTGTGTTTACTTTCGACACCTCAAGTCAAACTACACACACAAACACCCACATACACACACACTATACTTCACCCTTTCATGGATCCCTCCTCTCCCCTTATCCCTTCATCTCCCCTCCCTCCCTCCATCTCTCCATCATGCTTTACTGTGTCACATCACTGACATATATATACAACCGCCTATTTCCTTTGTCCTTACTTCACCTCCGTTATGTCTCGACTTGTCCTTCACTGCTGCTCCCCCCCCCCATACACACACACACACATCTGCCACCTTCTATCTCTATATTTATATATATATATATACTATCTATCTGTCGCTCTCTCTCTCTACAGCTCTCTCTCTCCATCTCTCTCAAAGTCATCCTGATACTAACTTTAACGTGCAACCTCTGTCTCTTTAGTGTCTCAATCTGTCTCTGATAGTCAGCTTTTCACTCACCCACCCACAACTGCCCCCCCCCCCACACACACACACACCCAACCAGCCCCACACACAGACCCGCACGCACATACCCACACACACACACACACCTAGACCCCCCCCCCACACACACACACACACACACCCATAAGCACACACACACACACACACAGACTTAGATGTAATCAGGCTGAGTGCTGGGAGTGCAGTGTACAGGCGGAGGTGTGAGTGTTCTAAATGCTCATCCCGCCCATCAATCATAAATCCCTTCATGGTGATTGGACAGCTGACAGTGTCAGCGTCACGGGTCGTCTCCCTCTATTTCCATCCATCATGAGCCGGGCGCTGAGGAAAAGTGACAGGCGGCGGCAAATGTGGTTTTTTTTTGCCGTGTCATCGCCGTCGCCCCATCGTGCCCGTCTGGGTCCGCTCGCCGGCGTATGGGTCGGCTCGCATGTGTCTGCCACCGTGTCAGCGAAAACCATCCCTCCCTCCCTTCCCCAATGCGTTTGATTGATGTTGACATGTCCATGTTTAGTTTTTTTGTTGCTGGCAAGGTTCCATCGGCGGCCGCTAGCTGCCTCCTCCACCAGGGCGATGAGGCATCTCCCCCCCCCCACCTCCTACCTCGAGCATGGGGCCTTGGGCTGCTGCGCTGGCTGGTGGAGTTGCCGCAGGATCTGGGCTGTTGCCGGCTGGATCCAGGGGTTTGCTAGCAGCAGGCGGTTACTCCTGGCTGTTGCTGTGCCCACCCACCCCCTGTCCTCTGCTGGGCCCCACCAGCCGTCGCTGCCGGCGGGGAAAGGGTTGGTGCTGGGAGGTGGCTGTGACTTGTCCTGGTCAGCGAGGTCCCTGTTCAAGTCACCAGTGTAGCAGACGAGGCTGCCACCAGCCATTAAAAGGGCTATTTAAGGGCTCCTCCCGAAGACAAGGACACACAGGGTGATGAGGAATCCGGTTTATTGCAGAGCTTTGAATCATGGTGAACAGAGCAGATGGAACATGCTAGAGCTCTCCTCCTCCAGTGTGTGTGGTGGAGGCTGCTTTAACCTGTGAGCCTTGATTAACGACCCACAGGTGTGGAGCATCATTAGCCAAAGAGTAATCAGTCTAACTCAGGCCAGGTGAGGCTGCTTAAAGCAGCCACCAACACACTCCACAACTACTTACCCCACTGGACTACTAACGCCACTGGACTACTAACTCCACTGGACTACTAACACCACTGGGCTACTAACACCACTGGGCTACTAACACCACTGGACTACTAACTCCACTGGACTACTAACTCCACTGGACAACTAACACCACTGGAATACTAACGCCACTGGACTACTAACACCACTGGACAACTAACTCCACTGGACTACTAACACCACTGGACTACTAACTCCACTGGACAACTAACTCCACTGGACTACAAACTCCACTAGACTACTAACACCACTGGACTACTAACTCCACTAGACTACTAACACCACTGGACTACTAATGCCACTGGACTACTAACACCACTTAACTAGTTACCCCACTGGACTACAAAGTCCACTAGACTACTAACACCACTGGACTACAAACTCCACTAGACTACTAACACCACTGGACTACTAACTCCACTGGACTACTAACTCCACTGGACTACTAACACCACTGGACTACTAACTCCACTGGACAACTAACTCCACTGGACTACAAAGTCCACTAGACTACTAACACCACTGGACTACTAACTCCACTAGACTACTAACACCCCTGGACTACTAATGCCACTGGACTACTAACACCACTGGACTACTAACTCCACTGGACTACTAACTCCACTGGACTACTAACACCACTGGACTACTAACTCCACTGGACAACTAACTCCACTGGACTACAAACTCCACTACACTACTAACACCACTGGACTACTAACTCCACTGGACTACTAACACCACTGGACTACTAATGCCACTGGACTACTAACACCACTGGACTACTAACTCCACTGGACTACTAACTCCACTGGACAACTAACACCACTTAATTAGTTACCCCACTGGACTACTAACGCCACTGGACTACTAACAGCACTGGGCTACTAACGTCACTGGACTACTAACGCCACTGGACTACTAACGCCACTGGACTACTAACACCACTGGACTACAAACGCCACTGGACTACTAACGCCGCTGGACTACTAACACCACTGGGCTACTAACACCACTGGACTACTAACACCACTGGACTACAAATGCCACTGGGCTACTAACACCACTGGACTACTAACTCCACTGGCGAGATGAGGCTTGAACTGAAGATCACATTCCCCAGACACACATTCACGTGAATACAGAAATCATTGAAGTTGTCATCTGGAACACCATACACACACCACACACACACACCACACACACACACACACCACACACACAACACACCAACACACACACACCACCACACACACCTCCAAGTTAATTTCAGTAGCAGTAGGTGAATGTCAGACTGAGCTTTAGATGATAAGACGGTACCTTTCTGATCCCAGGACACTTGAGAAGTAAAGTGCCCACTGACTAAATCACCTGATTCAAGAGTTTAGACTTCCACCAGTCAATCAATCAATCAAGACACATGATGGGAGGAACGTGTTGTTAGGCGAGATTTGTAAAATATGTAAAGTATATGTAAGAGGGGGAAAAGTGGCCACAGTCCACACACAACAGACACCACAAGTCCTCCTTTGTTAGATTCACTCACCACACTAGAATAAGCTAATTGCTATTCCCGCTCGGATCGACGAGAAAATTTGTATTTAAAACACTGGGTTTACAAAAGGCAACCAAAGTGACAATTATTCAGAGCACGACTGATAACACCCACAGAGAGCAGTGTTTGTCCTCGGCGCATCCAGGGGTGGGGCCGCCCGCTGGTCCACTGGTGCCACTGCAATCAACCACTTTTCTTAGAAATGATGTTTCGGCTGGAACTGGAAATGCTACCGCAACCAACCCTCTCAATCATTGTCATAATTGTCCACGGAGAAGAATCGTGTGCAAAAACACTGACATCAACATCGTTGTTGTTGCAATCGAAATCGAAAACACATGACACTGACACCGTTTTGGTGGCATTCGCTCCAGAACTGCTTTAGGTCTTAATGTAGGAAGCGTGAAGAAAGTAAGTAACATGACAAGTGACAAGTTAATAATATAAAGTACCCTACATATTAGATTGTGTGGAACAGAAGCATGGGGTGCATACACATGGCAGACTGTAAGCTGGATTCACATTAACATTAATGAACATTTTTGGGGAATTCATCTCATTATGAGATCATTTCTGTTGGAATGCAGCAGAGCACCACTGGAATCCGTGATCACACTAAAAACCTCTCTGCCTTGCCTCACACACACCTCTGCAAAAAAAAAAGAATGTAGGGTATATGCATTTAGTCTTAAACATCAGATCCAATCAGAATCCCCCCGAAACAGGAATGCCCAAGCAATACAATCTTAATCCAATCAGATCCTCCCGAATAGCAGGCATTAGGATTAAAAGATTTATCAAAATTGCACACACCCAATTGAAAGCCTGAAAGCTCTGAACGGTTTTCCTGCCAAGAAACGAAACATAATATCCTTTCCAAATGACGTTGGAAAATAGATAGCTAGTCGTCCAAGTCCAAGAACCTGAAGGCGTCCACCACACATCCAGAAAAAGGTCCAAGGAGACAAGAAGCCCAACACAGAGCCCAGGGAACCGCCACCACCGCCACCACAGAGACTTAGCAGTCACAGGAAAAACCTGCCACCCCTACCCGGTTTATCCCCCCCCCCCCAGTAAACAATACAAGCAACAAACAGCAATACAGCACTAACAGCCCACACCCAAATGGTTTGAGCTGTTTGGTCTTCAATGGTGGCAGAGTGTGTGAGGACTTTGAATGACCCCAGATAGAGTGGAAACAGAAATGGACCTGGTCCATTCTCTGGCCAGACTGTCTGGCCAGAGAATAGTCCTGAAAAAAAGACCCAGTCACAAAGGAGGGAATTTGAATCACATTTGAACTATAATATATAGGTGAGGAAAATGAATTACTGATTACTAAACAGCATTTTCCTGCTGTGGTTTAGATTCAAATTTATTGTCGTTGTCAAATAAATTGCAGGACAACATTGCATTAAACTCAAATAAAACTGAACTAAAGTAAACTTGGATCTGAAATCAACTTTGTATATAATTATGATAATGATTAGATTGCATAAGACTGTACTTTTTATTGTTGCTTTTATTATTATATTGCCATTAATGGTTTTTCGCGATGGGAACGATCTTGTCGAAATGTCCATTGTTTATGGCTCTGTGATACATAAATTGTATTGCCAACTGTGCATAATGGCGTTTGCTTTGGCTATCTATAAAACAATGCATTTTCATGACAATAAAAACTAACTTTAAATTGAGCACTAAAATAGCAAGGGAGTGAATGAGAGCCAGATAACAGTAGACCCAACGCAGAGGGCATGAGTGTAGAGTAATAATACTAAATCAATCGCTAGCTCAGAGGGTAGAGTGGGAGAGGGAGGAAGGTGGGACAAAGGACACTCGGGGGAGAGAGAGAGAGAGAGAGAGAGAGAGAGGAGAGAGAGAGAGAGAGAGAGAGAGAGAGAGAGAGAGAGAGAGTGGAGCGAGAAGAGGAGGAGAGAGAGAATGAGGGAGTATGGGGTTACAGAGGTGAGGGAGGAAGAAGAGAAGAAAAGAGGGCACGAGGAATAGGATGAAGAATGGGTATATCTGAAATTATTAGATGCGGTGGGAAAACTGCTCTCTCTCTCCCTCGCTCTCTCAAGCTCTCTCTATCCCTCTGTCTCTCTCCATCCCTCTGTCTCTCTCTCTATCCCTCTGTCTCTCTCCATCCCTCTGTCTCTCTCCATCCCTGTCCTCTCCATCCTTCTGTCTCTCCATCCCTCTGTCTCTCTCCATCCCTCTGTCTCTCTCCATCCCTCTGTCTCTCTCCATCCTTCTGTCTCTCTCTCTATCCCTCTGTCTTTCTCCATCCCTCTGTCTCTCTCCATCCCTCTGTCTCTCTCCATCCCTCTGTCTCTCTCCATCCTTCTGTCTCTCTCTCCATCCCTCTGTCTCTCTCCATCCCTCTGTCTCTCTCCATCCTTCTGTCTCTCTCTCATCCCTCTGTCTCTCTCCATCCTTCTGTCTCTCCATCCTTCTGTCTCTCTCTCCATCCTTCTGTCTCTCCCTCCCTCTGTCTCTCTCCATACCTCTGTCTCTCTCCATCCCTCTGTCTCTCTCTCCATCCCTCTGTCTCTCTCCCTCTGTCTCTCTCCCTCCCTCTGTCTCTCTCCATCCCTCTGTCTCTCTCCATCCTTCTGTCTCTCCATCCTTCTGTCTCTCTCCATCCCTCTGTCTCTCTCCATCCTACTGTCTCTCTCTCCATCCCTCTGTCTCTCTCCATCCCTCTGTCTCTCTCCATCCTCTGTCTCTCTCCATCCTTCTGTCTCTCTCCATCCCTCTGTCTCTCTCCATCCTTATGTCTCTCTCCATCCCTCTGTCTCTCTCCATCCTTCTGCCGCTCTCTCCATCCCTCTGTCTCTCTCCCTGTCTCTCTCCATCCCTCTGTCTCTCTCCATCCTACTGTCTCTCTCTCCATCCCTCTGTCTCTCTCCATCCCTCTGTCTCTCTCCATCCTTCTGTCTCTCTCCATCCCTCTGTCTCTCTCCATCCTTCTGCCTCTCTCCATCCTTCTGTCTCTCTCTCCATCCTTCTGTCTCTCCATCCCTCTGTCTCTCTATCCCTCTGTCTCTCTCTATCCTTCTGTCTCTCTCCAGCCTTATGTCTCTCTCTCCATCCATCTGTCTCTCTCCATCCTTCTGTCTCTCTCATCCCTCTGTCTCTCTCCATAATTCTGTCTCTCTCCATCCTTCTGTCTCTCTCCATCCCTCTGTCTCTCTCTCCATCCTTCTGTCTCTCTCTCTATCCCTCTGTCTCTCTCCATCCTTCTGTCTATCTCTCCATCCTTCTGTCTCTCGCTCCATCCCTCTGTCTCTCTCTCCATCCCTCTGTCTCTCTCTCCATCCCTCTCTCTCTCTATCCCTCTGTCTCTCCATCCTTCTGTCTCTCTCTCCATCCCTCTGTCTCTCTCCATCCTTCTGTCTCTCTCTCCATCCTTCTGTCTCTCTCTCCATCCTTCTGTCTCTCTCTCTATCCCTCTGTCTCTCTCCATCCTTCTGTCTCTCTCTCCATCCTTCTGTCTCTCGCTCCATCCTTCTGTCTCTCTCTCCATCCCTCTGTCTCTCTCCATCCTTCTGTCTCTCTCTCCATCCTTCTGTCTCTCTCTCCATCCCTCTGTCTCTCTCTCCATCCTTCTGTCTCTCTCTATCCCTCTGTCTCTCTCCATCCCTCTGTCTCTCTCTCCATCCCTCTGTCTCTCTCCATCCTTCTGTCTCTCTCTCCATCCCTCTGTCTCTCTCTCCATCCCTCTGTCTCTCTCCATCCTTCTGTCTCTCGCTCCATCCCTCTGTCTCTCTCCATCCCCCTGTCTCTCTCCATCCTTCTGTCTCTCTCCATCCTTCTGTCTCTCGCTCCATCCCTCTGTCTCTCTCCATCCTTCTGTCTCTCGCTCCATCCTTCTGTCTCTCTCTCCATCCCTCTGTCTCTTTCCATCTTCCTCCAACCCCCCCCTCTCTCTCTCTCTCTCTCTCTCTCTCTCTCTCTCTCTCTCTCTCTCTCTCTCTCTCTCTCTCTCTCTCTCTCTCTCTCTCTCTCTCTCTCTCTCTCTCTCTCTCTCTCTCTCTCTCTCTCTCTCCATCACAAGGCATGGGAACAAAGAAAAGCAAAGACGCTGAACATCTGAAATGTTTCAACGTGGACACTTTGGTTTGAATGTGGACAGCTAAATGTTTTTTTTAATATATTTGTATCCAAATAAAATGACGGATAAACGACA
>CM051019.1:14227422-14229922 GCA_027704905.1 Muraenolepis orangiensis
CTATGCCGTCATGGCTGCCGACCAGGCCGCTGACATGGAGGTGCAGGCCTATCGGGCAGCCGCCACTAGGCTGCGGTTTCGACATCTCCACAGGTCGGTCCCGCCCTATGGTTCCAACTAGCTGGCGGCGTTTTTGACGCCATTCACAACCTTTCACACATGAAGGCGTCCACTAAGCCAGTGGGGGCTAAGTTTGTCTGGCGCGGCCTTCAGAAGGACGTCGAGAGCTGGGCTGGCTCCTGTGTGGCGTGCCAGCGTTCCAAGGTGCACCATCACACAAAGGCCCCCTTGGCACCGTTTCTCGTACCTGAGAGGCGGTTCAAGCACGTGAACGAAGACCTTGTGGGCCCCCTGCCCCCCCTCCCGGGGTTTCTCTCACCTCCTCACCAGGTGGCCAGAGGCAATTCCACTGCCATTGACCACGTCCACTGACGTGGCTCGGGCGTTTGTCCGATCATGGGTGGCCCGTTTTGGCACACCGTCGGACCTCACCTCTGACAGGGGCCCCAGTTTATGTCGGAGCTCTGGACTGCTGTCGCTGAGAGCCTTGGGGCGAAACACCACCGCACCACGGCATACGACCCACAGGCCAACGGGCTTTGCGAGCTCCATGAAAGCCGCTCTGCGGGCCAGCCTCACGGACGGCGGCTGGGTCGACCGACTCCCATGGGTCATGCTCGGCCTTTGCTCTGCCCCGAAGGAAGACCTCTAGGCCTCGTCTGCGGAGCTAGTTTACGGCCAACCGCTGCGGGTCCCGGTTGCCGGGGCCCCCTGATCTGCTGCCTCACATCAAACTGCGCTAAGGGACAGCACTGCCTCCCTCCGTCCTACAGTCAGACAGTTCAACCCAGAAGCTCTCTGGGTAATATTTGGAGCGGGAGTTTTGAATGTACCGGTTCTGATACGTTGGCCTCGTTACTGCCGCTGTAATACCGTTCATGTTGGGAATCAAACGTTGTTTCGACTCGACAACTTGTCTCCTCGTACAATGTACAAACACAATGTAAAAACAGTCGACTAGTATAAAAACAGGTATTCAATTACTTATAGAGTAGGTATGAGATATGTGCAGATTGCATACAATATAAGGGTGTAATCCGGATCTGCAGTGAAACAATTACAAATAAATCTGTTCTTTCCTTCTCGTCCCTGTTTTCTTGGGAGGTCAGATGGAAGACAACCAGGCCATTCGGTGTATACCAGCTACAAATGGAACATTTGAAAAACTTGCTTATGGAAAAAAAAATGATCTTTTTTTTCACCCCCTGCCAGCGACCCACTTTGCAGAGCACAATATGCAAATTATTTCATCAGCGCTTCGTTCAAAGGTAATGAGATGTCTGAATTGATTAATGTGATTTTAATGCACTGTAGCGCATGTGTCTGTGGCCCCCGCCTTATATTTAGCTGTAATGAGAGTTCGGAGCTGGGAAAAATATTATAAATATAGAATAGAAAATAAAATAACTGCCATCCAATTAACCCAGACAGCAAATGTGGGTTAAATACAACATAAAAAGATAAATCAATACAATATTAAAAACCAGTAACATCCCCATCATAGAAGGAGAAATATATATACTGTATATACACATACAGTATATATATATATATATATATACACATACAGTATATATACACCTGTCAGACCATTGATATATATATATATATATATATATATATATATATATATATATATATATATATATATATATATATATCCATTGATATATATCAATGGTCTGACAGGACAGTGTGATGAAGGGATGAAAAGGAGATGATAGGTGAGAAAGGGGCCGGCAAAGTGACAAGTGGACAAGCCATGACGATAGGAAATAAGACAAGAGTTGACAGAATGAGGAGGAGGAGGAGGAGGAGGAGGAGGAGGAGGAGGAGGAGGAGGAAGAAGAGGAGGAGGATGAAGATGAGGAGGCGGACGAAGAGCAGGAAGAGCAAGCAATCTTAACAGCTGGAGAGAATGAACCTAGAAGCAGGCATTCTCTTCCTTGTGCAGCAAGGTTCACTCAGAAGGTATACAGCTTAGGTGTGTATATACCTCATGCCTCTGTAACGTAACAAGTGCGCTACAAGTTGTTTACATGTTCAGGGCAACAAAACAACAAAGTACTTCCCCCCCGCCGCGAGCCGTTGGTTATGAAAAAGCACTAGCCACACCACGACCGCATATAGCCTGAACACACTCCACTGAGCGCAGACCGACCTCCGCTAAAATAGGCCAAATGCTTCAGGCCACAATGCACACAGCCGGTCAAGATTCAGCGCCCCCTGGGGGCCCTGGGGGGATCATTTACCCTGACATTATTAATATGTCATATTTTAATTCAACGCTGCCGCGCCTAAGTGGAGAGCAAAAGATATCATCTTTCCGTCTCTCTTTCTTTGTTGTCTTAGTTTTGGGGGTTGGAACGTGTTCACACGGGCGCAACGATAGCTCAGCCTGTTGGGCACTGCCGGGGTGCCCTTTAGCAAGGCACCAGAC
>CM051019.1:14234922-14244922 GCA_027704905.1 Muraenolepis orangiensis
GTTTACATTGGAAAGATATATATATATATATATATATATATATATATATAGAGAGAGAGAAATGATATGCCGTAGGCAAACATGACTCAAAACAAAATGTCTTCGGAATGGCGTACGAATGCAGAATGAGTTCAATCCACGTTGACGTGTGCTAGGGATATCGACAGTGACGACAGTTCACAACCCGACCTGCGTTACGTGAACCATGTCCAAGAAACGCCAAAAGAATTCTCATTATTCTCATTATTATAATAAAAACTCAGATCCTACATACTGTAAAAAAACGTGACTCACAGGGCCAAATCAACTCTTTTATCCAATGCACTCTTTAAATAATCTATTTGATGTACCAAGCGTTGTGTGCTTACAGAACACACAACACAAACTTACACTGGAGTGTGTGTGTGTGTGTGTTTAAGACTGAAGATTCAAGATTTTTATTTGCCATTTGCGATTGCTTACTCCCTATTGTGTGTGTGTGTGTGTGTGTGTGTGTGTGTGTGTGTGTGTGTGTGTGCATGTTTGCTTGTGTGTGCATGCGTGCGTGCGTGTGTGTGTGTGGGTGGGTGGGGGTGTGTGCACACACACACACACACGCACACTAAAGACAAGCGTCTTTATTCATAGCATTGCCATGAATAGATGATAAATTATGCATGGGGGAAATGTCACAGACATGTGGCACTGCAGACAGACAGACAGACAGACAGATCGCTGGTTTGAGCTTTTAAAGATCTCCATCTTATTACATGCACTAACATGCACAGCAGTGCTCTGGAACCCTTGAGGGTCACTGAGTATTCCAAATATAAGATGCAGATTAGGGAAAGGGAGGCTTCTCGCAAACAGAGAGATGCGTTTCAAAAACAGGTAAGTGAATGCCAAAGAGTTTGTGTTTTCGATTCACCACACCGGTCATATCAAATGGTAAATGGACTAGATTTATAATGCTCCTTCATCCGAAGCACTTTTACAAGTCAGGCCTCACATTCACCCATTCATCCACCGACGGTCGGTGTCAGCCATGCGAGGAGGCAGCCAGCTGGTGTGGAGTAGTTAGGGGTGTTAGGGTGTCCCGGCTCAGGACCACCTTCACAGTTTCACTAGTAGGAGGAGCCGGAGGATCGAACCGGCAACCTTCCAGTTGCCGTACAACCCGCACTCCTGAGCTCTCCTGCAGCCCATTAAAAATTTAAAATCAAGACCGTGACCTCTATTCGACACCACGCTGTTCACCACCTTAGTACATATTCACACCGCTGTGACACATCCACTGTTTTACACCGGGGAAGAGCGGTCTATAGGAGCAGGTACCTCCCAGATACCTATACAGCTCTGAGGGTTCAATGCAGACCTCGCTGACATTCACCTTCATGGGTTTTTGTTGCTGTTGTTGTTGTTGTTGTTGTTTGGGTTAGAGCCGAAGCGCCCAATTAAATTAACTGCAGCGCAGACGCCCACCTAGTCTTCGTCTTCCCGAGACGTGTCTGTCGGTCGATCTTTCTTTTGTGCCTTTTTCACACCATGATTACTCATCTTCCAAGTCGACAGCAGGTGGCGGGCGTGCGGATTCGGTATGGCGACGGGAACTATGGCCCTTTCGAAAACACACACGTGAGTCACTCACACGTTCGCTTACAATGCAAGCTTGTCTCTTCCAAGTCTCACATCCCGTATGATAAACACGGGTTGTGTTCTGTGGCATATGAAGTGGCAATAAAGTTTCTTTAAACCCAAAAAAAATTGGATCAAAACAGTTCATAAAATAATAAAATAATAATAAAACCCTGGAATCCTTGACACTGAAATACTTCAGCTCTTGATTACAAATCAAGCATTTCGCTCTTAAGCCCTCTTTTTTCCCCATTATAGGAGACAGCACTATGAATGGCTCACTCCTAGAAATAGCCACAGCGATGGCTGGAGCGGGCGTTGGAGGTACGTGATACGGTTCCTAGTTGGAAATCACTGCATTTTAAATTATTGATCAGCGATAAACTGGGTCAAAGCCCTTCCTGTCTGTGGCGAGAGACTCCCTCGGAGTAAAAGATTCATCTTTTTAAAGAGCAAGTTGAGGATGACGGAATTTCCTATTGAAGGGTTGTGGGTTTTTTTTTCTTTTTTTTAAACGCTGTTTTATAAAAAGCGTTTTTACATACAAATAAGTGTAAGTGTAATATGTATGTGACCTTAGTATGGTGCGTATAATGCAACAACGCATGGATTCTCGCATGGACATCCCCCCTGTTTCATCCCCTGGCTCTCGATGGGCTCCCCCTCGGAGCAGCAGCAGACGTTTCAGTTAGTCTAGTCTTTTCAGGTGTGACATTACACATCTGTTCGTCGGCAGGAGTTTGGCGCTGGGCAAATCTTTCAATCTTCCAAGCGTGGAAGGTCACACCCACACACACACACACACACACACACACACACACAGTGACACACATGCACACACACAAGTACACACACACAGACACACACATGCATGCAGCCCTCACAGACCAACAACATGCACACACACACACACACACACACACACACACACACACACACACACACACACACACACACACACACACACACACACACACACACACACACACACACAAACGGAATATTAGTGAGTGAGTTGAGGTTATAGTTTTTGTTTCTCTTCTCGAAATGTATGAATTATAAGTGCGTCAAAAAACAGAGATAAGGGCGGTGGGGGTGGGGGCCACGGGTTGGTCTTTATTGAGACGAGAAGTGATATTCCACACTGCGGGAACACACTGCAGCACATCATAAAAACCCTGCGGGAGGGTTGTTGTTGAACAACAGAAAAATTGAATAATTTAGACTTTCTATATTTCGGCATTTGAAATAGATATTTTTTTTTAAGAGAGTGGGGGGGGGGGGGGGGAGGTTGAGGGGGCGTGTGGCGCAAAGTGAGACACGAGCGCTAACTGTGCGTGACCCTCCCACCCCCCCAGTCGTCGTCATCACGGAGCGCATATTTAAAGCAGCGAGCGGTTCGTAGGCCGGGCGCCGTGGCGTTAATATCAGCCAGCTGCTGCTGCTGCTGCTCTATTAAAGGCGGGCCCAGAGCGCCGTGAAGCACGGCGTACGTACGTACGTGGCACGTACCGCATTACGCGCACGATATCGCCTACCGCCTTAACCGACGGTATCGGTATCGGTAACACGACAAACCTTACACACACACACACACACACACACACACCACTTTCTGCGTCTTGTTTATGTTGTGTTTACGCACGCACAACATAATTCTCTCTCTCTCTCTCTCTCTCTCTCTCTCTCTCTCTCTCTCTCTCTCTCTCTCTCTCTCTCTCTCTCTCTCTCTCTCTCTATTTTTATCTCTCTCTCACACACACACACACACAGTATACAGCACATGTATCCACCCACACACACTGTCAATTATTCTAAATGACTTGTCTAAATGGGCCCAAAGTCCCATGTAGTCTGCTAAATGACTAATGTAATGTCTTCACACACACACACACACACACACACACACACACCAGAATGTCCACAAACAAACAGCAGGCGAAAAAAGAACAAGGCCATGTCACATTTACCTGCCACACGTTGTTTCTGTTGTTTCCACCGAGACGCACACGTAAAAACACACAAACACAACAACATGAACCCTCTGTGTGTTCATACAGAGGGTTCATGCTCACAACTGTGAACGACACACGCACACACACGCACACATGCACACACACACACATGCACACACACACACATGCACACAGACACAAACACACATGCACACACACACACACAAATACACAAACACAACAACATGAACCCTCTGAGTGTTCATACTCAGAACTGAACGACACACACACAAACACACATAGACAGACACACATAGACAGACACAAACACACACACACACAGGCACAAACAAAACAACATAAACCCTGTGTGTTCATACTCTGTGAACGACACACGCACATGCACAGACACAAACACACAGACAGACAAAAACACACACACGCACACACACACACACAGGCACATGCACACACACAGGCACACACACACACACACACACAGCCCCCTGCCTTTCGGCTTGAATCATCACAACAAGGTAACAGCAGGGGTGTTGCAGGGAGCCCTTGCCTTGTCCACTCCACCACTCAGCGCTCCACTCTCAATTTCTTCTGTACACAGTTTGACGCCGACCCTGTCAGCGTCTAGATATAGCCATGTACAGTACAACCCTTTACGTTCAGCCAAGCAAACCTTATGTTATATTTGTATCAACATTCCACCCCCCCCCCCCCTACATGCACCCACATAAAGACGCTCTCTCTCAGACACATCCTCTGCTTGCACACTCCTATAGAATGGATTTAAAACGTTGTCTGTACTTAATACAGAACTGCAAATGGCAAATCTAAATAGGAACAAGTTGTCACTGTCACGATATCACATCGTATATATTGAGCCTGGCCACGCCCCCCCTCGGTCATAACTCCGCCCCCCCCAGGTGGGGTTGGGTTACGGTGTGAGGTGCGGTAAGACGTTTTAAGGTGAACTAAGGTGACCTGGGGGGTTACGATGAGGAGCATAGGTTTCGCTCCAATGGAGGCTATATAGCGTTAGGTCATGTGAAGGTTACACCTATAGGTTAAGGTTTAGGTTATGAAGTTTAGCTTATGTGGGGGTGGGGTTTCGTTGTATAATTTCCATTCGTTCCGTCCATCCATCTCACACTCAGCGGGAAATGATGGTGAGCCATCTATCAGTGGAAACACATGAGGTCAACCCCCTCATCGTCAGAACCGTGCATTCATCATCACAGCCCACATTCCACCGTGTGTGTGTGCGCGTGTGTGTGTGTGCGCGTGTGTGTGTGCGTCGTGTGTCTGTGTGTGTCTGTGTGTGTGTACATCAATGCCCTCTGAAGTAACTGTAACATCTATCGGTCTACAGTCGACCCTGCCAGTCATCCCCCCCTTCACCCAGAAACCAGAGCAGCACACACACACACACACACACCACACACACACACACACACAACCCCCGTAGCTTTTCTCTCACATGCCCACAGTACTCCGGATTTAGGACATCTGTCAGTCGCTAATTCACCCATCTCTCACCCATTTCCTCTCTCTCTCTCTCTCTCTCTCTCCACCACTCTCTCTCTCTCTCTCTCTCTCTCTCTCTCTCTCTCACTCTCTCTCTCTCTCTCTCTCTCTCCCTCTAAATCCCTCCATCCTCTCTCTCTCTCTCTCTCTCTCTCTCTCTCTCTCTCTCTCTCTCTCTCTCTCTCTCTCTCTCTCTCTCTCTCTCTCTCTCTCCCTCTCTCTCTCTCTCTCTCTCTCCCTCTAAGTCCCTCCATCCTCCATCTCTCTCTCTCTCTCTCTCTCTCTCTCTCTCTCTCTCTCTCTCTCTCTCTCTCTCTCTCTCTCTCCATCCACCCTCACTTTCTCCTTTTCTTACAATCCCTCGCTTCCCAATCCAGCAGCGACATCCCCTCCTCGGCCGCCGCTCGGAAGACCCTTTTAGATCATAGTTCTACCTTACGTCTAGAAGATCTTCGACCGGGTGAGTCGGATTACGTGACGTCACAGCCACGCCTCTATTCGAGGCTACGACGAGCGAAGAGGACACGATCGACACACGGATACTTTCCACAACAACAACAAGACAATACAGACATACATACACACAAAACGGGCGGTGTGCTTACCAGCTGCATGCCGCAGATGAAGGCCAGGGTGCACCTGCCGCTGCAGCACCCCATGGTGGGCTGAGTAGTAGTTCTCCCTTCTTTGGTGTGAACCGTCCACGTGTGGAGAACTTTTCCTCAACTCCCAAAACAAACTTCAGCCCCCAAAATCTCCGGGGGGGGGTCGATAGCAGGGAGGGGTGTGTGTGTGTGTGTGTGTGTGTGTGTGTGTGTGTGTGTGTGTGTGTGTGTGTGTGTGTGTGTGTGTGGGGGGGGGTGATCGTTATTGGCCTACACTACAATCGGTGGTGAGACACGGACACATACACACGTTGAGGTGATGATGTTGCCTCTCTTGATCTCTCTCTTCCAAAGCGAATCCAAAAGTCTGTCTGCTCTGTATCCCCGACCACGCTGAACCCTCCACACACAAGACGACGGTGCCTTATTGGGCCGACACTCTAAAGTTTTCACATAGATCGCCTAGATCTGCAGCATGCAGAGGCTTTATGATCCAGAAGCAACACGACAGTGTGTGTGTGTGTGTGTGTGTGTGTGTGTGTGTGTGTGTGTGTGTGTGTGTGTGTGTGTGTGTGTGTGTGTGGACCTGTGCGCTGCGCTGTATTCTAAAGTATAGCCCAGTATATTACCATTATTAGTATTGTATCACAGGTGACAACGGTATAACCATTGATGGTTGAAGGACTGGGGCATACTAAGTCGTCTCTCAGATCAGTTATCATTGGCACATATGTTAATAAGGGGCCTGGTGTACCTGTGGAGACAGAAACACACTCTTCAAAAAAAGGGGGAAGATCAAGGGGACGGGATGGAATTCAGTGAATGCGCTCTCGAAGCACCGTTCCTCAATCCAGATTCGATTTGACCGTTTAGATTAATAGAAAGAAAGAAAAAAGAAGGTAAGAAGAGTCATGTGTGTGTCTTTGATACGAAGTGCTGGCTATACGTCTCCCCCCCCATGCAGTCTTATTCCGCACACACCAAGGCGACAGGGAGGGTGGGTAGGGGTGGATGGAGTGTAGTGTGCCCTGGCTTCATGGACACACACTCACAACGTGTTCTCCGACGTCCACCGCGTTTTATAAATCCAGAGGTGGAGATGGAGATTGCGCGTCGGGGAGTTCAACCAAAATGTTGTTGCATTTGGATGGATGGACGGATGGATGGATGGACGGACGGACGGATGGATAGATGGCAGTTATTTTCTTCTTTCCGCGGTCCGTTGGAGCTCAGCGATTAGATCGCCCCGTCTCCCGGCTCATCCTCCCGGTTTACCGCCAGTCCCGTAAACCCCCAAACCGTCTTTTGTCTGCCGCGTGGACCAGCCGTTAGTTCACCCACCGCTCCGCTTCTAAATCGACTGGCGTTTTCCTTTCAACTGCGAGGTAAGAATAAAATAAGAGTAATTAAAAAGCTGCTCTTGTCATGTCATCACGGTCTGGAAAAAAACTGAATCGTTGTTAACCAAAGGGTAAAAACAAACAAACAAAAAACGACTAAAGGCTGACGCCGTTAACGCGTTCTCCAACGAGCATCTCGACCTCCTCCTCCTGACGGGCGCAAAGCAGGAGTGTAAAAAAGTGGACAATAGAGCGAGGAGCATCTCTCTCTCTCTCTCTCTCTCTCTCTCTCTCTCTCTCTCTCTCTCTCTCTCTCTCTCTCTCTCTCTCTCTCTCTCTCTCTCTCTCTCTCTCTCTCTCTCTCCTCCCGTGCTGCCATCTGACGCGCCAGATTGAACCGGGTGGGGGGGGGGGAGAGTCTGTGTGTGTGTGTGTGTGTGTGTGTGTGTGTGTGTGTGTGTGTGTGTGTGTGTGTGTGTGTGTGTGTGTGTGTGTGTGTGTGTGCGTGCGTGCGTGCGTGCGTGCGTGCGTGCGTGCGTGCGTGCGTGCGTGCGTGCGTGTGTGTGTGTGGGGGGGGGGGGGGGGTGGCGCACAGTGTTCCGCGCGGCGGGGGAGCGGCAAGGTTCTTTTCACGTGCCGGGAGAAGGAGGAGGAGGAGGAGGAGGAGGAGGAGGAGGAGGAGGAGGAGGAGGAGAGACGCAGCCCGCAGTCGGCCGGTCGGTCGGTCGGTCGGTCGGTCGGTCGCTGTGCAGCTGCTGCTCCAGACCGTGGCCTTCAACGATTATTGTTGTCGTTGTCGTTGCCTGCTCTCTCTCTCTCTCTCTCTCTCTCTCTCTCTCTCTCTCTCTCTCTCTCTCTCTCTATTTGTCACCATTCATCTTCCTAAATTACAATTTGCGGGTTCATTTTTCTAAAACGTAAGAGTCACCAAGTCTGGAACTTTAGTTTTAACAACAAAGACTGTGCTTATAAATATGACTATATGCCACCTTGTTACATTTTGTGGCCAAATATTGGACCTATACTTGTGTACTGTACTTCATTTATTCCCTCTTGCCTTTCACAAGTTAAGCCAATCATTCATCCATCCGTACATCATTCATCCCTACATCAATGTATACGTCAATACGTTAATGACAATAAAGCCACCAACTTTATGAGATGGACTGTGCAAGGTTTTTCTGAGGTGGCAAATGACTGTTAGGTCACTGGTAGGGTGTAGGGTGCAGGGTGTAGGGTGTAGGGTGTAGGGTGTAGGGTGTAGGGTGTAGGGTGTAGGGTGTAGGGTGTAGGGTGCAGGGTGTAGGGTGCAGGGTGTAGGGTGCAGGGTGCAGGGTGTGGGGTGTAGGGTGTAAGGTGTGGGGTGCAGGGTGTAGGGTGCGGGGTGTAGGGTGTGGGGTGTAGGGTGTGGGGTGTAGGGTGTGGGGTGTAGGGTGTGGAGTGTAGGGTGTGAGGTGTAGGGTGTAGGGTGTGGAGTGTAGGGTGTGGAGTGTAGGGTGTAGGGTGTAAGGTGTGGAGTGTAGGGTGTGGAGTGTAGGGTGTAGGGTGTAGGGTGTGGAGTGTAGGGTGTGGAGTGTAGGGTGTAGGGTGTGAGGTGTAGGGTGTAGGGTGTGGGGTGCAGGGTGTAGGGCAGGGATATTCAACTGGCGGCCCGCGGGCCAAATCCGGCCCGCGGGGAGCTTTCTCGTGGCCCCTGGAACACAATCCATATTGTGTAAATGTAAAAAAAAAAAAAAAAAAAATTAATTTTTTTTTTTTAAATCATTTAAATAAATGTCAATATATGTTCGCTATTTTGTTATCCGAATTAAATGTGTCCAAATTATTTCTCCCTCAATAGTTCTTAAAAGGCAATCTTGCATTGGACTGATCAGCGTGTAATTATCGTGACATCGTGTCAATCTCGTTACTCTCATTACTGATCCAAAATGAGCTGATGATGATTTTGTATTTATTTTACCATCACACGCCAATCCTAGACCTTTATGTTTAATATGTCAAATAACTGTTTCAGTCTGCAAGGTTGCTAATGTGAGGCGCCACTATGAGACCAAGCATGCTGCTAACTTCAATGCTGCTTACCCGCCTGGTAGCACAGCTAGACGTGGTAAAATAGAAATACTTAAATCTTCTTACACTGCATCAACCACTATTCTTACAACTGCTTATACAGCCCAGGAAAAGGCCACTGCTGCTTCTCTACGAGTGATCGCTTTAGCCAAAAAGAGAAAGACATTCACTGACGCTGAAGTTGTGTAGGAGGAGTGTACTCTGACACATTGGGAAGTCGAAGAGTAGAGGTACTGTTTGAGGACTGTTTTTCAGCATTAATTGCCGATCTCAAATCTACAGAGTACATCGCTGTCGATGAATCGACTGATGCAACAGATACGGCACAGCTCTCGCTGTTTGTGAGGTACTTCGATGGTGACGTTTTTAAAGAGGAGTTGTTATGCCTTTTACCACTGATAACCAGCACTACAGGTGAAGTGATTTTCGCTGCAGTTTGGAGTTTTTTTGAAGAGAAGGGTTTGGATCTAGGTAAGATCAACCTTCTCGTTACCGATGGCTGCCCGTCCATGATTGGGAAAGAAAGGGGCTTTGCATCTCGCTTATGTGCAGAGCATCCCACAGTGAACACACTGCATTGCATCATACATCAATCAGTTCTGTGTGCGAAATTGTCAGGGGAGTTGAAAGAAGCAATGGAGACTGTCATAAAAATTGTGAATCATATTCGCTCGACGTCAGGTCTGCAGCACCGACTACTACTACTACTACTACAATAATAATAATAACAATAACAATAATCATTATTATTATTGCATGGTTGGTTGTACAATAACAATGGCATTTGTTCATTTTCGTTGTCACAGTCTTGTGGCCCTCGCCTTCAAGACATTTTACAATTGTGGCCCCCTTCCTAATCTAGTTGAATACCCCTGGT
>CM051019.1:14247422-14249922 GCA_027704905.1 Muraenolepis orangiensis
TCATTCATCCATCCATCCATACATCATTCATCCGTACATCACTTTATCATTCATCCATGTTTTGTATAATAAGCATCCTTCATTCTGAGGTCATTGTAAAATTAAATAAATAAAAGTTTCACATTTCCTGTACCCAAGTAGTACATTATATACTGTGCACTTTACGCTATATTTTTGTGGAGCAGAGTCCACCAGGTGTATCCTGTTGAATCCTCTCTCTCTCTCTCTCTCTCTCTCTCTCTCTCTCTCTCTCTCTCTCTCTCTCTCCTCTCTCTCTCTCTCTCTCCTCTCTCTCTCTCTCTCTCTCTCTCTCTCTCTCTCTCACATTCACCCTCTCCAAACAGGGTCCTCCTAACTGTGACTCATCTGCAGAGGCCCACATACATACGGTTCAATAAGAATTAAGGTAGTCCACTGAGCTCAAGTGATTTCCAACCGAGTAACTGAGTCTGAGAAAAAGAGACAGTCTGAGATAAAAGAGACGTCTGAGATAAAGTGACAGTCTGAGATAAAGAGACAGTCTGAGGTAAAGTGACAGTCTGAGGTAAAGAGACAGTCTGAGATAAAGTGACAGTCTGAAATAAAGAGACAGTCTGAGATAAAGAGACAGTCTGAGATAAAGAGACAGTCTGAGATAAAGAGACAGTCTGAGGTAAAGAGACAGTCTGAGATAAAGAGACAGTCTGAGATAAAGAGACAGTCTGAGGTAAAGAGACAGTCTGAGGTAAAGAGACAGTCTGAGATAAAGAGACAGTCTGAGGTAAAGAGACAGTCTGAGGTAAAGAGACAGTCTGAGGTAAAGTGACAGTCTGAGATAAAGTGACAGTCTGAGGTAAAGAGACAGTCTGAGATAAAGAGACAGTCTGAGGTAAAGAGACAGTCTGAGGTAAAGAGACAGTCTGAGATAAAGAGACAGTCTGAGATAAAGAGACAGTCTGAGATAAAGAGACAGTCTGAGATGAAGAGACAGTCTGAGATGAAGTGACAGTCTGAGGTAAAGAGACAGTCTGAGAAAAAGAGATAAAGGAGAGACAGAAGGAGGTTGCGAGGAGGGACAATCTAAGAGGGACATAAATTGATATTCATGAGCGAGGATAAGCGAGCTGCTGTGACAGATTCAGAGAGCTATATAGGAAGTAGGGATGGATGGATGTCACAAAATATGAACAGCAATTCAGAAATCTTCCCAGAACAGCTGAGAGACACTTGCTTACTTTGAGTTTCAGTGTGATTTTTTACTTTTGAACTGATCCATTTCCCCCCACATACTGAACAGAAGATGCGATATGATGTCATTAGAATAAAATACAGACGTTAGTATGGGATGCAATTATGCAATTATTATATTATAATATGTTCTCGAGTGATGGGATGATGGAGCATGACATTGAGAGGAGGATAGGTGCAATGGGAGAGGTATTAGGCGGCCCTTTACTGAACCGTTGTGACCAAAAGAGAGCTCGAGCCAGAAGGCAAAGCTCTCGATCTACCGGTCAGTCTTCCTCACCTATGGTCATGAGCTATGGGTAGTGACCAAAAGGTCACGAGATCACAAATCGGCCAAAATAAGTTTCCTCAGGAGGGTGGCTGGTATCTCCCTGAGGGATAGGGTGAGAAGCTCAGTCACTGGTGAGAGACTCGGAGTAGAGCCGCTGCTCCTTCGCGTAGAAAGGAGCCAGTTGAGGTGGTTCGGGCATCTAGTAAAGATGCTTCCGGGTCGTCATCCCGAGGGAGGTTTTCCAGGCACGTCCAGCTAGGAGGAGGAGACCAGGGGGGGAGGGGGGGCAGACCGAGGTACAGGTGGGGTGATTACACCTCAAGGCACACTGGCCTGGGAGTGCCTTGCGAGATCCCCCCCAGTCAGAGCTGGTCGATGTGCCCATGAGGGTGAGGGGAGTTTGGAGTCCCATTGCTGGAGCTGTAACCTCCGCGACCAGACCAGGAAAAGCGGTAGACGATGGATTGATGCATGGATGAAGACATTTCATTCGACATTCAATTCAAACAATGTAATGCATTTTTAGTCAACCGACACAACCGACCCCAGTTAAAGTGCCATTGTGTGATTCTTCAAGCATTTATTTTTAGGACCTTGCTTGCTTGTTCGACAACGCCAGCTTTGCACTGTTTAAACTGTGTACTGGACAGTATATGTCCACTAACCACACACTGACTGCATCTGCAAACATTTCAAGGACATGGAAATATCCTTCTGATTTTGCCACCAGCATCCGCCACCATCATCAGAATCACCCATCGGTCAAAGAAGCAATTTTTTGAAATCCGCATTTTTATATATCACACACCCATGAGGTAAATCGTCATTTGAAAGAGTAAAGGTGGCATTCTCTCCATAAGTGGACACCATTCTGTTTTATTCTCCATCATTCTCTGGGGGAATACAATTGTTTGTCCATCGTTTTGAAACCTGTAAAACGGGCCAAGGTTCTACGTGTTGTTGTTTTTTCCGGATCTTTGCATCAAACTGCAGATTCCGGCT
>CM051019.1:14267422-14287422 GCA_027704905.1 Muraenolepis orangiensis
TCCTTCTCTGCATCCGTACATTCACGATACACGTCGACACGCGAGGAAGAACCGTGGTCTTCATGGTCTTCCTCAGTCGACACCACGCCCACGCAGACCCCCTCGACCGTGATCAATTAACATTGTTAACATTCACATAACAGGTCCTAATGAGGACCATGAGGAGGATGATGATGATGTTGATCATAATGATGAAGGTGATGATGATGATAATAATGATGAAGTTGATGATGAAGATGATGATAATGTGGAAGGTGATGATGATGATGAAGGTGATGACAATGATGATGATAATGATGAAGGTGATGATGATGATAATAATGCTGAAGGTGATGATGATAATGACGAAGGTGATGACGATGATAATAATGATGAAGGTGATGACGATGATCATAATGATGATGGTGATGATGGTGATAATGATGAAGGTGATGATGAAGGTGATGATGAAGACTAATATAGTGATGATAATAAATGTTATGGTGATGATAGTAATGATGACGGTGATGACGATGATCATAATGACGAAGGTGGTGGTGATGATGATGATGATGATGGTGGTAACGATGATGGCAAAGGTGATGATGAAGATGACGAAGACGAATATTATGATGATGATGATGATGAATATTATGGTGATGATGACGATGATGATGATGATGACAAAGGTGCCGATGAAGATGATGAAATCAAAAACGGAAGATCGGGAGTCGTACTTTTCCGATCTTCCGACTCCCGAACTTGTGTGCCGACTGTCTACAGCAGCAGACTTTGCTCCTCCTCCCATTGAACAAGTGCTTAATATCCACGGAAAAATGAATGACATCACACAGACTGGAGGACGGACCCATAATAACCATCGAATAGAGGTCATGCTGTACGTGTGACCATGTCATCGTTCTCCCCCTGTTATGTTGCAGAGAGAGGACCGCACCACCACCACCACCACCACCACCTCCACCTCCACCACCACCACCATCATCACCATCACCACCACCACCACCTCCACCACCACCACCATCACCACCACCACCATCACCATCACCACCACCATCACCACCATCACCACCATCACCACCACCACCACCACCACCACCACCACCACCATCTTGACACTCTTGTCTGTCTTGTCTTCTGTAGCTTTCCACTCGGAGGAGTTCTGAACGGAGCCACGGAAGTAGAGGAGAGAGAGAGAGAGAGAGAGAGAGAGAGAGAGAGAGAGAGAGAGAGAGAGAGAGAGAGAAAGAGAGAAAGAGAGAGAGAGACAGAGCAAAACAGAGCGAGAGAAAAGTCAGAAGAGGTGAAGAGCGGGGAGGGAGGAAGACGAAGATGAAGAGCGTGTTTGATTTGTAAACAACGAAAAAACAAAGTCTCATACAGTACATCGATACACGGTTTCAACTCATACTTGTTTTTTTTACCCCCTGTTTGACACTTGACCGTGAAAATAGACAAATAAAAATCCTACAAAAATTTCATTTATTTTGTATCACTGTATTATTGTTATTATTATTATAATTACGTATCTGTTTCCAAGCATTCAGAATCGGAATCCCAAGGCCTTTATTGACATCACATCAACGTAATACGAAATACAACAGAATATATATATATATATATATATGTATATATATACACACTGTATATATACACATTTGCCTTTCATCTCTCCAAATCATTACCACAAGGCAGAGGGCTGGTCCGGGCTGGTTCAGGGCTCTAGTCCAGAGGGCTGGTTCAGGGCTCTAGTCCAGAGGGCTGGTTCAGGGCTCTAGTCCAGAGGGCTGGTTCAGGGCTCTATTCCAGAGGGCTGGTTCAGGGCTCTAGTCCAGAGGGCTGGTTCAGGGCTCTAGTCCAGAGGGCTGGTTCAGGACTCTAGTCCAGAGGGCTGGTTCAGGGCTCTAGTCCAGTGGGCTGGTTCAGGGCTCTAGTCCAGAGGGCTGGTTCAGGGCTCTAGTCCAGTGGGCTGGTTCAGGGCTTTAGTCCAGTGGGCTGGTTCAGGGCTCTATTTCAGCTGGTTCAGGGCTCTAGTCCAGAGGGCTGGTTCAGGGCTCTAGTCCAGAGGGCTGGTTCAGGGCTCTAGTCCAGAGGGCTGGTTCAGGGCTCTAGTCCAGAGGGCTGGTTCAGGGCTCTATTCCAGCTGGTTCAGGGCTCTAGTCCAGAGGGCTGGTTCAGGGCTCTAGTCCAGCGGGCGGGTCAGGGCTCTAGTCCAGCTGGTTCAGGGCTCTAGTCCAGCTGGTTCAAGGCGCTGGTTCGGGGCAAATAAAAACCTTGAATCCTGAATCTTGGTTCAGTGGGGCCGGTCCAGATCAGTGGAGCGTAGCTGAGGTTTCCGATGATATTCATCTCCGCTATTCAAACACAACACTCCGATCTGCACCTCAGAACATCTCGACCCAAAAGACGGTGACACTTGTATCGCCGGACAATAAATGAAACCAACCAGTGAACACATGAGAAGCCATTATAAAATCATCCTCATAGGAAACTCTCAGTTTTAAAAATATTTAATTTAAAAATAATGAAATAATAACCCTGCTGATGAGTAATGGCATGTAGCGCGGTAGGCCTATGAGCACTAATCATGTTCTCATGAATATATTAGCCATACAAGGGGGAACAAGATGATATAATCTAACATTCACATATCTGCAATAATAACGCTGAAACAACGCTGTATCTTACACCACTATTAGCTATCGATATTCACCCATCTCAACGTAATCTGGGCTAGTTTGGCAGATGTAGTATTCAAATGACGCTAATCAAATTCGGTCTAATTAGCACGGTCGAGGCTGTTAGCTGATTTATTAAGGAGGGAAATATCTTCTTTTTTTTCTAACACTGCAACTTCCATTAGTGAATTAGTCAATTATGGAAATAGACAGAATATAGAACCATTTATCCTGTGAATTTGTAACCACAAGGATGATGTATATTTATGATTACATATTTTTACTGGAACCTACGGTAATGGAATGAAGAAGAATACATCAGTGAGCCAAGCTAATGGATTTGTTGATAATTAAAAACATGTTTTGAAAAATGCTAAACAATTAACAGCACATTTTAGAATGCGTCTATTTCAGCCCTGTCTGCTTTATCTTTCCTTTATCTCTCCCCAATAGAATGACACATGAAGACCAACACACATATACACACACATACACACAAACACACACAGAGACATACACACACACACACACACACACACACACACACACACACATCTAGTTTCCCAGTGATACAATCTATGAATAATGAATATTAGTTTCCCACAATCTGGCCGCCACAGACCTCAGGTGAGCGGCTTAAGTATAACTGATCTATGAAGAAATATTGGTGAGGGTACTACATATACATAATACATATACTATGTATACTAACATATAGTGATATGACCCTCGCACAAATACAGTATGTTAGACACATATATTGCATTCATTGTATTGATGTGTATATATGTTTATCTGTATATAGCAGTATAATAATAAGAATAATAAAAATAAAAATAAGATTTTATTATTTTCATAATCCTCATAATACATTTTATTTCAAGCACTTTTCAAGATGCACACAGACAATTAACATGAATGTACATGAATATATACCAAATAAATACACATGTAAGTATACACCTGGTAGAGCATATACCTCTATATTACAGTTAAATAACATTAAAGTCAATTAGCAGACGCTTTTATCCAAAGTGACTTTCAGTCAAGAACTGAGCCAGTGCTCAGGTAGAAGCACAATAAGTTCAGGTAAAAGTACAGTAAGGTAAAAGTACAATAAGTTATGCATCATTATATTTATATCTATATCTATATATATATAGATATAGATATAGACATAGATATAGATATAGATATAGATATAGATAGAAGGAGGTGGAGATTCGTACGGGAAGAAGACATCTCAAAGTTGTTCAGGATTTATTATCGATTAATGTGGCGATCACATGAACACACACACACACACACACACTTCAACTGGGGAGTGGCATGGGTTTAGTGAGTACATACGGGTTTAGTGAGTATACTTAGGCACTGGATGGGAGCTGTGGGATGCCGGATATTAAAAGCGTTAAGTCTACCTCTTTCCTATTAGTTGGCCCTTGTTTTTTTCCTCTTCCGGCGTACATGGAAACAACCGATCCAGAACCGATCAAACGCTGCCTGAGAAAACTAAACCCATTAGCTTCACGCATGCGAGCCCAGTGCAGGCTACTGAAAGGCAATTTTCATAACAACATAGCAACCATAGATAATTACTACAACTGTCGACCGATTGAGGACGATCACTGCAGCCGTTACAAGAGCTCTCTCAACAAAAGAAAACCCCAACATAAAAACATGATCTAATCTTATAATTGCATCCGCTTATCAAAAAGCATTGATTTGACCTTGAGAAAGGGGCAATAGTGCAGCATCGCCCATTAGGCCATTATGCTACATCCTCGTCTAGCCATCAACGGCTCCAAGTAAGATTCTCTCAGAGCGGTGACCTTGTCTCTCGATCTAATATCCATATATTATTTAGATGTCTCTCATCAATGTTTTACATGGCCCTGTTGATTGCCATCTCACTGTTTCCGCCTCCAACTCTCTCCGTCTCTCTTTCTGTCTCTCTCCTCTCTCTGTCTCTCTCTCCTTTTCTCTCCTCATCCCTTCTTCCCTCCCTCTCCCTTGTGTGCCATGTCTGCCCTCCCCCTCCTCCCTCTCTTCCTCCCCTCCTCCCTCTCTTCCTCCCCCTCCTCCTCCTCCTCCTCCTCCTCCTCCTCCTCCTCCTCCTCCTCCTCCTCCTCCTCCCCCTCTTCCTCCACGTTGTCTCTCATTGATGTGTACGATATGCCTATGTTGTTTCAATCAACACCACATACGTCACGGAATGAATAATCAAATAAAACTATTTTGGCACAATTAAAGGGGGGGAAAAAAAAAGAAGCTCCTATTAGCATTAGCGTAGCCTACGGTACATTCATAACGCGTGTCGCGCTGAAGTGGAACCGGGCCTTTGAGCCCAGTGCACTATAATACGATGATTTGCACACTGAACTCGAAGGCCGCGTGGGAGCAGGGAGAGAAAAAAAAGAAGAAAAAAAACCCCGGCATTAAAACCAGCCAGCCGTTAGTTCAGCCCAGTTACCGTGAGAGTATAGAGCACTAGGGCCCCACTGCTGCAGCGCGTTCTCCCCGGTCCGTGCGTTCCGAGGCGGTCAAGCTCGGCCCGACTTGAATGATAAAAAACCCGGAGCGGCGAGGTCGCAGCCAGGAACAACGGCTCGTCTGTTTGCCTCGCGGAAGGGCAAAGAAGTCAGGAGAAAAGTTGGTGTGTACAGCACACACACACACACACTCCACACACACCCCACACACACCCCACACACCCCACGCACTCCACACACACCCCACACACCCCACGCACCCCACACACTCCACACACTCCACACACACCCCACACACCCCACGCACTCCACACACACACGCACACACCACCACCACCGCCCTGGCTTCACACACAGACACACACACACACACACACACACACACACACACACGCGGGCGCGCACGCACACACACACACACACACACACACACACACACACTGACGCGGCTAACGGTCCGCGTAACAGCAGCAGCAGCAGCAGCAGCAGCAGCAGCAGAAGCAGCGCCAGACCTTGCCTCGTCTGTGAAGTGAACTTCCAGGCATGTGAGGCTTTCGGGGGGTTGCCAGGTTTGTGGGGGTCTCTGCCCACAACCCCCCCCCCCACACCCCCACCCGTGTTGGCAGCTGGAGGAGGCAAACAGCTGCTGAGGGGTCGTCGGGGGCTGTCTGGTGTGGCGTGTGGTCCGGGGTTGGCAAGCTGGGAGGTTTGGGTTGGGTCACAGCATCCGTGTTCTTTAAAAAGGAAGAAGGAGAGTCAGTCTGTGTGTGTGTGTGTGTGTGTGTGTGTGTGTGTGTGTGTGTGTGTGTGTGTGTGTGTGTGTGTGTGTGTGTGTGTGTGTGTGTGTGTGTGTGTGTGTGTGTGTGTGTGTGTGTGTGTGTGTGTGCGTGTGTGTGTGTGCGTGCGTGCGTGCGTGTGTACAGAATTTCATACTGTAGTGTGTCTGTACTTGTGTCTGACTCTGAACCCCACACTTGTATGTATTTCATGTCAACAGATTTGACTTCAATGCTAGTAGTTTTATGCGTCAACGTAATAACATCGCACCGTCAACCGGAGAAAGAGGGGCGAACGAGGAGGCCCGCGGTATATTTGCACACAACGCGGAAACAAGATTCCCCGAGATGGTCCGGGACATTTATGTGTGCTTGAGTAAGATTGAACTTCGTACAGATATCGCCAACATCCGTCTTCTTTGGCAGAGCCCCGCATTTGCCTAGCTATGAGATACGTTAAGGCAATCATTCCGAAGGCAGAGACGGAGGATGAATTGATTCCCCATCGGTCGGCTCTACGATGTAGCTGCATGGCTTCTAAATCTGTTTGATTTGGAAGATATTCGGGAGATGCCAAAAAATGCCATGGTTTTTTTTCCCACTATCATAACATTGTCATCCATATTACATTACATGACACTATCATATCATATCACTTTTGCTGTTATTTCTGGACTCATTACAGTTACTGCACTGCACTGCACTGCACTGCACTGCACTGCACTGCACTGCACTGCACTGCCTTCATGATGATGCTGCACTACTGGCACTTTAAAATGCTTTTTTGAAATGCTTTCTGTACAATTCAAAACATGTGCATATCATCAGTCACTTTATTATTCTTTTTATTGTTCTTTTTATTGTGTACAGTATTTTTCTTTTTATAGTTTTAGAAAACTCATACTGCAGAAGGGAATAGGGAACGGGGAGTAAGCATTCCATTGTACTTGTTGCATATGGCAAATAAAAATCTTGAATCTTGAATCTTGTATTGCTATAATGAGACACTTTATTTAGGAGCCACTGAATAACACCAAAATAATAGTAGTAATAATGCAAACAATAATAATATTCATACGGTATATATATATATATATATATATATATATATATATATATCTAACTGGTTCTCATTTGATCTCATGTCTCTGGGCAGGGGAAGGTGTACCGTCTTGTGGAGCAGCGGACTGGATTGGCCTCCAGTCTGGTGTTGGCGGAACACCCCAGCTGGCATCTCAACAACTGGCGTGTTGTTTGACTTGAGGGTGCCCGAGGTAAGACTCAAGAGTTATAAAAAGAAAAGAGAGAGAGCGCAGGTAAGAATTGCATTTCACGAAAAGGCCAAAATCACGGAAGAGATGCGACCGATTGGTTATAAAAGGAGTCTTGAAATCGTATATGTTGGCTCAAAACTCTAAACAGATATTCTAACTACGCATATCACTACCAATAACCGACGGATGGCCGTGCCATTTTTAACAAAATACACTCAAATAATAGCTCTTAAATCAGCACATTTCGGTCTTGTAACAGGGAAAGCTGTCAAGACTCGGCTGCCAAATCACGTTTTTACAGCTGCTTGTTGACAGATCATTCTGTGTGTGTACGTGTGTGCGCGTGTCTGTGTATCATTGTGGTGGTGACCTAGTATATTATATACCTTGTCAGTGAACACATTTAGGTTATTGCAGTGCTTTGTGTGATAAACATAAAGAGTGTACGACACTCTCATACGAGACACTATCACATAAATCACAAGTTAGGAAATCAAACAAAAGCTCTCTTTTTTTTAATGGCATCCCCCACTTATGGGCTTGAATACTTGGTTGAAGGCCCGTGGTTATGACGCAGTCAGTTTGAACAGTCAGTGTGCAATAACCACCGAGCACCTCCATAAATACAGAAACACATTTATAAATACTATCGGCCTTTTGCAGCCCCCCCAAATCCATGCTCCTAAGCCTCAAGAAAAACAAGAGAGCGAGAGAGCGAGAGAGAGAGAGAGAGAGAGAGAGGGACAATTCATTGTCATCTCCTTCTACCGAGACGTAGGACTGGAGGAAACTCCTCAAAAGACACACTGAGCTCAGCGCAAGCCCACGGAGAAGCTGCATTATTTCACTCATCTTCAGATGCTTTCAACAAGATGAAAAGGAGATGAATTTGGTCTTGTTATGCCCTCCCCCCCGAAACCCCCCCCCCCCAAATACATCTATTTCCTCAGTGCGTGTCACTTCATGCTCCCTCCACCGCCCCCCCCCCCCGCTGTTTTTTTGTTAGTTGGAGGACAAGCGTGTTAAATATGCCGCCGAGCGTTTGCCAACCTGGGGATGCCACGGTGTGTCGTCAGTAGAGAGGAACCTAATCTGTTTCTTCATGCATCTGGTGCGTTCAAAGGGATCACTCCCCCCCCCCCCCCCCCCTGACTGTCGAACAATAACAACAACAACCTGTGTAATAATAATAATCATAATAATAAAGTGGACCGGATTGGACACATTGGAGAACAAAAATGCAATATCACATTGATATTAATTAGAACAATGCAGTCATGCATTCACCTAGACATGATTATGTGACTGCTGGCACATGCCTGCATGTGTGTGTGTGTGTGTGTGTGTGTGTGTGTGTGTGTGTGTGTGTGTGTGTGTGTGTGTGTGTGTGTGTGTGTGTGTGTGTGTGTGTGTGTGTGTGTGACAAATAATTGTTTTGTTGATACACTCTTCAAACACGCTGACACATCACCATATATAGACCCGGGCCTAAGATGATTGACAGGAAATATCAGTGCAGGGCTCAGTAGCAGTCTGTCAGTCAGTCTGTTGGGGCTTGGGGGGCTTGGGAACCGGAAGGTCGCCAGGTTCAAGTCCCCGAAACACCCCTTGGCACTGCCGAGGTGGCCCTTGAGCAAGGCACCAGACTCCCTACACACTGCTCCCCGGGCAGCTGTATATACACAAGCTGCCCACTGCTCCTTATACTAGGATGGGTTAAATGCAGAGAAACAAATTTCACTGTGTGTGTGTGTGTGTGTGTGTGTGTACATGTATGTGAGCAATAAAGAGGATTCAATCCTCCAGATTTAGATATCAGGGATCTTGAAGTCGATTGAGTATGACGTCAGCACCCAAACTACGTTGGCAGGTGGAGTTTATTCCTGTGGAAACTCATACTGCGGGAGGAAATGTGGAGTAAGCAGTCCATTGTACTTGTTGCACATGGCGAACATAAACCTCTTGAATCTTGAAGGTGCTTTCTTGCATCGTGCCCTTAAGGATCTTAGGACCGCAATCAAAGGAAGTAGCTTTTGGCTGGCAGTCGAAAAACCTTCTAGCTGCCGCTACACAAACCTGCCCTACATTTTCCCTCATCTTGTGTAGCTCTCTCATATCAAAACACACACACACACACACACAGTTATAGTTACTTCACACACACACACACACACACACACACACACACACACACACACACACACACACACACACACACACACACACACACACACACACACACACACACACACACACACACACACACACACACACAGTACACGCTCAAAAAGCACAAATCAATTCACAGAGAAGCATCACAGCGGCAGCCAACAGAATAAAATCCAAAAATAAATCTTCAGGAAGCTTTCACGAATACGTTTCTCATCTGTGACGCTCATCTGGCTATACATACATTCTAAGTGTTACAAAAAGATCAAGGAAACATTCTACTGATGTCCAGAAGGATGTACACAAAGAAAAGGAAATACTTTCATTGTGTTTGCCTTTTGGGCATCTTTATGTTTGTTGGAATCAATGTTTTAGTTTCTGCTGTTCCGTGGTACATAATTGCCACAATTCACAAACTGTAAAGTTACATATAACTGTTGTGGAGTGTGTGTGGTTGGTGGCTGGTTTGAGCAGCCTCACCTGGCCCCCGGTCAGACTGATTAGAGTCTGGTTGAAGCAGCCTCACCTGGCCCCCGGTCAGACTGATTAGAGTCTGGTTGAAGCAGCCTCACCTGGCCCCCAGTCAGACTGATTAGAGTCTGGTTAAAGCAGCCTCACCTGGCCCCCAGTCAGACTGATTAGAGTCTGGTTTAAGCAGCCTCACCTGGCCCCAGTCAGACTGATTAGAGTCTGGTTTAAGCAGCCTCACCTGGCCCCAGGTCAGACAAATTAGAGTCTGGTTGAAGCAGCCTCGCTTGCCCCAGTCAGACTGATTAGAGTCTGGTTGAAGCAGCCTCCCCTGGCCCCAGTCAGACTGATTAGAGTCTGAGGGTTGCTGGGTGAGGCTGCACACCCACAGGTTAAACCTGCCACCAACACACACACACACACACACACACACACACACTCCCACACACGCAGGAGAGGAGTGCTAGCATGTACCATCTGCTGTTTGCTTAACCACTACAAACTCTGCAATAAACCGGATTACCCATCACGCTGTGTCCTTGTCACCGGGAGGAACCCCAAGAAGCCATTTTAATGGCGTGTGGCAGCGTTGTCTGCTACAACATTTTCAAATATTGAAAACAACATCACCGGATACACACTTTGCTCCGCTTTCAGGCCATAATTTGCCACACAACCTTTCTTAAACACACAACGCTAAGACGTCCACTGTGGATTGTCTACATTAACGTACTATCCAAACAAAAGGAGAATCCACACCAGATTCGATTAAAATTAAAATTAAAATTAATTAAAATCGAAGAATCAAAAATGTGAGATGCCAAAAAGATTCCCAGCCCTTTTGTCAAGAGGAAGGAAGCCAGAGAAGAAGAAGAAGAAGAAGACGCTTCCCTTCCCCCCACTTCCTGTTCTGCTTGAAGCATATACTCTCAAACTCTGGGTACTCACAAACGAGTGATATACCTCCCACCAGCCAGCACCCCCCTCACGCCTTCCCCACTTCAAACGAAGCACTGAGCCTTTGGGCAATTGGCAGTTCCTCCAGACTAGTTCTGCTTTGGTCCGGCCCTTCCTTCCTTCCTCTCTGCATCGATACCCACCAAGTCAGGTTTTTAGTTGTTTTTTTTTCCCGAAGACCTGACGGCAGTCAGTGAGTGGCTCTCTCTCTCTCTCTCTCTCTCTCTCTCTCTCTCTCTCTCTCTCTCTCTCCATCCAATGGAAGGAAGTGCTGTCGCTGTGTTAGTGAGAGGAGTGACTCACTGAGTTTCATTCATCATTTATTAAATCAAGTACCACAAGTTTCCCCCTTGCCATCCATCACCATGACATTTTTATTCCAGTGGTGAGGAACCTCAGGTTCACTAAGTGAAGGAACAAAGAGACTTCAGGTGACTTACAGCTAATTCTGATCTGTGTGATTACGGAGCATGTAGGGGTGATGCTACCGGTTAGCTGCTACCTGCTACCGGTTAGCTTGCAGAAGGAACTAATTAGACCGGACACTATCTAACCCAACTAAAAGTATATGTGAAGTACTTCATCAGCAGTTTAAAAAGGTCCTGTTAGAGCCAATTATTTGAGTGTAATTTGTTAGAAATGGCAGAGCCATCAGTCAGCTATTAGTGAGTGAAATGCTGTGTGGGAATATGAGTTACGAGTCGACTCCGCATACTCATCTCTCTTATGTGATTGGTTCATCTTGCCTGTCAATCACAGGCACGTGGAAAAACAAAAAAAACACAATTAAGAAACCTTACCAACGTAACAAATAAAAACATTTCATTAATCTGGAAAATGTTCCAGCTGCTTTTCCTCATATGACAAAAAGGAGCCTTTCCTTTCAGTTTCCATCTCATCATCGATGACGGCTGCCTGCGTGCACCGTGAAGACGGTCGAGTCACTGTGTTCCCACGTGGGCGTGGACGCAAGGTAGTGGACAGAACGAGTGAACAAGTGTGAATAGGCCTATATCACACTTCCTGCTTCCGGAGCCGTGAGCAGTGTACTCTTACTTCCGGTAGTTACCCCAGATACGTGACAAACTGTGTCCGCCTCCTCTCCTCTCTGTTATTGTAGTGTATCGGCTGCTCAACGTCTAAACAGAGACAGCCCTACCTCAGTTTACACCATTTCCCCAAAGACAAACTCCTCCGCAAGTCTTGTGTGAGGCTGATGAGGAGGATGAAGGTCCCTGGTTTCATGTTCTCAGGGGTAGCGCGTATGTCTGCAGTTTGCACTTTGACAAGGAGAGCATATACGTCTCGAAAAAGTGGGTGGAATAGGCTAATAATGTTGGGTATGTGTATGATTAAAAGCATTGGTCCTGACCCCCACACACTCCATCTCTCATCCGAATAGAGCCACATAATGTCGGGTATGTGTGTGATTAAAAGCACTGGTCCTGACCCCCACACACTCCATCTCTCATCCGAATAGAGCCACACAATGACGGGTATGTGTGTGATTAAAAGCGCTGGGTGATACGGACCAAAACCCGGTATTTTTAGGCTGCATCGCGATATACGATATATATCGGTATTTTATACAAATTCGGTTTTAACTCAATGCCACAAGTATGTCACAAGCACTTTTATTTTAAGACAACTCATATTCACAAGAATAACAGCCATTCCCGTTTAGAAAATATACAGCTGCACACTACATATTAACACGTAAATGAAAAGGTACATTGAAATAATCAAAATCCATCAAATAAATCGCCTATATTATATACATAGGCATACCTCTGCTCCTACACAAAATCACCTTCGTTATATGGCGATATATCCAGATAGAGCCACAAGACACAATGTCGGGGAATTGTATGATTCGGATTTAGACTTCTTCACTGTAGTGTTCATTCACTAGTTGAACCACATCGTCTTGACCGACTTTTGGAAGGTTTTGCAGCGATGTTGTCCAGCGATAACTGTCCTCCATGGTGAATGCATTAACCGGAACTTGGGATACACTGCTTCAGCGATTTTTAACGGGTACATCCGGCATTCTAATCTAACGTGATATAGGCCTATTGCCCACATCGCCCATTGTCCATGTAGGCGTCCTACCAACAACAATAATGGGGACACTCCTAAATAGTAGGAAAAAATAATAATAAACTTACGCTGGAGAAAAGGTTCGCTTAAATGTGTGGTGTTTTTTGATTTGTGTGTGTGGGTTGTATTTGATTTATTTGAACAATGCTCAGTACATCATGCACAACGTTCATGTACGTGTCATTTATATATTCATTCCAATTCAATCAATTACCCCCCCCCCCCTCACACACACACACACACCACGACCACCTTTAGTCATGCCATTCCATCTCTAATCCTTAACTTATAGCCCTCAACCTGACACATAACTTAATATTCAAATCTAACTAACTAATACAATAACGAGGAACATACGCGTTGTCTTGCCTGTCTACCTAATCACCCATTAAACCTAAACATATTTGTAATTACATCACACTTAGTACACATGCTTGTATAATTTGTGGTTCCTCTTATATATATGGCGCATCAATAACTATAATAATAATAATAATAATACATGAATAACATCTTGGTTGGCTTAACGTGTTTTCATTTCCTCTGCTGTCAATGCTATATTTAAGGTTATATTTATGTTATATTTTATACAAGTGTCGGTTTCCCGTTGTACCGCAAAAGTGTCAAATTAAGTCAGATAAATTCAAGCAATCTCGTTTTTCTAATAAAGCTGTCATATTTGCATCGGGTGCCTTAATACTGCACCATCGCTTCTCTGTTGTGACCTTTGGATTAATGAATACATAATTACACATAGCTGTGTGTGTGTGTGTGTGTGTGTGTGTGTGTGTGTGTGTGTGTGTGTGTGTGTGTGTGTGTGTGTGTGTGTGTGTGAGAGATAATAATGTTTGTAAGTGGTGTGTGTGTGTGTGTGTGTGTGTGTGTGTGTGTGTGTGTGTGTGTGTGTGTGTGTGTGTGTGTGTGTGTGTGTGTGAGAGAGATAATAATGTTTGTAAGTGGTGTGTGTGTGTGTGTGTGTGTGTGTGTGTGTGTGTGTGTGTGTGTGTGTGTGTGTGTGTGTGAGAGATAATAATGTTTGTAAGTGGTGCGTGCGTGCGTGCGTGTGTGTGCGTGTGATACTGTTTGTAAGTGGCGTGTCTGTATGTACGTGTGTCTGTGTGCGTGTGCGTGTGCGTGTGTGTCCGTGCGAGAGAGAGAGAGATAATAATGTTTGTAAGTGGTTCTAACGACGTGGCCATATAAATAGAACCAGAAAAGTCACATATCACGACAAATAAATCGTGAGTTTGAAAAAAGCCACCTTTTACGCAGACTAACTTATTCATATCCAAACAAGCGGATCATCAGCCCTCACCCCCCGCGGTGGACTGATACGCTGCACATGCTCAAATCTGCCCAAATGTCAGCATCTGCTTGAGGACATTTGTGCAGGCGGGAGAACTGAACCACCATCGCGTTTCTTTCTTTTCCCACATTGCAAAAAGGTTGATTTTGCGTTGCAGCTTTTAATCGAATGTCTTGGCGGAGGTTTTTTGGTATGGTCCATTGAGCTAAGACCCCTATAGACACGATCACGGACTGTAGACAATTCATGTATGTGCATGTATTATTATTATTATTATTATTATTATTATTATTGATAATGCCAAGTCCAAATATATAATGAGTGGGTGTATGGATGATGATGATGATGATGATGATGGTTGATGAATGTGCTCTCTTGCCGGGGATGTTGTAGAATGGGCAAAAACAAAGGCCAGCAAAACAGACGCTGCAGGACCGACTGCCCAGCGGAATAGTTGGAGACTATACAGAGGGAGACTATACAGAGGGAGACTATACAGAGGGAGACTATACAGAGGGAGACTATACAGAGGGAGACTATACAGAGGAGACTATACAGAGGGAGACTATACAGAGGGAGACTATACAGAGGGAGACTTGGGCATCGTTGTTCGTAGGCTGACAAAGATAACACATCAAAGCTGTACTGTTGAGTCGAATGCTGCTATCTCCTACCGTCTGGGTACGAGCTATAAAAGGCCAGCTTTCTTGCTTCCTATATCTTCTCGACTTGGTCTGGCTGGCCGCTGGACAGACTATCTACCACTCTCTGAACCAGTTTACTCTCTGAACCAGTTTACTCTCTGAACCAGTTTACTCTCTGAACCAGTTTATACAGTGTGTCTCTACGGCATGCCCTCCAGACCCTGACCGCTCACACGTATGGCAAACACTTTCTTACACAGGGTCCCAATCCACACACACACGACACACACACACACACACACACACACACACACACACACACACACACACACACACACACACACACACACACACACACACACACACACACACACACACACACACACACACACACACACACACACACACACACACAGTATTAGTTATACAACAGTGCCCCCCGGTGGCAGCATATATGTCCATGTTTGTAATATACGTGAAGAAAATATCGCTTTTGGTGTACTTCATTCCGTCGTTTGGCAGACCAGAATTACAAACTTTAATAAACACATCGGAGACACAAAGGAAAAAGCTGGTAGTGAGAGCTGAAGAAAGAACAGTTAGGTAGGCCTATACTACTAGTCTATCGAGTCTACTCTGGGATGGTAGCGGGTGGGATAGATGTTAAGTGAATGTCATATGTAGGCATGGTGGTTACTTAATAATGACCCCATACTCTACTCACCTAAAAGGATTTGACTCTAGCAGTAACAACAAGCAAGCAGAACAGGTAATACGTGCTGACATGTTAGCGGCTGGTTACCCACCATGGGCCTTGATTACCAATGCTGCACCACACACAGGTGCACTGCCTCATCCAGCCACTAGGGCGATGTGGCGCCACGCATTTGACGCGTTAAAAGTGGCAAACGCCGTCCAGAACGTCGTCTAGAACGCCGTCCAAACTGCCAGAACGCCGTCCAGAACGCCGTAAAAATCCTGAAGATGAAAATCCTGAAGTTATTCAAACAGTATTCACTGTTTGTTTATCTCAAAGACTAAAATTTGATTAACTAGTGGACAGATCATAATTGTCATACTTCATTCATCATTTGGAATGATTGGTAATCATTTGTGTTCTTTGAAATTGAGCCTAGCTTCAACAGCTATCTCAACTATTGGCAAACTATTGCAATATACTGCTATATTACTGGCCTTCACTGTGAAGAATCTTGTAGATACTTATGGCTAATACCTACTGGAAATGCTAACTGTTGTTGCCAGGATACAATGACAATTTTATTTACTTGGCACTTTGAGATTCTTGTGAATAAAAAGTTCAATACAAATGCATTTGTATTACAATATATTTTCAAAAATTCATATATGTTGCATTATTGTCAAATATTTCGAAATAGACGGAGGAACTAAACGCCAGAGGTCTTTAATCTTTATTGAAAGATCATATAGAAACATGCCATTAGTCAAGTCAAGTCAAGTTTATTGTCACTTCACAGTTTACAGTTTAGTATAAAGCAGTGATGTGAAAATCTTGTGTGCAATACCCGACGACAGACAGCAGTTATAAAATAAAATAAGATAAAATAAAAATAGATAAAAATAGAATAAAAAATAGAATAAAGAATATAATAATAAAAATAAAAAATGCAATTTATAAAATGCAAAAATCAGCACAGAAAAGAGCAATATATATATATAAATCAATGTAATAAAATATACATTGTTATATGTTATACGCCCTTGTTCAGCAGCCTGATGGCCTGACTGTGGAAGCTATCTCTAAGCCTATTTGTACGACACTTGATACTGCGGTATCGCCTGCCTGACGGTAATAGTGAGTAAAGTTCATGGCTGGGGTGGGCAATATCTTTTATGATTCGTTTGGCCTTGGCCATGCACCGCTGGTTGTATATATCCAGGAGGGAGGGGAGCTCACCTCCAACAATATACTGGGCCGTCCGCACCACCCTTTGAAGCGCTCTGCGCTCGAGTGCCGTGCAGTTCCCGTACCAGGCGGTGATACACCCTGTCAGAACGCTCTCGATGGTGCCGTTGTAGAATGTTCTCAGGATGCGGGGGCCCATGCTGAATTTCTTCAGACGCCTGAGAAAATACAGGCGTTGTTGGGCCTTTTTCACCACGTGTGTGGTGTGCGTGGACCATGTGAGGTCCTCGGAGATGTGCACGCCGAGGAACTTGAAGCTGCTGACCCTCTCTACTGCAACGCCGTCGATGGAGATGGGGCTGTGCTCTCCCCTCTGCCTCCTGAAGTCCACGATCAGCTCCTTGGTCTTCTTGACGTTGAGGGCGAGGCTGTTCTCCTGGCACCACTGCTCCAGCGATCCGACCTCCTCCCTGTAGGCTGTCTCGTCGTCGCCGGCGATCAGGCCCATCACTGTCGTGTCGTCAGCAAACTTGACGATGACGTTGGAGCTGTGCATAGCCATGCAGTCGTGGGTGTAGAGGGAGTAGAGGAGAGGGCTCAGCACGCATCCCTGGGGGGCTCCCGTGTTGAGGGTCAGTGGCTCTGATGTGGTGCTGCCCATCCTCACCACCTGGCGGCGGTCCGACAGGAGGTTCAGTATCCAGCTGCACATGGATGGGGGTACGCCTAGACCTCTCAGCTTGGTGTCGAGCTTGGCAGGAACTATTGTGTTGAATGCTGAGCTGTAGTCCACAAACAGCATTCGCACATAACAGTTCTTCCCCTCCAGGTGGGAAAGGGCAGTGTGGAGGGCCATGGCAATTGCGTCGTCCGTGGATCTATTTTGACGATATGCAAATTGCCATGGGTCCAGCGTGGTAGGTAACACGGAGCAAATAAAGTCTTTGACCAACCTCTCGAAGCATTTGCTAACGATCGAGGTGAGGGCCACAGGTCTGTAGTCATTCAGGCATGTTACCTTGGTTTGTTTAGGGACAGGCACGATGGTGGATATCTTGAAGACCGCGGGGACAACAGCCTGGGACAGGGAGAGGTTGAAGATGTCTGCAAAGACTCCTTACGGATGTTCAGCCGCTTAAAGGTGCGGCGCACATCCGCCTCCGAGATGCGCAGCTGGCTGGTCTCCCCAGTCAGTGCTGGCTTCGGCGGGCTGCAGTTTACGTCGAACCGAGCAAAAAATGTATTTAGCTCTCCTGGGAGGGAGGTAGAGGAGTTCTCTACACAACTGGTTCTCCCTCTGAAGTTCATTAGTGTTCAATTCATACCATACCAATACATACAACACCATTAGTGTTCAATTCAGGAGTCTAGTTGTACATCTAGTGTGTCATCCAAAATGTCATTGCAATTCATCTCTGTCTACATCTGTATCATATGAGTTATGTTCCAATTAAAAATGAAATATGATGTCATGGACAAAACTGACCAGGTCGTAGGCTTCACATGAACACTTCGCTACTACCGTTCATTTAACATGGTCAATAACATGGCCACGTCGACGCACACTATTTACAGGCTCTCTATGGCTTTCCATAGGCTCTCTCGATACGTCCGCCTGCTGACCTTGACTTCTGACCAAGTGGGAGGGTCAAAGAGAGTCCCAAAACACTTTCCCCAGCTTGCACTCTCCAAATATATTTAGTAGAAGCAGGACGTTATCCCTCCGTGGTGGTCATTCTCTTTCTGGTGAATTCTCCCCCCCCCCACACACCGCACCACCCCCCCACCCCACCACCCACGATGTCGTCATCCTCTGAGCCGCAAACACACTTGGTTTTAGAAAACTATATTGGAGGAAAGTTTGTCCCGTGTCGGGATCATATCGACTCCCACGACCCGTCGACCGGCCTGGTGTACTGCAGGGTGCCGGACAGCGGCGAGGAGGAGGTAGGTCGATCATTTGAATCTAATCTAATGTTCACGGACAAATGATTTTGGTTTTCTTTCCTCTTTTTCAAAAGGCTACCTAAATGTTTTAAATATATGTATATATATATATATATATATATGTATACATATATGTGGAATACCTTAAGTCTTATATAGTAGCCTGAAGTGTAATACTATAGTAGACACGCGGTGTAGGTGTAAACATCAGAGGCCAAAGCTAAACCCGAGTAGGGGTGTATGTATGTTGTTGTTTCTATCTCAAAGCCAAATCAAAGTCCTGAGGCACCTTATCTTGTGTCGCTTTGAAGCCAAACCAGGGACCAGAGGTCAGTGCAGAGCCAGATAAAAGCGAACGAGAGGTGAAGTTGTGGGATTCAAGGGCTGAAACAATTCGGCTGAATACAAATCTTATTATTGTATTATTATATAAGTGAACTTTTGACAGGGTATCTAGGCCTGTCAATGATTTAAGACGAGTCTGACTGGGAGGAACTTGGAGATAATTTATAACAATAGTTAGAAGTTAACTACTGGGTACCTACTATATAATCACAGGGTTGCAATTCGTTTTAATTCGACATGTTGTCACCTTTTGAAGACGTTAACATGTGGAACACCATCTCCCTGGCATGGCAATTGTGTGCGACCAGAATGTAATACTTTTATATAACACAATGTAATACTGCACATTTCATTACAGCTCTTCAAAGGTGCACGCTTACTTCCTAGTTATTGTTCATCTCAAGCAGTGTTAGTTCTCCCCATGTTACATTTAGTTGCATGGTAGGTTGGTATACACGGGAAATGCGGGATGTACGGTAGTCTAAAGCGTTACCAAAATAGCGTGTGAGTGTGTGTGTGTAAAAACAAAGACATGTCAATACACACGTATATGGATCGGAATCTTGTGCGTAAAGTGGGTGCGATTGGGCTTGAAGAAGTGTTAACAAAAACCCCTGCAGGTGGAGGCGGCGGTGGCAGCGGCCAAAGAGGCCTTCCCTGATTGGTCAAACCGCAGCCCAGAGCAACGCGCCCAGGTCCTGAACAAACTGGCCGACCTGATCGACGCCAACCTGGACGAGTTTGCTCAGGCCGAGTCTAAAGATCAAGGTGTGTGTGTGTGTGTGTGTGTGTGTGTGTGTGTGTGTGTGTGTGTGTGTGTGTGTGTGTGTGTGTGTGTGTGTGTGTGTGTGTGTGTGTGTGTGTGTGTGTGCAAGATAAAAGATACAAGATATGTATTGGCCATTTGCAACAAGCACATTGGAATGCTTACTCCCCATTCCCTCCCACAGTATACATCTAAA
>CM051019.1:14330359-14340359 GCA_027704905.1 Muraenolepis orangiensis
ACCATCACCACATTCCACCACCAACACCCTCCATCACCACCTCCACCAGCACCACCACCACCACCACACACCTTTTGGCAAATTGAGATTTCCACCGGGAACATTCCGAGCCATTTTTTCTCTTCTTCTCTTTGGTTTCGCGGCCAAGAAAGTGCGAGTGTGTCCCTGTGGGAATGTGGAGAGCGTGGTATCGTACAGTCCTCACGTGTCGTCTCTATTCTCTGCTCGTCATCTTTTACTTAGAACTCGCCAAGTTGTAGAGCCCAATTAGTGCCGGAGAACCCATAGGAAGACACGCTGACATTTACATATGAGGGGAGGGGGGGGAGGGGTGTATGTGAATATGTAAATGTATGGGAAATATGTTAATATTCCACATACATTTCTGACAAAAATTATGCAGCTGGCAGAGAATATTTGATCGTTGAACAGTAATTGTAATGTGCACTCTTTATGACTTCCATAATGTTCAATTAACATACTTTATAGTATGGAATTTAACATTCCGCTCTGCTGCCACCGCCTCCGCTTCAATATGTTACAGCAAGAGCTTCTGAACGATGAAACCCCCCCCCCCCCCCCTAAAAAAGGTTTTTAACATCTAGCTGAAGCTGAATCGTGCCGTTTTCACACTGCATCGGTATGGACTCCCGTATTAGTTCATACGGGAGTCCATACCGTATTAGTTAGTGCGCATCGAATACACTTTATGTTCACACTCTCTTCTAATTCGTGATTCGCTGCGCACTCGATACCAGGTTTTCTGTTCACACACGATAGAGAAGCGAATGCGCATTAAATTAGGAGACTGGTAAGTTTTGTGTGAAGTGAAAGTAATGCGCATTAAAGATTCTGTTCACACACACACACACGGGAAGCGAAACCCGTAGTAGTTTTATTGCTTTGCACCCAAACTAGTTACTTCGGGATCGAAACCACCTACCCAAGGTGGATTAGGTAATGCGCACTAGTTGGGTACCGAATGTCTTTTTACTTACTTACTTATGTTTTTTTAATTACTTGCCAGTGTGAAAGCAAGCGAATACCGTATTTTAGCCCAGTGTGAAAACGGTACTAGACTATGTTAATTTAATCTGGGCTGTCCTTGTGATGATGTTCACCCCCAACAACACACAGGAGTCACACCCCAGAGCCCCCCCCCCCGCCAAGCACCTCCACCTGCATGGGCACAGGAACTCTCTCTCTCTCTCTCTCTCTCTCTCTCTCTCTCTCTCTCTCTCTCTCTCTCTCGTCTCTCTCTCTCCTCTCTCTACTCTCGACTCTCTCTCTCTCTCTCTCTCTCTCTCTCTCTCTCTCTCTCTCCTCTCTCTCACTCTCTCTCTCACTCTCTCTCTCTCCTCTCTCTCTCTCTCTCTCTCTCTCTCTCTCTCTCTCTCTCTCGCTCTCTCTCTCACTCTCTCTCTCAAATGCTATTCTCTCTCTCTCTCTCTCTCTCTCTCTCTCTCTCTCTCCTCTCTCTCTCTCTCTCTCTCTCTCTCTCTCTCTCTCTCTCTCTCTCTCTCTCTCTCTCTCCCTCACTCTCCCTTCACAAGTGCTTTTGTGAGGGAATTAGGGGAATTATTAATGTTCTAATACAGCCCGGGAAGCCGGATAATCCCCCATCTTCCTCCTTGGAATTCCAGAGATAAATAAATGTTGTGTCACACCAAGACTTCAGTGAACTTCACAAGCTTTACAAGTCTGCGTGGAAAATACCAGAGTTTAAAATCCCTGTGTCCCTGTGAACGCAGAGAGAGAGAGAGAGAGAGAGAGAGAGAGAGAGAGAGAGAGAGAGAGAGAGAGAGGAGAGGAGAGAGAGAGAGAGAGAGAGAGAGAGGAGAGAGAGAGAGAGAGAGAGAGAGAGAGAGAGAGAGAGAGAGAGAGAGAGAGAGAGAGCGACGAGAACGAGAACGAGAATTGTGTAGTATCGAGGTAACGGTAACTGGCGGTACTTTGGCAAAAATGAGAGTTGATGAGAAGATGAGCTTTCGGACCCAACACACATTGGAATTAACCAAGTGATGACCCCATTGGCCTTCCAACAGGACAACATAATGCTGAGTCACATGCTGAGGCCACACACATAACAACCACAGATACTGTATAGCACCAGGTCAGGTGAGCCCGTGGTGAGGTGTACACTGTACAGGCCGGCCTCTGCCCCCCCCCCCCCCCCCCGGCCCCCCTCCCCGAGTCACGGCGGCTGCTTTCCTTGTAACTCGGAGGTATGCAGCTAAACTAATCTATACTTATTGACATTTTTTAGGTTGAAAATGATCTGTCAGGGCAAGTGCTGTGCGTGTGTGTTTGTGTGTGTGTGTGTGTGTGTGGGTGTGTGTGTGTGTGTGTGTGGTGTGTGTGTGTGTGCGTGTGTGTCTACGTGTTTGTGCATGCGTGTCCGCATGCGTGTCATCATTGCCAAAAGAGAACAACAGTCGTGTCCCAACAGCTCTCCCTTTCTCAGTATACGCATTGCTCTTAAATCTCTTAATCTCGTTTTATCTCGACGTGCAATATCTTCACCTCAGGTCATCGCCGGCCGTCTCGGGAACAAAGTGCAAAGTGCAAGAAGGCGTGTGTTTAAAAACCTGTTTAGAATAAGACAGAAAGACGTAAACAACCCTCACCTTTCATCGTTTCTCTCAGCGATCTGATGACGTCTTCTAAATCGAAATCTTAATCTGGAGGATTGAATTCCTCTTCATTGGTCACATACACGCTACACACAGCCCACACACGCACGACAACGCGTCACACGCACATCACCACCACCACACACTACGCACACACACAGGCACGCAGTCAGGCAGACACACGCACACACACACGCTCACACATATCACACAGCACGCACACACGCGGACGCACACAGTGAACGTGTGGGGGGGGGTCTGGGGCTCAAGGACACTTCGGCAGTGCACCCAGGTCTTTCGGGGGGGGGGGGGGACTTGAACCGGCGAGCTTCCGGTTCCCATGCCCCAAGTCCCAGCAGACTAAGCTATCCTGCCGCCCACTCGATGGCTGCATCCATCACATCCAACACCATCCAACACCAAAAGCTTCAGTGGAAACGTTTAGTAGTTATTTTAGTAGTTCCTACCAAGTTGCACGGTTGGCACACCCAGCAGAACCAGGGAAAACACACCATGCTGCACACCACTGTCGACTCAGAGGAAGGATTCAGAGGGAAACACATGACCTTTATGTGTGTTATCTAGTGATCCTATATACATTACATTACATTACATTACATTACATTACATTACAGTCACTTAGCAGACGCTTTTATCCGAAGCGACTTACAGTAGTGTGTTTCAACAAAGGAAAGTAAGAGAACAACTCGTCACCAGAAGTCAAAAGTGTATTTCATTTCTAACAAGAAGTCTCCAATAACTGAACCAGTGCTCGGGTAGAAGTACAATAAGTTCAGGTTAAAAGTACAGAAAGGGAAATGTACAATAAGTTGGCAAACAATATATAACAATATCTAGAACAATATCTTCCTATATCGATAATAATTCATCTACTTAGATAATCTACTTGGATAATCTATTTAGATAATCTACTTAGATAATCTACTTAGATAATCGACTTTGCTTGCGCTACGAGGAAGGATCCGGGAAGTGTGTCCTGAAGAGATGGGTCTTCATACATTTGACAAACATTTGATCAGAATACTCAGACGTGTAACCCGACTGTTATTGGCGTGTGGCAGGCTAGCGCAGTCTGTTGGGACTCTGGAGGGTCTCGGGAACCGGAAGGTCGTCGGTTCAAGTCCCATCAAAACACCTGGGCACTGCCGAGGTGCCCTTGAGCACCAAGGCACCAGACCACCGTACACGACTCCCCGTATATACAATAGCTCCTCATACTATAGTATACTATAATAACACTGGGGTGGGTTAAATGCAGAGGAACACATTTTACTGTGTGTGTGTGTGGGGTCTGTGTGGGCATGTGTGTGACCATTAAAGAGGATTTAAATTCTCCAGATTAATGTTTTTTTCATATCAATTTGGCAGAATAAATAATACAATAATGACTGCGTGTGATTTGCACTCAACAACAAAACAGAGACATTTCATTTCTTATCATAACACCCAAGCTGGGGTAATGAATAAGACACGCACCCACAAACAATCAATGTGTTTGTGAGCGTGTGTGTGTGTGTGTGCGTGCAAAGGGGTATGCTTGTGTGTTATTTTGTCTCTCTCTCTCTCGTGTGTGTGTGTATGTGTGTGTGTGTGTGTGTGTGTGTGTGTGTGTGTGTGTGTGTGTGTGTGTGTGTGTGTGTGTGTGTGTGTGTGTGTGTGTGTGTGCGTGTGTGTGTGTGTGTGTGTGTGTGTGTGCACGGGCATGCGTTTTGTGTCTTATTTTGTCTCTCCTGTGTGTGTTTATGTGTGTGTGCAAGGGCATGCATTGTGTGTCTTCTTTTGTCTCTTGGGTGTGTGGTGTGTGTGTGTGTGTGTGTGTGTGTGTGTGTGGTGTGTGTGTGTGTGTGTGTGTGTGTGTGTGTGTGTGTGTGTGTGTGTGTGTGTGTGTGTGTGTGTGTGTGTGTGTGTGTATGTGTGTGTGTGTGTGTGTGTCTTCCCTGCAGGAAGAAGGGATGACAGCCATGAATATTCAATTCATGACCGTCGTTGTGGTGGACCGGGGAGGGCAGGGTGGCCCGTGGTGCCAGCTCACCTGTTGCTAGGACAACAGGGGTTTTTCTTTTTTTCTTCCTATCCTTCCGGAAGAGGCTGTGAGAATGCTTGACCCTGAGGGACTAAACTAAAATCTAGCCAGCATTTTTTCGGTTGAAGTCAAGGTTCAATGACCCAGCCCTTTCAGACTCTTTAATACACCAGGAGCACTGTCTTGCCCCCCCCCCCCCCCCCTCCCCCCCCACCCCCCTACCACCCCCCCCACACCCCCCACCCCCCCCCCCCCCCCCCCCCCCATCCCTGAGTCATCGGCAAGGATACGCAATTACCGTTTGATTGAACTCTCTCCTCTTTATTCACTCTTCATTATTTTCGGGCTTCTCTTTGTCTCTCCTGGCCACCCGCTCTTCCTTTACCCGACCTTTCTCTCACTCTATTTGTGTATGCTCTCTCTCGCTTTCCTCCCTCTCTCTCTCTCTCTCTCTCTCTCTCTATTTCTCTCTCTCTCTCTCTCTCTCACACTCTGTTGTATACTCTCTCTTGCTCTCTCTCTCTCTCTCTCTCTCTCTCTCTCTCTCTCTCTCTCTCTCTCTCTCTCTCTCTCTCTCTCTCTCTCTCTTCTCTCTCTCTCTCTCTCTCTCTCTCTCTCCTCTCTCTATCTTCTTCATCTCTCATCTCTCTGTCTTCCTCTTTCCCCCCTCTCCCCCCTCTCTCTTCTCTGTCTGTCTGTCTGTCTGTCTGCCCCTCCCGCTCTCTCTCTCTCTCTCTCTCTCTCTCTCTCTCTCTCTCTCTCTCTCTCTCTCTCTCTCTCTCTCTCTCTCTCTCTCTCTCTCTCTCTCTCTCTCTCTCCCTTGCTCTCTCCCTTGCTCTCTATCTTTCTCTCTGCCTTTGGACTGTGTCACTTCAAATCTCTCTATTTTCTCAAGATAATGCCGGGTAATCGTGGCTCTTTTTATTGGGTCTGAATTTGACCTCTCGGAGCTTTTAGTCTCGTCCTCCAGAAAGATCGGTTGTCTGCGGTCTACTAAACAGAGATAAAGTAGGAAAGGAAAGGAACCGGGGGGGGGAGGGGAGGAAGCCAGCAGGGAGGAAGCGAGGGTATGAAATAGGAGTAAAGGAAATGAAGGGGGAAGGAAGGCAGGAACAGAGGGGGAGGGAGGACGGAAGGATATGAGTGAAGGAGATTAAGAGAGGTAGACAGGGACGGAGGGAAGGAAGGAACAGAGGGGAGGAAGGAAGGAAAGGAGCTGAGGAAAGGAGCCGAGGAAGGGAGGTAAGAAGGAAAGAACGGAGGGGAGGAAGGAAGGAAAGAACGGAGTGGAGGAGGAAAGAAGCTGAGGAAAGGAGCCAAGGAAAGTAGGGAGGAAGGAAGGAACGGAAGGGGGAGGGAAGGAAGGAGAGGAATAAAGGAAAGGAGCCAAAGAAGGGAGGAAGAAAGGAAGGAAAAGAGCGAGGAAAGAAGCAGGATAAGAAGGATAGGAGGAGGAACCCAAGACAGCAGACAGCCCTTAATGTAAATGAGTAGCTCTTATCACTGGGCGAATGGGACTCTGCTCTTCTTCTTCTCCTCTTCTCTCCTGTTATCTTTTCCGCTCTCTCTCTCTCTCTCTCTCTCTCTCTCTCTGTCTCTCTCTCTCTCTTTGTCCCTGCTATTACCTGGCCGTGTCCCCCGCTCACCTCCCGTAATGCTCTCTCGGCCGCTCCTTTCCCACGTCACTCCTCCGTGGCCAGACGTATATGGGGGACATTGCATGGACCATTATATCCACCAGACTGATGCCGCACCCCGCGTGTGTGTCTGCGTGTGCCTGTGTGTGTGTGTGTGTGTGCCTGTGTGTGTGTGTGTGTGTGTGTGTGTGTGTGTGTGCCTGTGTGTGTGTATGTGTGTGTGTGTGTGCCTGTGTGTGTGTGTGTGTGTGTGTGTGTGTGTGTGTGTGTGTGTGTGTGTGTGTGTGTGTGTGTGTGTGTGTGTGTGTGTGTGTGTGTGTGTGTGTGTGTGTGTGTGTGCGTGGCGGGCATGACAAAGGCAATGGGGTTGTTAGCGAAGGGCTAATTCCCTATAATGCTATAATATAATAATATTGCTACCTACCGTCACCTTGGCTTCTGAACCTGGATGACCAAACCTGGATTCTGTATCACCGGCTAGTGTGCCTGTGTGTGTGTGTGTGTGTGTGTGTGTGTGTGTGTGTGTGTGTGTGTGTGTGTGTGTGTGTGTGTGTGTGTGTGTGTGTGTGTGTTTCACTGTGTGTCAGAAGTGACACTGGGTGTCAGAAGTTCAACACCCTGTGAGTTTGACTTTGAAATGGTCCACATTGTGAGGATTATCTGGTTTATGGTTAGTGGGCTAAAGGACAACGTTAACACATAACGCATTACATAATATACACTGATAAAGCTGCTCGGATCAGTGTGTGTGAGTGTGCCTCCCCCCCTCTCTCTCTCTCTCTCTCTCTCTCTCTCTCTCTCTCTCTCTCTCTCTCTCTCTCTCTCTCTCTCTCTCTCTCTCTCTCTCTCTCTCTCATAGCTGTATTACTTGGGTAACATTAGCCGCGACGCCTTTATATGTACATGTGTGTGTGTGTGTGTGTGTGTGTGTGTGTGTGTGTGTGTGTGTGTGTGTGTGTGTGTGTGTGTGTGTGTGTCTGTCATCCCTGTTGTTATTGTGTGAGTACCGATGCACTGTAAACACCCTTTAGGACAGAATACCTGAGAACTCAGCCTCACACACGGTCTGGTTCACAGGAGCTGGATGTGGTGATGTGACTGAACTGGTGGGATCATATCAACGGGCGGCGTCTTGTTTTGATGTCCTATTGCAATGTTTGGTGTGAGTGAATCAAAATGATCACTATGTTCTTAACTTGAGCATAAACTCTCTCATCAACGACTATGATAATTATATACCATGATTATATGTCAAAGTAGTATGTCAGACTCTTAAGTGTGACTGTTTTACAGGGCGAGCACAAGTTTGACATACAGTACATTTGACTGGGGCCAGATGAGGCTGCTTCAACCTGACTCTAATCAGTCTGACTGGGGGCCAGATGAGGCTGCTTCAACCTGACTCTATTCAGTCTGACTGGGGGCTAGGTGAGGCTAGATTTCAACCAGACTCTAATCAGTCCGACTGGGGGCTAGATGAGGCTGCTTCAACCAGACTCTAATCAGTCTGACTGGGGCCAGGTGAGGCTAGATTTCAACCAGACTCTAATCAGTCTGACTGGGGCCAGGTGAGGCTGCTTCAACCAGACTCTAATCAGTCTGACTGGGGCCAGGTGAGTCTGCTTCAACCAGACTCTAATCAGTCTGACTGGGGCCAGGTGAGGCTGCTTCAACCAGACTCTAATCAGTCTGACTGGGGCCAGGTGAGGTTGCTTCAACCAGACTCTAATCAGTCTGACTGGGGCCAGGTGAGGCTGCTTAAACCAGCCACCAACCACACACACTCCACAAACACCTTTGATTCCCAATCTCAACATTATTACTAATCTCAAAAACCCTTCCACTTACTTGCAATGATTAATAAAAAATAAAAGCAACAACAACAACCACGATAAAACTAATGAGGAACTAACTAAAGAACCACATCAATATCCATAATCATTAAAACAGTCTATATAGAGTTAGTTTTTTCCTCTCCTCTGATGCAATGCAACACTCTCTCTAATCTGTTCAACAGGAATCAATAAGCAATTACAGAGCGAGCGAGAAGGAAAAGTACAAGCTTCAAGTGTCTCTCTCTCCCCCCGCCCCTCCCCACCCCCCCCACCCCCCCCCCCCCTCCCTCCCGCCCCCCTCCAGGTGAGGAAGTGGAAGATGCTGGCCCGTCACCACGGCGACGTGGGTGGCAACAAGCAGAAGCAGAAGGAGGCGGAGTCGGAGGGGGGCCGCCAGTCGTGGTGGGGGGTGCGGCCGACCACGCCTGTGATGCTGGAGTGCTGCGTGTGTAGCGGCCCCTACATCAGCTACGGCCCGGAGGACACCTGGGAGCCACGGCGACGGGCGCAGGTCAGTGACCTGCGGGAGGCCACGGAACGTACCATCTTCGTCATCTCATCATCAGGGGGGATGTGCTTTAGGGATGTAGACTTTAGATTGTAAAGTAATTCCATCCATCCATCCATCCATCCATCTTCTCCCGCTTATCCGAAATCGGGTCGCGGAGGTAGCAGCTCCAGCAGGGGACTCCAAACTTCCCTCTCCCTGGCAACATCGACTAGCTCTGACTGGGGGATCCCGAGGCGTTCCCAGGCCAGTGTGGAGATGTAATCACCCCACCTGTACCTCGGTCTGCCCCGTGGTCTCTTCCCAGTTGGATGTGCCTGGAAAACCTCCCTCGGGAGGCGACCAGGAAGCATCCTTACTAGATGCCCGAACCACCTCAACTGGCTCCTTTCTACGCGAAGGAGCAGCGGCTCTACTCCGAGTCTCTCACGAGTGACTGAGCTTCTCACCCTATCCCTCAGGGAGACACCAGCCACCCTCCTGAGGAAACTCATTTTGGCCGCTTGTATTCGCGATCTCGTCCTTTCGGTCATTACCCATTGCTCATGGCCATAGGTGAGGGTAGGAACGAAGACTGATCGGTAAAGTAATTCAACTTTTTTTTAATTTAAAGTGTGACAAACTATTAATAAATATTATAGATATTTATTAATTATTATGTAATTATATATATATATAAATATTATTAATTATTATAATATATATATATATTATTAGATATTATTATTATATATACAAATATTATACTTTTATACAGTTATATCTATTTTTATTATATGTTTAGATTTTTTTACAGTTCAAACTAACCTGAAATAAGGGCTAGCTAAAGAAACATCTAGAACGTAACACTATAGGGGAATTAAAGATTCAGAGCAAAGCTTATTTCAGTTAGCTGGCTAAGATGTTTGTGTATAAAACAAACATCTTTTGACAGATGGCTGAGACTTATTCATCTCGTTCCTTCTCATTCACATCACGACTCACGTACCTTGAATGTTCTACCTCATTCTGACCTTCACAGTCACACACACACACACACACACACACACACACACACACACACACACACACACACACACACACACACACACACACACACACACACATACACACACTCACACACACACACACACACACACACACACACACATACACACACACACACACACACACACACACACACACACACACACACACACACACACACACACACACACACACACACACACACACACACACACACACACACATACACACACTCACACTCACACAAACACACACACATACACACACACAGTGCCCTGCTTCTCCTTGAACCGACCAAACTTTCTATTCTTCTTCTT
>CM051019.1:14352859-14435359 GCA_027704905.1 Muraenolepis orangiensis
TCTCTCTACCTCTCTCTCTCTGTGTGCGCAAAGAATGCCATTAGACAGGAGGGTAGAGCAGCCTCCTCCAGAGGCGGGACGTCCCGCCCTGACTCACTGGCTCACTGGAAGAAACTCAGAGTGAAGTGAGGCGTTCCGTGCACATTCCTTCCAGCCGTGGGCCGAGTATAACTCTCTCGCTCTCTCATATACCCGGATCTCTTTGTGTGTGTGTTTGTGCGTGTGTTACCCGAGAAACGTACCCATGAAAGACCACACCACCGCTCTGACGTGTAAGTACGTTTTTTGTTTTTGTTGGTCGAAACCAACTGTTGAAAAAAAAAGAAATGCAACCCACTCATTTTAAGACTGTTTCTGGTTAAGTGTCTGCAGGGGGGGGGGGTTATATCGGTGCTTTGGCGATGGGGGGGGGGGGTAAAATTGCGTCGGAGCGGCTGCTGGACATCTCCATTCACACAGTCATCTGGTGACCTGCTGGATTTAGCAGCACCGGCAGTGGTGCTTATCTAGTGTTCGTATGTGTTTAGTGATAGGCGGCCTCATTATATGCCACTGGGAAGCGTTGGCTAGTGGTTGCCCTCTTTCTTTCTGGCTGGAGTTCTGGCTGTGTTGCTGCGAATAGACCTTTAAGAGCGATAAGATGAGAGCTACTTCAGACCTCAAAGGTTCGTTTTAATTTGCAATATATATGCATATATGTGTGTGTGTGTGTGTGTCTGTGTGTGTGTCTGTGTGTGTGTGTATATGTGTAAACGGTTTGGCTAATTCCTTGCAACAGTTGTTTCCCTATGTGTGACTGTGTTGTATACCCTTGGCACATAGTCTTGCCTGTGTATGGTGGGTCATCGAATACTTCAATTTGGAGCCGATAACCTACATAGACTAGTCGAACTTATCGCACTATATACTACATGTACTCTCTGTGTTGAGCAGACACGTTTCGAGTGGTTTCGAGAGTTTTTTCTGGAAGATCTGAAAGTGTTTGGGGTCACAGCTGCTTGCGTGTTGCGCGTCTGCATATGGTGCAGGACGTGTGCCGAGTCTCCTTTCAAACGGCAATGCAACTTTTCATTTTTTATTCGTGTTTATATTTCTAGACTACATTTTAGAAAGTGTTTATATTAACTGTGTTTAAACGAGACCATTCTGTCTGTCTGTCTGTCTGTCTGTCTTGTCCGAAGTTATGCACATTATGCACATATCTCACACATACTTTTAGCAACTGTAAACTGTAAATTATATATTACCATGCACTTCACTGCAACATTTGCACTTTGGTTAGATGCCAACTTATTTTCACTGTACTGTACTTGTGCTGTGAAATGACGACAATACATTTGAATATAATCTAAAGCGTGTCACTCTGTAACTCTTAGGAGGATTTCCAACTTAATCGACACACACACACACACACACACACACACACACACACACACACACACACACACACACACACACACACACACACACACACACACACACACACACACACACACACACACACACACACTTCGTGTTTAGATAGCTTTTAACATCTGGATCACGGTGGCCGGGATCAGAGCGACCTGTTGATTCGGTTCCCTTGCTCGGTGTTGTTTTTGGTGAAACTCCGAGGCTGTACTTTTCCACTACCGGCGGCTTTTTGGCACCTTTCCCTTTTTTAAACACTTGAACGCTAGCGTCTCGTTGTGTGTGCGTCGGGGATACTGAGTCACACACACACACACACACACACACACACACACACACACACACACACACACACACACACACACACACACACACACACACACACACACACACACACACACACACACACACACACACACACACACACACACACAGGGTGGTTTTTTTAAGCTCACGTGCCAGCTCAATTTACAAGACACACACGCACACGCACGCACGGACGCACGCACGCACACGCACGCCCACGCACACAAGAAAAACGGGATTCTGTGCCATGGCGAATCTTACGAAAGCCTATTTAGAAATAATCATCCAATAATAGAAACATGCATACAAACTACACCTTTGACCTCATGTTATATATATATATATATAAATATTTTTTCTTCCAGAAGTGTTATTAACGCATCGCTTTTCAGACCGCTAACATGAATGAGTTGCGTTGGAAGCGCAAAGCACGCTGATTGGTCAGGGTGGCCATGACGTCATAACTACGTCAGAGGGGGAAGGGGGAGGAGCCGGAGAGGACAGCCCAGGGCAGTCAGCCTCCCCCTCCCTCCTCTCCCTCCTCTATGGCTTCATATAAAGCTTGCCAAAATGCCGAGTTAGTTTCAGTAATAGTTTTGGAGAAGACACATGAGAGTATTGTTTTGGTTTTTTTCTTCATTTAAATAAATATTGAACTGTCTACCATGACGATAAAAACAAACACAACGGACACGTCTGCTCTGAGCTACTCGAAATCTCGAAGGATAGTTGAACTGCTTACCGGTATGAGTAATATACTACATCTTTGGCATTGCATCTTCTAATAATAACAACGAGAATTATATCTTTTATTTGATTTTTTTAATGACCTGCTTTTCTAAATATACCTTTCTTGTTTTTGTTCTGTGTGTGTGTGTGGTGTGTGTGTGTGTGTGTGTGTGGTGGTGTGTGTGTGTGTGTGGTGTGTGTGTGTGTGTGTGTGTGTATTGCAGCCTTCATGAAACAGCGGAGAATGGGCCTGAACGACTTCATACAGAGGATTGCCACAAACTCCTACGCCTGCAAGCAGTGAGTATCCCTTTATCCTCATTGACATTATTATTATTACAGCACAAGCCCTAGGTCGGACATTACAAGCCTATATATTAGATTCAAATTAGATTCAAATTTATTCTCATTGCACAGTACAAGTACAGTACAGCGAAAAGTGTGTATTTATCATCAGTCATTGACTGTAAGCGGGTTGATATTGTCATAGAGACCGTTAGACCGGGCTGTCCGTCTGGTGTGTTTATCGCTATTACACGGTATTAACCTTTATTGGTCTTATTAAACATGTGTTGTGTTCATTCTCCTCCTCCTCCTCCTCCTCCTCCTCCCCAGTCCTGAGGTCCAGTCTATCCTCAACATGAATCCCCCCCCGCAGGACGCTGCTGAGCACATGAACGCCAACCCTTCTCCTCCGGTGAGTTCACTCACAACGCAAGACTCAAGATTGAAGATGTTTTAATTTTTTCAATGGAAAAAATGTATGAATTGAAACAACAAACTACCTGCTATACTTCAACACTATACTAATAGTACTAAACAACACTATACTATAAACAACATTATATACTACCTACTGCATACTATAAACAACACTATACTATCACAACACTATACACAATAAAAAAAAAAACCATAAGTGACTGATGGATGAGTACAGTATATACATATGGCGAATAAAATATGCTTTGATGGGAAGAACTAATTGGCAGTGGTGGGAGGGATAGAGGAAGGGAGAGGGGGGGGGATAGGTTAATTTATTGTACTTTTACCTTTTTGTACTTTTACCTGAACTCATTGTACTTCTACCTGAGCACTGGTTCAGTTGTTGGAGACTTCTTGTTAGGAATGAAATGCACTTTTGACTTCTGGTGACGAGTTGTTCTCTTACCTTCCTTTGTTGAAACACACTATTGTAAGTCGCTTTGGATAAAAGTGTCTGCTAAATGGCTGTAATGTGTAATGTAATATAATGTAATGTTAACATGGAACAACCGGTCCTCTATGTCACCTGACGTCATTTAAAGTGACCCTGGTGTGAACACAACGCGGACGTACAGTGAGGTGCAGCGCAGTCACCGCCAGCCACGCTAGTCAGCCAGCCAGTCGTTTGTTTACATCAACAGAGCGCTGACCTATCTCCCCTGTCCCTCCGTCCCTCCCTCCCTCCAGCCCAGTCCATCCCAGCAGATCAACCTGGGCCCGTCCTCCAACCCCACAGCCAAGCCCAGCGACTTCCACTTCCTCAAGGTGATCGGCAAGGGAAGCTTCGGCAAGGTTCTGCTGGCCCGCCACCGGGCCGACGACCAGTTCTACGCCGTCAAGGTTCTGCAGAAGAAGGCCATCCTCAAGAAGAAAGAGGTGAGAGGGGTGACACACACACACACACACAGATGCACACACAGACACACACATGGACAAACACACACACACGGACACACATGGACATATGGATACACACACAAACACACATGGACACACACACACGCGGACAATCGGACAAACACGGACGCGCACACACACACATACATGGACACAAACACACACACACGTACACTGACAAACACGGATGCACACACACACAACGCACAGACACAAACACACAAACACACACACACACACAACGGACAGACACACATACACACACACACACTCACACACGGACGGACACAACTGAAACACAGACGCTCCGAAGAGACGTGCGGCCTCGTTTTAACCTGGTCAACCTTTGACCCTCCCCTCCCCCATCCCCCCCCCTCAGGAGAAACACATCATGTCGGAGAGGAATGTGCTTCTGAAGAACATCAAGCACCCGTTCCTGGTGGGCCTGCACTACTCCTTCCAGACGGCGGACAAGCTCTACTTCATCCTGGACTACATCAATGGCGGAGAGGTGAGGCCGCTGATTACAGTAGAGATTCAAGAACTTTATTCGTCACATACACATGCAGGGTGTGCAGTGCAGTGAAATGAAAGTGGCAGTTGCCTTGCAAACTGTGCAAAATAGAAAATAGAAAAAACTTCAATAACTAAATATGTGTAAACTAAGTATATACAAATCTAGAAAATATAGAAAAGTAGAGAGTTTGTGAGAGTATGTTTTTAATGTGTAGTTTGTGCTACGCTTGGATAAGACGGTGTCTTAAATAGAAGAAAGACAAACCGGGGAGAGAGAGAGAGAGAGAGAGAGACAGCAAGACAGAGAGAGAGAGAGAGAGAGAGAGAGAGAGAGAGAGAGAGAGAGAGAGAGAGAGAGAGAGAGAGAGAGAGAGAGAGAGACACATACAGACAGAGATAGAGAGAGAGAGACAGAAAGACAGAGAGAGACAGAAAGACAGAGAGAGAGAGAGAGACGTGGCGGTGACCATAAAGGTTGACAGGGCACACGGACATCCTGTCATGCGAAGCAGAATCAAAGCTGTCACTGACTGGCTGTCTGTTCTCCTCGGGAGGAAACGCCTCACAGGAAGCCATTGGGTGGGGGGGGGGGGGGGGGGGGGGGGGGGTGGTGGGAGAGAGTGAGACCGAATTAGCAGCACTGTACCGAGAGCAGGCGTGGATTTAAAAAAGAAAGAAAGCTAATTTCCTGTGATTGTTGGCAGAGCAGAGACGGCGCTGATTACCAAAAAAGAAGAAGAAAAAAAGAAAAATACCCTGCCCACATTTCTTTGTTTGTTCTGTTCAAACTTCATTACCTTCCTGAACACACTATAATACAGTGGGTTCCCAAACTGGGGGGCGCGGCCCCTCCTAAGGGGCCCCCGGAGTTATGACGGGGGGGGCTTAAAATAAATGATGTGATATCATAAAGGTGAATTTTTTCCGATGCAGTTCTGTTTTTACAGACAACGCTTTTAATACATTCTCCAGGAGTGTGCAAGCAAAGGATGTGTCTGAGAGAGTCTTTTTGTGGGTGCATGTAGGTGGGTGGGGGGGGGGGCTGATATATTTTTATCTACGAAAATATATATCTGCTCTTATATATCCTCCACCTTTCGCCTTCATCCCACTTATCCTCGCTTGTCTCGCAAGTTTTATCCCTCACTCTCTCCTTCCCTCATCCTCCTCCTCCACCCCAGTCCAGTTCCTGACTCCAAGTTTCTTCTGTCTCCCTGCCTTTCCATCTGTCTGTCTCCAAATCTGTTCCTCTCCTGCCTGTTTCCCCCCCGACCTGTCTCACTCTATCCCCGTCTTTGATTGTGTGTGCTATGGTTAGCCTTGTGCACTGTTGGAGACCTGATTTAATGGCTTCCTGTTTAAATCTACGTGGACGCTTCAGGGTTCACATTCAAACAAACGTGTTGGAAGCAGACTTCTGACCTCTCGCTCTCTCTCTCTCTTCTCCCCTCCCTCCCGCCCTCCCTCCCGCCCTCCCTCCCTCCAGCTCTTCTATCACCTGCAGCGGGAGCGGTGTTTCCTGGAGCCGCGGGCGCGCTTCTACGCGGCGGAGATCGCCAGCGCCCTGGGCTACCTGCACTCGCTCAACATCGTGTACCGCGACCTGAAGCCCGAGAACATCCTGCTGGACTCCCAGGGCCACATCGTCCTCACCGACTTCGGCCTGTGCAAGGAGAACATCGAGCTCAACGGCACCACCTCCACCTTCTGCGGCACGCCGGAGGTAAAGTGGAGTGGGGGGGGGGAGGAGAGGAGAAGATCGGGGACATGAGGTCATGATGGGGTCAAAGTAGGGGACGGTGAGCTTGCAAATTTCTTCTAATTTCTCATTTCTTTGCAGTATTTGGCTCCTGAGGTGCTCCACAAGCAGCCCTACGACCGGACGGTGGACTGGTGGTGCCTCGGAGCGGTGATCTACGAGATGCTCTATGGCCTGGTGGGTACCATGACGACCAGAGGGATGGGAGGGGAGGGAGGGTGCAGAGGGGGTCGGCATTTCTATCATTCAAGATTCTTTATTTTATTGTCCATGTGTAACAATGGAATGCTTACTCCCCATTGCTCTCTGAACCTCAAGTGCTGACCTGTCCTGTGTGTTGTCCCCTCACCAGCCTCCGTTCTACAGCCGCAACACGGCCGAGATGTACGACAACATCCTCAACAAACCCCTGCAGCTGAAGCCCAACATCTCCAACGCGGCCCGGCACCTTCTAGAAGGTCTGCTCCAGAAGGACCGCACCAAGAGACTGGGCTGCACCGACGACTTTGTAAGTAGTACCATCATCATCCTCATCATTGTCACATTATATATTTTCAAAAGCCACAAAAGCCACGAACTTGAACTTCACTCACTTTGTCCGTTATTTTGCCTTCCAGACTGAGATCAAGAACCACATGTTCTTCTCCCCCATCAACTGGGAGGAACTCAACGCCAAGAAGCTAACCCCTCCCTTCAACCCAAACGTGGTACGTTTCCTCAAAACAGTTGATGCTGTCCAGAGATGATGTCTTACTGTATGTTTTGGTTGTATTTTTAGTTTGAACCGTGGAAACTCTTACTGACCAGAGCTCTCTCTCTCCCTCCCTCTCTCTCTCTCTCTCTCTCTCTCTCTCTCTCTCTGTGTCTTCAGTCGGGCCCCAATGACCTGCAACACTTTGACCCAGAGTTCACGGACGAGCCGGTGCCCAACTCCATCGGCTGTTCCCCCGACAGCGCCCTGGTGACGGCCAGCATCAAAGACGCCGCAGAAGCCTTCCTGGGCTTTTCCTACGCCCCGTCCATGGACTCCTACCTATAGGGTGTATACGGGGGTGCAGAGCGCTGTGCTGCCAGGGTGCACCCTCCTCCCCCCCCCCCCCCCCCTCCACCACGGACGCTCCATCCGTTCCAGGACACGGGAGATGGCGCATGCACCATCACAGACACACAGGAGGAGAGGAGAGGGGGGGGGAGGATGGAAAAGGAAACTTGCAACTCTCCCCCCCAATCCCTCGTTCCCCACCTGGACGATGGAAACTTGAACCATATCGACCCCTTATTCCTTTAAGAACCCCCCTCCCACACACAACACACACACACACACACACACACACCCCTTCCATCTACTGAGCTTCAACTCCAACCGGAACGGTTTGATTCGGAGGACGTGCCGTCGGAGAGAGTCTGTCTGCCCGCCTGCCTGCCAAACCGCCGTGACTGATCCCTCATCCCTTTACCACCCTGTCCAACCACCCTCTTCCTCCTGCAACATCCTGTGTTGCACCCCCACCCTCCTCCCCTCCCTCCCCCCGTCCCGTCCCCCCCCCCCCACCCCCCTCTCCCGCGGCGCCTTCACAAACGAAACCGCAGGACCGAGGACATTTTTGCACATTAGCGTGTCGGTGAGGCTCGACTTGAAACTTACGACAACTACAAACTACAAATTACAAAGAAGCACTATCCCCATGCATGTGTACTTACTTCACCCCCCCCCCACCCCCCCCCAGAGATGGACCCGGATGTTTGCACAAATGCGTGTTTATAAGAGGAGGGGGGGGGTGGGGGGGGGAACACCCTTTGGATGAGTGGCGTGAATATGTGTGCATGTGGTGCTTTATAGTTTCTTCTCATTGTTTTAGGTAGATTTTTTTCCATTGTATTGAAAAAGGGAGATAGTTGAAGCTGAATGTTACAGGCAGGGAGCGGGGACTTATTTTTGGGTGGTGGTGGTGGTGGGGAGGTGGTGGTGGTGGAGGTGGTGGTGGTGGAGGTGGTGGTGGAGGAGGAGGAAAGGGAGCGGGTGAGGGATGGGGTGGGGGTTTAAAAAAAAAAGGTGCCTTTTATGTTTCTTCTCCACCAGAAATCGTTTTTTATTTAAATTTTTTAATTTTGTCAACACAGTCATAGTCTCCCCAACTCCTCGTTTGACCTTATCGTCACGCTGTGGTCGTTTGGTCGTTTGGTTGTTCTATCTTGCGTCGGGTTAGAGATCGGTCTGCAGAAAAAGGGACAACGCAGCACTAAATCTTTAGCCGGGTGATGCTTTTAGAGCATCGGGCGAAGATTTAGAGCTAGTCAAACTGATAATGGCTATTTCCGACGGAGCTCGTCTACAGCGAGAGAGACAACTGCTGCTATGAACTGTGTGTCTGTGTGTCTGTGTGTGTGTGACTGTGTGTGTGCTTGTGCGAGCATGTACATGTGTCATGCATGTGTGACTGTGTGTGTGTGTGTGCGTATGTGTTTGCTTATGCTTGTGCGAACATACACGTGTGTGCGTGGATGTGTGTGCACGTGTGTGCGTGGATGTGTGTGCACGTGTGTGTGTGTGTGTATGTGTGCGTATGTGCTTGTGTGAGCATACACATGTGTGTGTGTGCTTGTGCGAGCATACGTGTGCGTGTGTGAGACTGTGTGTGTGTGTGTGTGTGTGCTTGTGCGAGCATACGTGTGCGTGTGTGAGACTGTGTGTGTGCTTGTGCGAGCATACACGTGCGTGTGTGTGTGCACGTTTTTTTGGTTTACCAAACAAGCCCCCCTAATGTCTTCCATGTGTGTCGCGATGCTCAGCAGAGCTGCTGTTCCATTAACATCCAAACTCCACATTCCATTTTAATATTGCCGTTTAAATACGGTTTGAGTGTATTTATGTTTATTTGTATATTTGAGAGTAGCGTGTACTAGTTTTAATGTAAAATGAACAAATACATGACTAAAAGGTAAAAAGGTATGCCTAAAATATATGTACAATTGTGTATATTATGTAACAATTGATGTTAAATGTATTGTACATTGTAAAGCTCAGATTTATGTGACCATGAATGGTTTGCAATAAAAAAAAAATGTTTAACTTAACACACATGCCTTGTCCATTATATCTTAAGGGGAGAAATACACATCTTATCGCACTCTTGAATATCACCTATGTGTTTAGGTCTATACATACAGTATATCAATTAACTCATTTAGCATTTTTGAAACCTAATCTCAATCTGGAGGATATAATCGTCTTTATTGGTCACATGTACACACAGTGAAATGTGTTTCTCTGCCTTTAACCCATCCTAGTATAAGGAGCAGTGGGCAGCTATTTTATATACAGCTGCCCGGGGAGCAGTGTCTTGAGGGGTCTGGTGCCTTGCTCAAGGGCAACCTCGGCAATGCCCAGGTGTTTCAGGGACTTGAACCGGCGACCCCCAGACTGACCTTTTTATAAACTGCGTTTTTGATCATCTTGTGGCGATAATAACGACGATATAGTTGCCTCTGTTGGCCCCCCACAGTGAACGTCTCAATATTAGCTAATATTATTATTATTATTATTAGCTACTATTAGCTTCTTCCGTTGCCCCGGGTCAGCAATATCCCAGCACCAACTACATCAAAGTGTTTCTACCCCCCCCCCCCACACACACACACACACACACACTAGTTTAATGTGCATTGATGCTCTGACAGACGATAAAGACGAAATGGGTAAACGATTGATGGCGATGGAGACGGTAGGACTTGTGGTGAAATGTTGGCAGGGAATGGAACCCGTGACCCCCAGCCGGACCAGCGTCCTACATGAGCAGTTAAAGAGCTGGACTTCAACCCAAACCTTCAACCCTCTCTGTGCGTCAGCGGCGTTAGGCAACTTTTACCGCTGACGTTCAAATGTGTGTGTTGTTTGTGTGTGTGTGTGTGTGTGTGTGCGTGTGCGTGTGTGTGTGTGTGGGGCGGGGGTCAGCTGGTTCAAGTGAATGACTTTTAGGGACACTGGATGGTACACTGATGAAACTTGACGGAAACAAAGTCCCGGTGACTTATTCTAATTAACGCTTGATATTAACGGTTCTCCTCGTCGCCCCCCGGCCCAGACGGGGAATGACAAAGGGGCAAAACTACTACTGCAAAGCTTCAGGGTTTTTGATATTTAAGAAGTGATCTGTTCTCTTTAGTCACTTAGTGACCTGTGAATAAGCTTCCCTGGAGAGAAATAAGACAGAAATATGAAATATATCCCTTAACGAACCAACAAGAGTCCATTTACGGTGTAAAGTTTTCTCGAGCAGTATGTGAACTGAAGTGAAGAAAATACACAGACAGGCCTTCTACAATATGATAGACCTACATATATCATTATAACTATCACTATACAAAACATACGACAGACCTACATATATCATTATAACTATCACTATACAAAACATATGATGAGCCTACATATATCATTATAACTATCAGTATACAAAACATACGACAGGCCTACATATATCATTATAACTATCACTATACGAAACATATGATGAGCCTACATATATCATTATAACTATCACTATACGAAACATATGATGAGCCTACATATATCATTATAACTATCACTATACAAAACATACGACAGGCCTACATATATCATTAGAACTATCACTATACAAAACATACGACAGGCCTACATATATCATTAGAACTATCACTATACAAAACATGCGACAGGCCGACATATATCATTAGAACTATTAATATACAAAACATAAGACAGGCCTACATATATCATTAGAACTATCACCATACAAAACATGCGACAGGCCTACATATATCATTAGAACTATCACCATACAAAACATGCGACAGGCCTACATATATCATATAACTATCACTATACAAAACATACGACAGGCCTACATATATCATTAGAACTATCACTATACAAAACATACGACAGGCCTACATATATCATTAGAACTATCACTATACAAAACATACGACAGGCCTACATATATCATTAGAACTATCACTATACAAAACATACGACAGGCCTACATATATCATTATAACTATCACTATACAAAACATACGACAGGCCTATATATATCATTATAACTATCACCATACAAAACATGCGACAGGCCGACATATATCATTAGAACTATCACTATACAAAACATGCGACAGGCCTACATATATCATTAGAACTATCACCATACAAAACATACGACAGGCCTACATATATCATTATAACTATCACTATACAAAACATACGACAGGCCTATATATATCATTATAACTATCACCATACAAAACATGCGACAGGCCTACATATATCATTAGAACTATCACTATACAAAACATGCGACAGGCCTACATATATCATTAGAACCATCACCATACAAAACATGCGACAGGCCGACATATATCATTAGAACTATTAATATACAAAACATTTTATTATGGAAACATTGGAAACATCACTTTTCCCATTCCCCATCATAACACATACATTTGGCACAATCCAATCGAGAATGAAGATAGTATTATTATTATTATTATAGATAGTACAAACACATTTGTCTCCTCCTATGTTTTATTTGGCACTAAATATGCGTCTTAAAAAATTGTCTTACTTGGAGATACTCATATCGATGTTATGTGAGAATAATAATCATAAAATTGACTTTAGTCATCAACGCTCATTTGCAAGGTCCACGCGCTACATTCGTTTACTCAAAAAGTAGCACATCATCGCCATCTGCTGGTCATTTTATTACATTATTACATAATATTATTTATTCATTCTTATGTTATTCACACCGGTAGTGCAATGTTGTGCCCCGAACGACGGCCCCTTTTGGATTGACAAGCTTTACCACAAATAAAAAGCCTGGGTCTGGGGTTTTCTTATGGATACATGTTGATTTGGAACGTCGAACGGAAGGAATTTAAAACTGAAGAAAGGTAGGCTATAGTTCTAGTAGGCTACATATTAACTATAATGACACTGATTATGTTAGGTCAATTGTATTTTATATAGCCCTCAATCACAGTCACAGTCTCAAAGGGCTTCACAAGCCACATATTTACGACGATGTTGTCAAAACTAAAAATGATTTGCGTGTCATCAAGGAGCAAGCAGTGGTTAGGTACCTTGCTGAAGTTTGCCTACAGGTAGGCTGCGAAAATGGCGGGAATCAAACCCAAACCCCCTATTTGGCTGAGAGTCGTGCACACACACACTATAGACAAAACATTAACTCTTCTTCCCCAAGAAAAATATGTCACTTTAAGAGTTGCGCATTCATTGCCAGGATAAAGTTTCACACCTTGTGATTTGCCCTGTGTTTTAGGGTGCAAACGACCGCGCTCTTGGGCTTGAGGGTTCCACTCTCCAGGACGTCGAAGGACTGTCCCGGTACCAGGCTGAACTCGAACCTCTGAAGCAGCTTGGCCATCACCACCTTGGCCTCCATCTGAAACATCCCATCATAGCATAGCTCACTGCTCAGTGTGTGTGTGTCTTTTGTGTCTTGTGTGTGTGTGTGCTTAGCAGACGGTTGGGTGCGTCTACCATGTCACCCACCTGTGCAAACTTCTGTCCCAGGCAGCCGCGTGGTCCCAGAGCGAAGGGGAAGTAGCAGTAGTAAGGCCTGTAGGAAGACAGCTGCAGTCAATGCACAGCACGCTCTTTCTTTCTTACCCGAGGAACTGAATTGAATATGGAAAGTCAGCAGAAACCACGCTTTACAACCGAGAAAAACCGAACATTTAAATTCTACATTAAAGTAGCTTCATTTGGTCATTATTGGGAGATGATCATTTCATTGCGTGGGGTCATTTCAGAATATAAAACACAGCAGACATGTGTCAGGCACAACACTAGAGCTTGTTTTAATGTATCAATTGAAATAAAATATCAATCTTATCTAATCCAATCTAATCTAATCTAATCTAATGTCGGCCCGCTCACTTGGGTGCGTCTGGATGAAACCGGTCCGGGTCGAACGTCAGTGGGTCCTTGAAGAATTTATTCATCCTCCCACAAACATAAGAGTCAAACTGTAAAAAAGACACAAAAATGCATTTCAACCATATTATATTTCTATCAATATTTAGTCATTTAGCAGACACTTACTTATAGGTAACTGTACGAACAGAGCAGATGGTCCACGCTCGCACTTCTCTCCTGGGGTGTGTGTGTGTGGTGGTGGCTATTTTTACCGGTGGGTCTTTATTACCAATGACCCAGAGGTGTTCAGCCTCACCCAGTAGCCACAGACTCTAATCAGTCTGACTGGGGGCCAGGTGAGGCTGCTTCAACCAGACTCTAATCAGTCTGACTGGGGCCAGGTGAGGCTGCTTCAACCTGACTCTAATCAGTCTGACTGGGGCCAGGTGAGGCTGCTTCAACCAAACAAATCAGTCTGATTGGGGCCAGGTAGTATATAGTGCTGCTTCAACCAGACTCTAATCAGTCTGACTGGGGCCAGGTGAGGCTGCTTCAACCAGACTCTAATCAGTCTGACTGGGGGCTAGGTGAGGCTGCTTCAACCAGACTCTAATCAGTCTGACTGGGGGCCAGGTGAGGCTGCTTTAAACAGCCACCAATGACACAAGCTCCACAGTAACATGTAAGATTATTTGAGTGTAATTTGTGAGAAAGGACCTCGCCATCCCCCAGCTACAAGTGGGTGAAATGTGCTGTCAGAATATGTGTTTCCAGTCGACTGCACAACACATCAGGGCATCTCTTCCGTAATTGGTTCGGGGGAATGAATCTTGCCTGTCAATCACCAGTACGTAGAACACAAGACTTCTCAATGGAGATGGAGGGGACTTGTCCCCTCCATCTCCATCCATTTTTCGCTCTTCCTGCTCTCTCTCTCTCTCTCTCTCTCTCTCTCTCTCTCTCTCTCTCTCTCTCTCTCTCTCTCTCTCTCTCTCTCTCTCTCTCTCTCTCTCTCAGAACTTAGAATATAGCTTGAATCTTAAGCGACTCTTTTTAAAGTCACAGCAAACGTATATATTTGACTAGATTCGCCAGAGACACTGACCAGGAATATAGGTCCTCTAGGTACGTTTACACCGCTGATGGTGATGTCATGTGGGACCTCGCGGGATGTTCCCGGAGCGGTGGAGTACATCCTCAGGGTCTCCTTCAGCACCTGACAGAAGAAGAAGAAGAAGAAGAAGAAGAAGAAGAAGAAGAAGAAGAAGAAGAAGAAGAAGAAGAAGAAGAAGAAGAAGATCAGACAACATACGATTTTTCTTATGTATTTCATTCATCCCAGCACAGGTGCTCGCTCGTGCGCGTGCTCGTGCTCTCTCTCTCTCTCTCTCTCTCTCTCTCTCTCTCTCTCTCTCTCTCTCTCTCTCTCTCTCTCTCTCTCTCTCTCTCTCTCTCTCTCTCTCTCTCTGTGTCCCCCCCGTGGGCTCGAACTGACAACCTCCGGCACGAGAGGCGACATTCTAACGTGAGAGCTAAAACCAAAAGGCCCTCGCTTCCATCTCTCTCTCTCTCTCTCTCTCTCTCTCTCTCTCTCTCTCTCTCTCTCTCTCTCTCTCTCTCTCTCTCTCTCTCTCTCTCTCTCTCTCTCTCTCTCTCTCTCTCTCTCGCTCTCTCGCTCTCTCTCTCTCTCTCTCGCTCTCTCTCACACACACAAATCTCAGATCGTAAATGGTATGGTCCTTCAACTTGATCATTACTATAGAATGTACCTGTGTGAGGTAGGTCAGCTCTCCCAAATCATCATAGCTGATCTCCTGCTTCATTCCGATGACGGCATCCACCTCTTTCTGCACTCTGGGGAAACACGGGACACAACCTCCACGTCAAACCTCCCCGTTATGAATCAACCATGACAGTGTGCTGCTTCCTCCCTTCTGGTACTTCCTCGTACTTCTCCAGGATGTCAGGGTGTCTTCCCAGTTCCATGATGCAGAACGCCAGCTGATTGGCTGTGGTTTCCTGTCCTGAAAGTAGATTAATATCTTAATAGAAGAAAAAAAATCTAAAGCAGTCCAGGTCCATCATGTCTCATCGTGTCCACACCACCGGGAAGTCACAATGGCTCACCGGCGATGAAGAAAGTCACAAAGTTGTCCAACATGACGTCCTCGTCTTCTTTTGTCAGCTGCTCCTCTGCCAGAAAAAATAAATAAAATCCAATCAATCAAATGATCTATCAAACGGTATTGTTCAAGGACCTCACGTATTTCACTTTGAAAGGTACTAATCCGTGGTCAACGAAGGTCAATAATCCATCCGTGAACTGAACAGTGTCAAACACAAAGCAGTGACGGTTCAGTGTAACTACAATACTGTACTGTTGGACTATAATGGGACTGTTCTGTTTAACCGTGTAACTACAAAACTGTATTGTGTCAATACTGCATTACCTAGTTACATGTTCATCACACTGCGCCTTTTTGTACAAGATTCTAAATTCAAGATTAAAGGTTTTTTTATACATTATATAAGTACAATGGAATGCTTCCTCCCTATCCCCCCCCCCCCCCCCGCAGAATGAATGTACTACAACTTAACACAATATACTATACTATGTACTATATAAACACAATACAACACTATACTATGGCAAGACTGTACACAATAAAAATAACAATTTAATTGTGAACACAGTGCAGCAACTGTAATGAGTCCAGAAAGTCCAGCAACAGTATGAAAGTGTATGATAGTGTAATGTAATAAGAATGACATATGTTATGGACATACACTGGTGATTTGCCCTACATCTGTTATTACATTTTTGCTGACCTGTTTATTTAGTTTAGCTTAGTTTTCTTTTTTCATATTTTATATTTTGTATTCTTTGTAAGAGTGCATTGAGGATTGCCAGCCAATTTTGTTGTATAATGACAATAAAGGCATTCTGATTATGAAAAACCAAGGTCACTTCAATCTGTGCAAAGCATCATTAAATATTAAGTCCTTATATATATATATTTTATATATATATATATATATAGACATATATATAACAACATATATATAACAAATACAACAACAATATATATAACAACATTCTTAAAAATATTGTTCTGAATTTGCAGTCAATTGGGGTGGGGAATATATGGTCCTGCATGCCATCACTAGAATGCCATCGAGTCTAAGAAGTCAGCGAGGCCAGATGCTTTAGTCAGTGTAACCATATACGGATGTGTTTCAATGGACCCAGAGGTTATGAGACAGGAAGACGTAGAACAGACCTCATCCGCACAGCAAGAGGCCCCCTGTGCCTGGTACGAGTAGACGAGTGTCCATGGAAACCAAATTGAATCCCCTAACCCTAACACCCATTGGACAAGTCAGACAGCGACAGCTCACGAGAGCCAATCAGGAGAAGCTTTCCCTTTAAGGAGGGGAAGCACTACGCGTACACAGGTCTCACTTTAGTGACTGACCTCAGATTCATGTACTTTACTCTGCTGTTGCAATGTTTTACCAGAATAAACTCCTGTTTTAGATGGAGATTTCCTCCATCTTATCTCCGTACTCACTGGTATCACCATGTGGACCATGTTTTTTTTTACATCTTATTTAACCACATTATATATTACCATGCACTTTGCTGTAACATTTGCACTCTGGTCAGATGCCAAATCATTTTCGCTGTATTCTAATCTAATCTAATCTAATGTGGTGACTATGATGCTTACCAATAACAAGACACGTACTGGTGCCACCCTTTACTTGCTTTCATCCCACAACTCACATGAGACTGGAATAGCCTAAACGGACCATTTGGACACATTTTCAATGAATCAAGTGACACCACCTTGTCCCGCTGATTTGATGATCTGCGTGAGGATGTCTTTGGGAACGTTGTCTCCGCTCTGGATGGCGGTTCTCCGCTCGGAGATGCAGGCCGCTCCTGCTGAGCGCAGGAGCTGGCAGGCCTCCCTCACCTCCTTGATGAAGGGGCGGTTCCAGGGTTTCAGCTGGAGGATGTCAGATGTTAACACGTCAATCACAGAAGCACCCCCCTGCTTAGTCATGAACCGGTCCGGTCGTCGGTTCCGCACACATCCGAACAAGGACTACCAGGTTCAAGGATAGTTTTAATCCACAGTGCAGTGCGCCTACTGAACTGCAAGGAGTGCTGCCACTATCATAACACTGTCATACATATTACATTACACTATTATACACTATCATAATTTGCTGGACCTTCTGGACTCATTACAGTTACTGCACTGTACTGCACTGTATTCATGATGCTGCTGCACTACTGGCACTTTAAAATGCTTTTTAAATATTTTTTGCACAATTCAACACATGTACATATCATCCTATCATCCATCTTATCACCTTATTGTTATTTGTATTGTGTACAGTGTTGTTATAGTATAGTGGTGTATAGTATAAGTATAGTATATAGTACATAGTACAGCATATAGTGTTACATTGTAGGAGATGTATACTGCAGGAGGGAATGGGGAGTAAGCATTCCATTGTACTTGTTGCATATGGCAAATAAAAACCTCTTGAATCGAGAATCGGAAATCTTGTAGAGAGAGAGAGAGAGAGAGCTAGGGGTTTCAACTTCCACCAAAGAGTTTGTGGGTTTGATTCCCAATGTCTGCAGCTCACCTTGAGCAGGATGCCTAACCCCTAACCACTCCATAATGGCACAGTATTTAAAGTAAAAGTGATTAAAGTGCCTATTAAATAGTAATACGGTATGTGTATAGTATGTGTCATGGACGCCCACGGCAGGTGGAGTAAACTTCACTCCCCGACGCCCAAAAGAAGATGTTGTAGCGATGAAGCTATAGATAGCTATAGAAGCTATGTACAAAGATTTTGGTAAAAAAATAAAAAAAAACATGTACATTCTACACATGTAAATATCATTTATCAGTCACTTTGCTGTTCTGTTTTGGTTTATTTGTAGTGTATATATTATTTTTATGGTGTTGTTTTGAAGATGTATACTGCGGGAGGGAATGGGGAGTAAGCGTTCCAATGTACCTGTTGCAATTATAATAAATAAAATAAAAAATAAATAAAATAAATAAATATCTTGTATCTTGTAAAGCCTGTGGGTTTTAGCTTCTCACGTTGGAGCGTCACATATGCAGTGTGACCAAATATGTACAATACATTACATTACTCTACAGTCATTTAGCAGACGCTTTTTCCCCAAGCGACTTACTAAATAGTGTGTTTCAACAAAGGGAAGGTAAGAGAACAACTCGTCACCAGAAGTCAAAAGAGCATTTAATGTCTCCAAGAACTGAACCAGTGCTCATCAGGTAGAAGTACAATAAGTTCAGGTAAAAGTACAGTAAGGTAAAAGTACAATAAGTTGGCAAACAATATATAACAATATCTAGAACAATAATCCGGGTAGTATATTGATGTCATACCTGAAAAAAGATGTCTTGGGTGTAAACGACGATGCCTTTCAGACAAGTGTCAATGGCTTTGGGGAAAGGTGAGTTGTCAAGGTCTAACTCCATTCCAAAGGCCACCTGTATGTTAGCAATAGAACATCAGTAGAACGTTTTTAGTCAAAAGTCAAAGTCAAGTCAAGTTTATTGTCACTTCACAGTTTACACAAGTATAAAGCAGTGATGTGAAAATCTTATGTGCAAAACCCGACGACAGACAGCAGTTATAAAAATAAGATAAAATAAAAACAGAATAGAATAAAATAAGTAAAAAAAAGTACAAAAGTACAAAACTGTATAAAGTTAAATATATAAAAGTAAAAATGCAATTTATAAAATGCAATATATCGGCACAGAAAAAGAGCAATATGTATATATATAAATCAATGTAATCAAATATACATTGTTATATGCTATACGCCCTTGTTCAGCAGCCTGATGGTCTGACTGTGGAAGCTATCTCTGAGTCTATTTGTACGCCACTTGATACTGCGGTATCGCCTGCCTGACGGTAACAGTGAGTACAGTTTGTGGCTGGGGTGGGCAATGTATTTTACGTCTTTGTGGAGGAAAAGTTCTGTGCGCCTTGTTTAGGTCGAGTACCTTGCTGATAACATCTAGGGTCACACGGTTGACTAACTGCAGCATCTTTGCTTCTTGTTTGCTATCCGCTAACTTGGTGAGTTCATCCATGAGGTATTCGGCCCTCTCGTTGAAGGTTCCCAACAGGCCCCTGAGGTACCTGGAAGGGATGCCAGAAGTCTGAGTTGGCGCGTCAGCACGGAAAATTATTTCAAGGAGATTGTGTGTATCCAGAATGCATTTCATCAGAATGCATGTCATTAGTGCTTGTTTTATTGCATTGCAGTTTTTATCCACGGGCAGTATGCCTACTGAGTGCTGCCACTATCAAAACATTGTCATTAACATTACACTATCATACTTTTGCTGGACTTTCTGAACTCATTACAGTTACTGCACTGTTCTGCACTGTACAGCACTGTATTGATGATGCTGCTGCACTACTGGCACTTTAAATGCTTTTCAAATGCTTTTTGCACAATTCAAAACATGTATATGTATACTTTATTGTTTTTTTTGTGTACAGTATAGTATAGTGTTGTATAGTATATAGTGTATAGCATATAGTGTTCAATTGTAGGGAATTCATACTGCAGGAGGGAATGGGGAGTAAACATTCCATTGTACTCGGTTGCATTTGGCAAATCTTGAATCTTGAATTGTGAATCTTGCCGTAGTGCGGCGGTGGTGTGTGGTGTATGGTGCATACTGTCCATGTCCCCTTCACTGGGGTCCACTTACAGACTGCTGAAGGCGGGGTCCATGATCCGTCGTTGTTTATACCACTGCTCGTGGTCAGTGACTGTAACCAACCCATTCCCCAGTAACCTGTCGTGTAGGCAGAAGAGACATGTCAACCTTCTGTCATACCATGAGCTGAGAACTAAGCACCGACAAAAAAACATTGTTTGCCCGTTACGTGTTTTGCTGTTTCCGTGCGTGTGCGCGCGTGTGATTGTGATCTAGAGGCTGTACTGTTATTGTACACTCATGTCTTGCTCCAAGTTGCTTTACTTTTGTTTCCCGACTTCCGATGACATTTAACAAACGTCATCGTTGTTCATATTTCTGCATTTTAAAGACGTAGCCTAATTTGATCAAACTCTATATAGAGAGCACTATACCATAATAACATTACATCATGCATTGGTGTGTGTGTGTGTGTGTGTGTGTGTGTGTGTGTGTGTGTGTGTGTGTGTGTGTGTGCGTGCGTGCGTGCGTGCGTGCGTGCGTGCGTGCGTGCGTGCGTGTGTGTATAGTGGATAGAATGTTTCGTATTTAGCAGTATACACAATGAGATTACCTCGCTCCAAAAAGTCCCCAGAGTAGCTTGTATATCCGTTTTTCTTTTGGGTACTTCGGAGACATCAAAATGTTCTGCGATCACAATCAGAGAGAGGTGAGACGGTGATAAAGAGCCAACGTGCGTTGACCTTTTGCACTCATTATTATTAATATAAATAAATGAATACGCTTAATCTTTTACCTTGATAGTCTCCGGGCAGGTCACAATTATGATAACAAAGTGTAAAACATTTATCCTAACAACCGGCCCATACATTTCAGCCCTGTAAAATAAAATAAAAATACATCTTCTAAAATGCATGTTTATCACACATAGGGTTTACCGTAGTTGCAGGAATAGCTGACCTCGCCCACTGCAGTAGATTAGATTAGATTAGATTAGATTAGATTAAAATGTATTGTCATTGCACAGCACAGCAAAGTACAATACAGTACAGCTAAAAGAATAAGTAAAAAAGTAAGTAAGTAAGAGTAAGTAAATTAGTAAGTAAGTCAACGTACCACTGTACGTATAAGTCGTGGAGATTGTTTCTCCTTTGTGTTTCCCTTAACATTGTTGACACATGCCCGAAGACGAAACTGCAACGATGCAAAGTACATAAGCATTTTTTTGTTGGGTTAATCTTGCTTACTAAAATGACGGAGAAATAAAGTAATCCTATAAGATAAGAGCTCTTACCCGTCTCTCGGTGGCCCTGGGATATGGTCATATTTCAGGTGAATGTGTTTAATGTATAAACAATAACCAAGAAATGCCACCGCAATCACCACGGATAGATACACCATCGCATGACAGGCCCAGTTCATCAGAAGGTAAAATAGACCCATTTTTAAGTTTGTTTTATTTGTAAACTTCTTTTATAAACCGATTGTGGAGCGTCCACGTCGTTTTTCCTGGTATGGCTTTTATATTAACACCGTGGAGGAGGTGCCGTCTTTTCGTGACGTCACACACACATATATATATATATATATATATAGTGTAGGAATTGCGAAGAGTGTGAGGAGATTATTCCACAACGTTTTTATTGAACTGAAGCAAAAAAATAAACTTACGAATAAACTTAACTCGAATAAAACAAAACCCAAAGCACGTCACTCGATCCTCTTTTAAAGGCCCAGTGTCTGTACGTTCCCACTAGAGGTGGCAAAAGAGGATTCCTTTCTGGGATCCAGTTAACTTCGTTCAGTTTCACCTAAAACAACTAGCTCTTTTAGATCGTTCGCAAACTAGTTGTCAGTGTCACTCCCGGTGCATCACTCCCGGTTGTAGTTTCTATGTAGTTCCCTTTACCTTTACACATCAGGCATGTGGGGGAATAACGTTTTAATAAATCATGTGTTTCTCTAACACGCAGGTTTTGTTTCCATGTGTAAAATGTAGTCACTGCGTCGTTCAGGTGCAGTTTATGCCGTGAACGATTTGTTTTACAACCCGTCAGACAAGCCGTTGAACGACTCGTTCATTGAGCGACTCGTTCATTGAGCGACTCGTTCATTGAGCGACTCGTTCATTGAGCGACTCGTTCATTGAGCGACTCGTTCATTGAGCGACTCGTTCATTGAGCGACTCGTTCATTGAGCGACTCGTTCATTGAGCGACTCGTTCATTGAACGAGCCTGCCCGCGAGGCACTTTAATAAGTCACTTCTGCGAAACCAATAATTTAAAAAAAACAACCAAGTGAACGAACGAACGAGATGGAATATGGGAATGAACGAGTCGTTCTCGGTCACTGAAAAGACCCATTCGTTAAGACTCGTTCGTTCACGAACGACACACCACGAATCCCCACAGGCAAGCAATGACCATGTTAATAGTCCTCTATAATATATATAAATTACGTAGTCTGAGACTTATAATATTAGACACGATAAGATAATATAATATAATACATTAAAACATAATATATGATAAATATACCTAATTATATAATATAATTGAATGGTACTCTATATTATGTTATATTATTATTATTATTATTATTATTATTATTATTATTATTATTATTATTATTATTATTATTATGTTGTTGTTATGGTATGTTATATTATATTTGATTATATTGTATTATGTAATATTATGTTATATTATATACTATTATGTTATGGTATGTTTTGGTATGTTATGGTTTGTTATATTATATGTTAGATTATGTTAGATTGTATTATATAATTTTAGGTTATATTATAGAATGTTTTATGTTATATAATTTAACGTTATGTTATGTTATGTTATGTTATGTTATGTTATGTTATGTTATGTTATACACACACAGCCTATTACAAGCACAGAAAGGTGGCGCCCCTTTCTGGTTACTATGGAAACAACGAATATACATACATTGGCAGATCTGACATGACAAACGTGACAAAAACGCAGTTGAATGTCGTGTAGTGTATTTGTATACCCTAAGTATAAAACTAAAACACTATCTGTGATACTGTATGCATTGTAAGGGCCATGCGTGTTGAGGAGACCAAAGGGCGTTGCCAGGGATACGACCCTGGGGTTTGTGCTGGTAAACTTTTGACGTCACAATGAAGACACCGTGACCAACCAGAGTTGTGGATACTGGTTGTACCTCTCAGACCAATAGTATTAGTCTATGTTTGTTTACTTTGACCAATAATGTTTATGATTCTATTTTCTATATAATAGTTTGGTAAAGGAGCGCGTCGCCAGTATGTGAATTGGCACGGCAGGTAGACTCCGTCCTGCTGCAGTATAGATGCTTTCATTTGATGCTTTTGTTCAATAAAGATATTGAACTTAGTATCCGGACCTCTCTTAAAGATTCTTATTTCCTACCCTTAAATAAATAAAAAGACTGAGAAGAGTTGGAATTTGCATTCGTGATGGAACAGGAGCAACATGAAGCTACAAAGCCAAGGCAAGCGACCAAGTGGATGGCGTTAGCTCCTTGTTAGCCTCTAGTCCTGTTCAGTGGTTACTACGGTAGTTAGCCGAGCGCATCTTATGCCAAACCGTAATGTTTCGAAAAGAAGCCCGTGAATGAATTTAACTTATGTTTCAATGTTCATTCATGTTTCAATGGCTTATTAGTAACACGATTGTTGTGTTTTCTCTGCATGTTTGTATGTCACCATCTTTTTTGTAATGTAAAGCGTATTTGAGCATCTTCAAAAGTCCTATATAAATTAAATGTATTATTATTAATAATACTGACTTAATGTGCTGACTTAATGACTAAATGACAGAGGGTCCAGAGGATAGACCAGTTGAGTTGAACACACGGCTTGCATAGACAGTAATTGCTGTACAGTAATACCGCTTCTTTCTTCCTTTTTAGGCCGGTGGACAATGCAAACCACTCGGGTATACAGAGTTCTGAAAGGCAGAGAGAAGCAGAAAGCACACCTCACGTCACTTCAACTGCATCCAGAGAGGTAGAGTCATCGGCCTCCTGCACACACACACACACACACACACACACACGCACACGCACACGCACACGCACACGCACACGCACACGCACGCACCTTGTAACATATTATGTGTTTCTTGTTGGAATTGTGTAGCTACTGCTTTACTTGTCAGGTGTCGGACGAGAGAGATCATTACCTGTACTGGGGGCCCGGGAAAAAGCCCACACTTCTGAAGCAGCTCGAGGGGTACATCAAGAAAGAGCTGAACACCCTTGGCTCAGCGGAACCTCAACGGCAGGAGCTCAAGCTACAGGTCTGTTTGCTGGCATCACTTCTAATATGATGTATTTGAACATACGGTAAACACACACACACACACACACATACACATACACACATACATACATACATACATACATACATACATACATACATACATACATACACGCTTGCCATAACCCCTTCCAGATGATATTTGGCTTCACGTACAGGTCTACTGCAATGCCTTCGCTCGTTTGATTGAGGAGTTCACGATCTACCAACCCCTCCTCTGTGCCATCAAGAAAGAATATGAAACCACTCTGGGTTTGCTTTTGTTTTTTTTCTTTTAGTTTTAATTGACTATATGGTCACCGTCACATAGTGACCGCACTGCTCTATGAACACTCTATGTTCATATTTATTGTATGTAGTATAGTATATAGTATATATTATAATGTATATAGTGTTTATAGTAAAGTATTGTTTAGTATAGTATAGTATAGTAGTATAGTACAGTATTGTTGTTGAAATCAATACTGTGGGAGGGAATGGGGAGTAAGCATTCCATTGTGCTTGTTACACATGGCAAATGAAAACATCTTGAATCTTGAATCATACGGCATATCGGCATCATATATTCCAATAAGGGGAAGAAAAATAAATGGAAGACGAAAAACATTGAGCAGAGAATTCACTATTTTTAAATAGGTGTGTCTGTGCATTCAATAGGTGACACGGGCTTTACTCTAAAGACCTCAAACGAAGCCACTGTACTGTTGTTTCGTTGTATTGCCCAGTGCGCCTGCAGGATCGGATCAAGGAGCTGAAGCAGCTCGAGTCGCGCATGAGGCTGGTGACCGAGGAGTGTGACAGGAAGGTCCAGAGGCGCTGGGACGACGGCCAGGCCCAGGTCAGGGCCCTGCAAGAGGCCAACAGACAGCTTCAGAAGGACATGGACGAGGCCAGGGAGAGAGAGGAAACCCAGAACGTCGTGGTACACGGACACATCTGTTTTATTTCTCCTCCGTTACCGAGGCATCACCGCTGGCCTCTTTTGTTTTTGCGCCCATGTAGTTTTTCTCCCATCAAGTCTTCCGTGAAATCCTTGTTCCTTTTCTCTTTCAGTCTCATACATATGTTTGGTCCTCATCAATCGGATACGCTCATTAAATGATCCTCAATGACAACACAAACCACATACAGCAGCTGCTCTGTATTATATATATATATATATAGATATATATATATATATATATCTATATATAGATATATATATCTATATATAGATATATATATCTATATATAGATATATAGATATATATAGCAACAACCTACACATTTTCTATAGAAAATAAAGTTGGGTGACAGCTGTGTGCCCTAACAACCTGTCACTTCTCTGTGTAAAGAACCATTGTTTTCCTGCACGCTGCTTCCTCTCTCCTTGCAAAACACACTCCTGGTCCTCCTTGTATCCCCCTCGAAGTCGCCGCATATTCTCACCCAGTCTCACCCCTCTCTCTCTCTCCCCCCCCCCCCCCCCCCAGGTGGACCGTCTCCAGCGCGATCTGGCCACTCAGTACCAGCAGTACCGAGAGGAGCAGAACTCGTGCAGGCTGCTGTTGTTCAAGCTCAGTCTGTGCAGCTGCTTGCCTGCCGAGGAGGACAAGGACCAACACGCATGTGAGGCAGAGGTGTTCATGGACCAACACGAGCTGGGATGATGTCATCTATTCAGGGGCATTTGGGGCGGCGGTAGCCCATCACATCTGTTGGGACTTGGGGATTGGGAACCGGGAAGGTCGCTGGTTCAAGTCTCCCCCCCGAAACACCCTGGGCACTGCCGAGGTGCCCTTGAGCAAGGCCCCAGACCCCCTACACTGCTCCCCCGGGCAGCTGTATATACAATAGCTGCCCACTGCCCCTGATACTAGGATGGGTTGAATGCAGAGAAACAAATTGTATGTGATCAATCAAGAGGATTCAATCCTCCAGATTTAGATTTATTCAGCCCAGGATCACAGCAGAAAGTACAGGACAGTAGAAAGTAGAACATGAGTGTAAATAAGAGTAGTAAAAAAAAACTGCAAAACTCCCACCCCCCTCCGCCCAATGTAGACGAGGAGGACAAGGATCCGGTGATGCTCCGGTTGGCGCTGAAGGCGTGTCGAGCGGACCTGACCAAAGCACATGCGGAGCTGGCTGGGATCCGGGCGGAGCGCGGGCAGGTGGTGCCTCGCTGGGACTGGGACGCACTGGAGCAGAAGCACGAATGCACCCTGCTACAGGTACCGCAGACCAGCACCTCTGTGCGCTGTGTCCGGAATCACTCCCTACTGCCTACATAGGGCGCTACATAGTGATATAGCGATATATCACTCCCTACTCGCTACACAGTGCAATACATGATGATATAGTGATAAATACCTCCCTACTGCCTACATAGTGCAGTACATGGTGATATAGGGATTATTCACTCCCTACATAGTGCACTACATGGTGATATAGTGATAAATCACTCCCTACATAGTGCACTACATAGTGATATAGTGATAAATCCCTCCCCACTCCCTAGATAGTGCAGTACATAGTAATAAATCACTTCCTACATGGTGCTCCCTACTCCCTACTTAGTACACTACATGGTGATATAGTGATAAATCACTTCCAACTCCCTACATAGTGCACTACATTGTAATATAGTGATAAATCACTCCCTACTGCCTACATAGTGCACTACATAGTAATAAATCACTCCCTACATGGTGCGCTACATAGTCATATAGTGATACATCACTCCCTACTCCCTACAAAGTGCACTTTATGGTGATATAGTGATAAATCACTCCCTACAAAGTGTACTACATAGTGATATAGTGACAAATCCATCCTCACTCCCTAGATAGTGCAGTACATGGTGATATAGTGAGAAATCACTCCCTACATAGTGCACTTCATAGTGATAAATCACTCACTACATAGTGCACTACATGGTGATATAGTGATCAATCACTCCCTACTCCCTACACAGTGCACTACATGGTGATATAGTGATCAATCACTCCCTACTCCCTACTTAGTGCACTACATGGTGACATAGTGATAAATCACTCCCTACTCCCTACACAGTGCACTACATGGTGATATAGTGATCAATCACTCCCTTCTCCCTACTTAGTGCACTACATGGTGATATAGTGGTAAATCACTCCCTACTCCCTACACAGTGCACTACATGGTGATATAGTGATAAATCACTCCCTACTTAGTGCACTACATGGTGATATAGTGATAAATCACTCCCTACTCCCTACACAGTGCACTACATGGTGATATAGTGATCAATCACTCCCTTCTCCCTACTTAGTGCACTACATGGTGATATAGTGGTAAATCACTCCCTACTCCCTACACAGTGCACTACATGGTGATATAGTGATAAATCACTCCCTACTTAGTGCACTACATGGTGATATAGTGATAAATCACTCCCTACTCCCTACACAGTGCACTACATGGTGATATAGTGATAAATCACTCCCTACTCCCTACTTAGTGCACTACATGGTGATATAGTGGTAAATCACTCCCTACTCCCTACACAGCGCACTACATGGTGATATAGTGGTAAATCACTCCCTACTCCCTACTTAGTGCACTACATGGTGATATAGTGGTAAATCACTCCCTACTCCCTACACAGTGCACTACATGGTGATATAGTGATCAATCACTCCCTACTCCCTACTTAGTGCACTACATGGTGATATAGTGATAAATCACTCCCTACTCCCTACACAGTGCACTACATGGTGATATAGTGATAAATCACTCCCTACTCCCTACTTAGTGCACTACATGGTGATATAGTGGTAAATCACTACCTACTCCCTACATAGTGCACTACATGGTGATATAGTGGTAAATCACTCCCTACTTAGTGCACTACATGGTGACATAGTGATGAATCACTCCCTACTCCCTACATAGTGCACTACATGGTGATATAGTGGTAAATCACTCCCTACTCCCTACTTAGTGCACTACATGGTGACATAGTGATGAATCACTCCCTACTCCCTACTTAGTGCACTACATGGTGATATAGTGATACATGGCGCGTTGGCCATTTTTGTAGTCCTGCCCAAATGTATAGTGAGAATTGTTATACCCTGTGTAGAGCACTCAACGTGTCCCACAATGCATCGTGAAAAGTAGTGTCCAATTTATGGTCACTACTCACTACTCACCCACACACATGTAGACCATCATGCATTGCGCTGAAAGAAAAACGTCAAACCAACATAGATCTGACATCTATGTGACAGCAGTGACGTCATTAACAGACTCCAGTAGTGTCCCAAAGTGTTTGTTTTTTTAAATTTTGCAGATGAACTCACTTTATAGTACATTGAACTCCTACTCATGTAGGGAGTAGGGGTTAGGGAGTGGGGGGGGGGGGGTTTGGACACAGCCTACTGAGGGTGCGTCCTGTGGTGGGTGGGTGTGTGTGTGTGTGTGTGTGTGTGTGTGTGTGTGTGTGTGTGTGTGTGTGTGTGTGTGTGTGTGTGTGTGTGTGTGTGTGTGTGTGTGTGTGTGTGTGTGTGTGTGTGTGTGTGTGTGTGTGTGTGATGGTTGCCTCCCCCTGTGTTTTCCAGTTGAAGAGCCTACAGGAGGATTTGGACCAATTGAAGAGTGAACACGATGCCCCCCTCGAGGTCGATCAGAGAGACGCCACACAGGCCAAGAGCCAACAGGTAAAACCGGATAGATGAATACGTTATGTTCATGTGTTCTCAATGTGTTGTGAATGTGAATATGACTGAAATTGGTTTCTATGACTATTACAAAATGTTTGTTTTCTTTGTTGTTGTTAGTAACATGTTGTACCTTTGTGGTCACATTCTCTTAAAGCACTGACATTAATTGCTATTATATTGTATTTATGTTGTTCCCATATATATATATATATATATATATATATATATATATCTTGCCACCTGTGCATTTCTCACCAATATACTGTAGTTTTTTATATTATATAAAACTAAACTAATACTAAAAAGTAATATATAATATTGACAATATGTAGTCCTTTTCACAAACAGATGTTTCTGTAATTAGGCTAATCAGGTTTGACTGATCCGGGTCTGATGCGGACACCTACATCTCATCATGAGATGCAGTGTGTTTTATGAAATTGATATCTTGCAAGAGGGTTTCCAGGTTAACGATGTAAGGAGTTGTTTACACCGTGGGCCTTAGTCGAGAAGTAGTTCAAACCACTTTTGTTAGGAGGGAGATGGGGAAGACGGCAGCCAGGCCCTGAAGGGGGCGAGGGAGCCGTCACTGGATGAGAGGCCGCTGGACATCGACCAGCTCCGAGAACAGCTGGACGGGAAGGGGTAGGCAGGACACACACACGCACACGCACACGCACACGCACACGCACACGCACACGCACACGCACACGCACACGCACACTAGTACAATAGACCCCATGGGCCTTGATTATCAGATGAGGCTGCTTAATCCAGCCACCAACCACACACACTCCACAAATATAAATTGAGTTTCCACTTGGAAAGCTTGGAAAGCAAGTTTCACTTCACTGAATAGCAGGAACATGTGTCCATGTCTAATTTGACTACATTCTTTGCATTTTTTTTGTCTATTTATTAATATTTTCTATTTTATGTTTGTAAGTGCGACTGTGAAGATTGCTAGGGAATTTTAATGGACTTGTACAATGACAATAAAGGCATTCCGATTCTGATTCAGATTGTAACGTGGACTGTAGTTCCTTGTTTTTATATTGCCACTAGAGGGCGACAACAGTACACCTAGTAGTTGAACAAGATGGTCCACTTAACGGCACTGCCTCATTTCCACAATGCTCTTGTTGTCTTGTCCTTGACACGTTTGACAGGCTGGTGTCAGTTGCAGACTTGCACGCTGCCCTGAAGTCATTGAGACCAGCTCTAGAGTCAGCTGCCATAGACCAGACCCTCAGCCTGGCCTTCCAGGTGAGTCGCGACAACACAGATGCAGCTGAGACGCTAGTCGTCGACGACACTTGACGACTGTAATGTTATGACCATGTTCACTAAAAGGGGAAGATGCATGGCTGTATGATGATTCATAATGCTTGCATCGTATTATTGCATTGGTATTATTGTGTGGCACAAGTTATATTGTAGTAAGTGTTAAGTATTGTTGAAAGTATTTTTTCACAATTATTAGAATGTTCAGCCCTAGCAGTTTGATCAAATGAGAATGGACAAGGAAATGTATTTTTCGAGCCGTAATCACTTTATTGTACTAATGCAGTACAGATTCAGATTTGTCACATGTATAAGGTACAGTGTACAATGTACAGGGAAATGCTATTGGCAGCTACAGCTGTGTGCAAAATTACAAAAATGACACAATATTATATATTTACATAGTTGCAGCATTTATTAATCTGACAGTATAAATATAAAGTGTTAAGTGTGTGGTGTAGTGCAGACGGTCCAGTTTCTGTGGAAGTTGGGGGCAGGGGGGTAAAGAGTGTAAAGTGTATAGGAAAGTGTGGTGCAGAGTTTTGACTTGAATTCACTGGCAGGTGGACAAGGAGGAGCTGGATCAGAACCGCCCACAGCTGGACACGGAGGTTCTGCTGCAACGTCTCGCCGTCTCCCCCATGACCGGTCCTCCACCGCCGTGAAGGGCAAAGCTTCCAAAGAACCTATAGGGAAAGGCTCGTCCCCCTTGTGATGATCTGATGTTTGATGCACAGACTTCCTATCCGCTATATGAAGTAAATCATTTTGTGTTTTAATTCATGACGTGGTCACGTTTTTTCCACTTTGATGTCTTCGGCTTCAGGATGCACACAATGACACAGGTTGAACCTTACTGGACCAGACACATGGGGCACAGGGGTAGCTCAGTCTGTTGGGACTTGGCTTGGTTACCTTAGGGTCGCCGGTTCAAGCCCCCCGAAACGGACCAAGTACAGAGTGAGAACTGATACTTGGAAAAGGGTACCAGTTTGCCTCCTGGGCGCTGCAGAGGTACCCTTGAGCAAGGCACCAGTCCCCCCCCCCCCCTACACTGCCTGGGCAGCTGTATATACAATGGCTGCCCACTGCTCCTAATACTAGAATGGGTTAAATGCAGAGAAACTAATTTCACTGTGTGTGTACATCAGTGGCGAACCGTGTCTATCACACCTGGACCTTCTGTAGACCAGCCCCCCCCCCCCCCCCCCCCCGGTTGTTCTAGTCAGACAGACGTCACAGAGGCAGTCACTTCATGCGTTATTTAATTCAGGAAGATCAGATTATCGCAGCCAATTTCCAAGTTGACCATAGTTGGTAGAACACTGTCCAGTGAAGTAACACCACCACACAGGCTATCGATGAAAGGGACAGTCTAAAACGATTAACGTGAAAAGGCTTAATGTAGTTCCAAAACAGCGATCAATAATCACCAAATGTCTCTGGCATATGTCTTGTCATTAGCACTTTCACCTGTCAAAATATCAAAACCTAAATCCTACTATTACGGACGTTATGTTACATTAAGTGTTTTCCTCTCATAAAGCTGCGTTAAGACTTCCTTGCTGGCTCAATAGAGAGGAAAACACTTAATGTCACATAACGTTCATAATGGGAGGATTTAAGTTGAGATATTTTGACAGGTGAACGTGCTAATGACAAGCCTTAGTTGCGTTAAGTCTTTTCACGTTAAGCGATGCAAAGAAAGATCAAGTCAAAACTCTCAATTTAAATGCACAACAATGCTTAACAAACCCAAGACAGCCATTAACTAATCAGTCAACAAGTGTGTGGAAACAAAATGCAACAACCAGCTCAACGAGACGCAACACTGAGACAAAACCAGCAAAGACAAATCAGTCTCACTCACCAATGATGTTCACTTAAAGACCAAATCCATTCTCCTGTCCTTCTGGATGGATCGATAACCCGGTCATGAAGCTGATCACTGCTTTTCAGATCCTAAAGAAGTTACCTTTCAATAGCTATGGAAGCTAATGCAGTGAGTCTGTGGGGATTGTCCCGTTCTGTTCCTCCATATGTTTTTATAATATTAAAATGTCCTTTCCGCAGATGCAGTGGTGACAGGGATCGTCAAAACTTTTTTATAATGTCCATCTTTACACTGAATGGTCGTCTTGAAAAGGGTACTAACAACAATTCCGCAACAACATCATCTTCACCTGTTGCCATTTCGACGTAAAAAACCTACGTAGAAAAAAACCAACGTAGCACTACGCTACGCTAGCCAGTATACCTTCTAGCGCACTATGGAACTGTGGGGAAATCTGAAAGAATACGCCCATTGGCTACAAATCACTATATGATTGGTTGATCAAATTGTCAATCCAAATGTACACTCTCATTCAGTCTAAGGGCCAAAGTCATCGGGAATACTTTGGTTGAAGGATATTCTTCCCAGCAACCTAGAAAAATATCTGATCTGATTGGTTGCATTGTTTTTCCAACACAAAACCACTCAAATGCGTAGTGCATGGACCGAGAAAGACAAACAAATCAACATAACACTGTAATATAATAGATAACAACACAGATACCATTCTCATTTATTCATTTTATTTAAATTGTATTAAATTGTATTAAATTGTATTACACTTTATTACTACAATAAATTCGATTTTTTTTTTTTCATCTGAGAGTTCCAGGGTCTTCTCTGAATACCTTGAAGGCCCTGACGCTTCACCACTGGTGTACATGTGTGTGACCAATAAAGAGGATTCAAAATCCTTAAGATTTAGAAAAGAGACGTTGTTTATGTACATACATGTATAAAAACCCATTTTTTTTATTGTATTAATTGCATTATTACATGCATTTAATATTAACTTGTGAGGAAATCCATCTTAGTCTGGCCCCGTTTACCACTGTAAATCATTCATTTATCCCTCTGTAATGTGTCTTATGCGACTGATGTTTCTGATGTATTGTCATTGGGTATTGTATCATTGGGTTGTTATGTCAGAGCTCATGTAAACAACAAGTTAACAAGTTTCCTGGCAGAGTTTAAGCATTTGTTTTGTCCTTTGTCCAGGTATGTCATTGAACATGTATTGCACAACTCTCCTTTTGTTATGGCTCTTTCCTGGAATATTATATTGTGGTGTGTGTGGGGAGAGGAGGTCATGTAAATAACGTGTCGCCTGACAGACTATGTATTTATCTTATCTAAATCTAAATCTGGAGGATTGAATTCCTCTTCATTGGTCACATACATGTACACACACACACACACAGTGAAATCGGTTTCTCTACATTTAACCCATTGTAGTATTAGGAGCAGTGGGCAGCTATTGTATATACAGCTGCATAGGGAGCAGTGTAGGGGTCTGCTGCATTGCTCAAGGGCACCTGGACAGTGCCCAGGTGTTTTGTGGACTTGAACAGGTCAAACACGCCGTTGGGCTGTTGAGTGGACTTAAAAATGCAGCGCAGTCCTCTCAGCGGTTGATGGATTCAGTGCTTAGGGACATGCCGTTCGTCCTCGTCCACTTAGATGACACTCTCGCCGCATCTCTTTATGAGGCTCTTCACCGACACCGCCTGATCATCAACCCGGCAAAGTGTACTTTCAGGGTTGATGGTGTGAGGACAACAGCCTCGCACTGAATGTCAGCTAGATCAAGGAGCTCATCGTGGACTTCAGGAGCCACCGGGGCACCCACTCTACCATCAGCCTGGACGGGACACCGGTGGACCCGCAACACGGAGGTCATGCTGAAGAAGGCACACTAGTGCTCTGCGGTGCCTCAGGAAAAGCGGTATAAGAAAAAAAAAAAGCCATCCAGAGGGTCGTGAGGACGGCAGAGAAGATCATCAGGTATGCACTTCCATGCATTGAGGAGATCTTTAGGACCAGATGTCGGAAGAAGGCCGTCTCCATCACAACCACCCTGGGCACCATCTCTTCTCCCCCCTACCGTCTGGTCGCCGGTTGCGTAGCATCCGTACAAGGACTAGCAGGTTTAAGGATCGTTTTTATCCACAGGCAGTGACCTACTGAACTGCTAGGAGTGCTGCCACTTTCACTTTCATAACATTGTCATTACCATTACACTTACATACTTTGCTGGACTTTCTGGACTCATCACAGTTACTGCACTGCACTGCACTGTATTCATGATGCTGCTGCACTACTGGCACTTTAAATGCTTTTGAGACATTTTTGTTTGGTTGTTTGAAACAACCAAAAAACACATGTACATATGATTTAAGTCACTTTGCTGCTCTTTTTTTTGTTTCTTTCTGTTAAGTGTAAGTGTTAATATGTCTGTATGTAACTGCACTATAACTGTTCCGCAGTAAGAGGGCGCTATAGGCGTAAGGAGGCGCAGCTATTGTAGCTGACGTCAGGTGTCAGATATAAGGGATTGTTCCCCCCCCCCCTTCTATCTCTCTAGCTCTCACGGAGAGCGGGTCAAGTGGTGCAATGCACATATGAAAATAAACCACGCCAGTTAAGGCTAAATAAGACCTCGTCGTCATAACTGGTTTCTTGCTGCACATGTGACTGTCAACAGGTTATGGGCCCAGATCACGGAAGAGCAAAATAACGATAGGTAGTTAGCTGAAAAGTGTAGGCCAGTTTAGCGGCGGGAGAACCGCGTGACACTAAAGCTAAGCTACAACCAAAAGATGGCGACCAGAGGCAGAAGCAAGTGGCCCACGTTTGACGGAAGGGCAGAAGAATACGAGCTCTGGGAAGAGCGGATGTTGTGCTGTATGCACGGATTGGGGCTGAAAAAGACTTTTGACGGGCCTCACGGGAGACATAACGGAGGCCGCGCAAGCCCTGGATACTAAGCTGAACGCCGACGCATACTGCGAGCTAGCACCACTCCTAGACAACACAAGCTTGGGGCTGATATTCCGGGACACAAAGGACAAAGGCCGAGAGAGTCTAAAAGTGTTAAGAGAACACTACATCGGCAAAGGTAGGCCCCGGATTGTATCCCTGTATATAACATTGACCGCGCTGAAGAAAGCTAGCACAGAGACCGTGACTGAATACGTCATCAGGGCGGAGCAGATCATCACGGCGCTCAAAAGTGCAGGAGAAGCACCGAGTGATGGACTGATGATGGCGATGGTTATGAGGGGACTACCGGAGATGTATAAACCGTTCACACTGTTGGTGACGCACGGTTCAGCGGACATGTCGCTGGGGGAGTTCAAGGCCAAGTTGCGGAACTTCGAGGCCTCAGAAGACTCAGACCCGGTCGCCGAGGAGGCGGGAGAAAGGGTAATGAAGGCCCGGGCAGCGCCAAAGAAAAAGACCGGACCCCCGACGGAGATGGCGTGTTGGCGTTGTGGAGAAAAGGGTCACCGAAAGGATAATTGCACAAAAACAGTTTGGTGTAGTTTCTGCAAAACTTCGGGACACGCAGACAGAGGCCGTGTTCCATTTCAGGGTCTGCAGCCTTAAGGCTGCTTCAAAAACTTGTGAAATGGGACGGTCTAGCCTACAAAGTACTTCCTGAATGCGTCACGAAGCGCCACGCCCACCGTCGTTGCGCGCTGACCAGAGCCGCGGTGCGTGTAAAAAATGCAATTGGTTTCAGTACTACTTTTAAGTGATGAAGTTAAGGAGCTGGAGTTTCACCGCCGGCGTCGACGTATTTTATTATTTCGGCTAAGAGACAACCATGGGCAGGTAAATAAAGATTTGTTAATCTTGGTAAAGTGGTGTAAAGTGAAAAACTTAACAAAGCAACAATTTAGACAAGTTAGCTAACGTAGTTTATATGGCTAATGTAAGTAAACTTTGACAATATCATTTATTGTATTTGGAAAACCTTAACCTTAACCATACTTTCATATATTACACTTTAATATACCAAATTGTTTTGTTATAGGTCGAGTAGACTGATGATAGATAGCCTTTAAGCCTGATCTGTCTAAGCTCTCCACAGTATGTAGCTGTTTATCTAACCATTTGTTGTCACCTTTCCCGTAACAGCCAAGAATGTACATGAGAATCAATCTCAATGTCCCTGTGCTCCTCCGTTTTTTTAATGATGAGGACACTCGGCCTGACTTTCGGCTCAGCAGGGAGGCCCTGGCTGTGCTAATGACGCTGCTGAGCCAGGAACGGAGACACGGGTGGGGTGGCACAATTGAGACCCTGGTGTTCCTCTTCTGGCTATCAAGTGGAACATCATACAGGGTGGTCTCCAGGGTCTTCGCGATGCCTCGCACCACTGTCCACCGCATTGTCCAGAGTCACTGAGGAGGTGGTGGACATTCGAGATGTTGTAATTTATCTCCCAAAGACGCCAGAAGACCTGGAGGCTATTTGCCGTGGGTTTGCAGGGCTGGCAAGACACAGGGCCTTCAACAAGGCAGGTGGCGCAATCGACGGCTGCCATGTCCGCATCGTGCCACCAGGCGGCCCTGGACGTCGGCGCTACGTCAATCGCAAATTGTTTGCATCCATTATTTTGCAGGCCGTTTGTGACCATCAGGGGCGCTTCATCGACACATACGTGGGCTGGCCCGGGTCAGTGCATGACGCTAGGGTACTCCGGCACAGCCCACTGTACAAGGAGTCGGTGTACCCTCCTCCAGGGCACTTTATTCTTGCAGATGGCGGGTACCCGTGCCTCCAACAACCCCTCCCCCTCATCACTCCCTACAAGAGGCCCATTCGAGGTGTGGCTGCCAGCGCTTTAATGGCCATCATTCCAGGGCACGCTCCATTATAGAGCGTGCCTTTGGGATGATGAAGACGAGGTTTCGGGCCATCTTCCTGCAAGCGCTGGAGGTGAAGCCCACCTTCGTACCTCTGGTAAGTAATCATTCAACAGAATCTTTTTACAATACTGGATAACAGTTAATCACACAGGAGGCATTATTATTTAGCAGGAAGTATACTTTTGTTTGAACAATGTTTTTTCAGGTCATAACAACATGTGCCATCCTCCACAACATCTGCCTGGGGGCTGGTGACATCATGCCCCCGGAGGATGAGCCTGAGGATGAGGGGGAGGATGATGTGGAGGAAGTAAGTGGTACTCCCTGGCGTGACCAGCTGTCTGCAGAGGTGTCTGCCCTGGAGGAGGCGCCCCCTGACCACGACTATTGTTAACCGGCAAGTATAATATTTAGAAAGTTATCATTCCTATTAATATATATAAATATTCATAGATATATATATATATAAATAGGTATATATGCCATTTATATTGTGGTGAGATTTATTTTGGTGGGAAAAAAGTGGAATTTTATTCTTGCCTCCTTCTGAAAATATCTTAGTGACATGGCAGCCATTGATAGCCAGCCCTGCAAACCCAGCCGATGGACGACGGCGAATTATTGTATATCGTTTTTTGTATATAGTTGTACATGTTATCAATGCATGAAATAAATTAATCACATGAAAAACAATTCAACAATTTCTTCTCATTCAAATTCATTGTATTTATTATTATATTATGGACGATTTGCAATTCTTTCCAAAAGGGTAAACAGACGTTCTGTCTTCCTCTCCTCTGCCTCTCGCTGTAATTTCATGTCCTCCCTCATCAGCTCTATAAAGTCCTCATCTCTCCCTCTCTTCCTTCTTGCTGGCGCTGGCTCTGGCTCCGGCTCCCTTTCCTCCTCCTGCTGGTCACCCACTGCTGAACTTGTCCCTGGTCTGTCATGATGGATGGAGGCAATCAGGACAGGGGGTGCAATGGGGAATGCCTCTGTCCCAACACCTCATCCATGAGGACAAACCACGGCCAAGTTGCAGCAGCGTGTTTCCCACTCACACCTGGACATTTGCAATCCTAAGGCAGAGAAAATGGCCGTTAACAACATCAGCAAAAGTGCTTTTATTAACTAGCATGATTAAAACAAACAAATATAATTTGTCCAAAATGTACATACTTTGTAGGTTGTCCCATTTCTTTTTGGCCTGCATGGGCTTTACAAACGCCAACAGGTCCAATTTTTCCAGAATTGTCCTAATCACAAAAGGGAAGCACTTATCGATCATGTCAATACAGGGATGGAAACTGAGAAGATTGGAGAAGGTGACACAGCAGGAAAAATGGGCTATTGTTGCCTTACCTCCAGGCCACACTCGCTGAGAACTTAGCCCCAGTGAACAGGGCGTCACTTTCCCCCCTTTCTATAATAAACTTGGTGGTAAGCTCATTGCTCCCTAAAACAAAACGAAATGTTAAGTTAGTTTTGCCTCACATCACCAAGCAAAAGCAGCTTCAGTAGCAACATATGAGTTAGCCAGTGTAATTGATTAGTGTAATCAATCCCCACGTGTGTAACTGTACTGGACTTGTGATATTTAACTGTCTGAAAACAAAGAAAGGCTCACAACCTTTTCTAAATGTTTTCATCTTGGTCCATTTATGTCCGTATTACGAAGTATACATTATCTATTAAATCAACACAATCTCGGCAAGATATAAGGCAACCTTTGAAAGTTTGAAAATAACATGAAGGCCAGTACAAACGTGTTGACTCAGGGCAATAAAGTAAAGTATTCCAAGTATTACTATTTAATAGAAATGTGAGGTTTTAATGTAGTGTTCTAATCACTTCTATCGTAAGCTATTACAGTGAAATCGCATTCATTTTGCGATGCCATTGTAAATTAAACAAGCGCAAAACAGTGCGCGAGCCTTCTTTCATCTTCCTCATATAGGTTTATAGCGCCTGGGAGATCAGCTGGCTCGCGCCAGCGCTTCCCATTTGCGGCTCCCGAAATCGCCGTAGCATATTTCTAAACAGGCTTTATTTGGATAAACTGACAACATATGTATAATCTACATAAGTACATTGTCGCCTAATCAAATAATAAAATTTAATAAAGTGACTGAATTACAGTGCTACAGCGAGATCTAAAACAGATTTTAGCCGGGCTCAAATTCTGTCCTGAAATTGAACACGGCCCACAATTCTGTTCGGTTGGTGCGAAATGCATTCTGGGATATTCTGGCACCGAAGGCTGCAGAAGTCTGCATCGATGCACACTTCGGCCGTGTTCCATTTCAGAGTGTGCAGCCTTAAGGCTGCATCCTTCGGCTGCATCCGAAGGCTGCAGTCTTAAGGCTGCTTCGAAGGCTGCTTCAAAAACTTGTTAAATGGGACGGTCTAGCCTACGGAGTACTTCCTGAATGCGTCACCAGCTGCGTCACGAAGCTCCACGCCCACCGTCGTCGCGCGCTGACCAGAGCCGCGGAGATAGTCCAACTAGAAGCCTCTTTTTGAGAGTTTAATAATCCGAGGAAAATCAATTGCGTGTTAAAAATGGATGATTAGTATTCAGTATTCTTTTTAACTAATGAACTTAAGGAGCTGGAGTTTCACCGCCGGCGTCGACGTTTGATGTTATTTCGGCTAAGAGAGAACCATGGGTAAATCAAGATTGGTTAATATTGGTGAAGTTATAATTCCTATTAATATATATATATAATATACATATATATATATATATATATATATTAATAGGAATTATAACTTCACCAATATTAACCAATCTTTATTGTGATATAGATAGATATATATATATATAGATATAGAGAGATATAGATATAGATATAGATAGATATAGGTATAGATATAGATATAGAGATATAGATATATACACACATATATATATATACACACACACACACACACACACTGGCGGCCTGGGAGACCAGCTGGCCCGCGCCAGCGCTTCCCATATGCGGCTCCCGGCATCTCCGAAATCGCCGTAGCATATTTCTAAACAGGCTTTATTTGGATAAACTGACAAAATATGTATAATCTAAATAGGTATATTGTCGCGTAATAAAATAATAAAACTTAATAAAGTGACTGAATTACAGTGCTACAGCGATATCTAAAACTGCTTTTAGCCGGGCTCAAATTCTGTCCTGAAATTGAACACGGCCCACAATTCTGTTCGGTTGGTGCGAAATGCATTCTGGGATATTCTGGCACCGAAGGCTGCAGAAGTGTGCATCGATGCACACTTCAAATTCGGGAAATTAAGGCTGCATTTGAAGGCTGCATTTGAAGGAGCCTACGGAATGGGACAGCCTTGTCGCGGCGGCTGTGACGTATGCAGCCTTCAAATGCAGCCTTAAGGCTGCAGACTCTTGAAATGGAACACGGCCTTCAAATTCGGGAAATTAAGGCTGCATTTGAAGGCGCCGACGAAATGGGACAGCCTTGTCGCGGCTGCTGTGACGTATGCAGCCTTCAAATGCAGCCTTTTAGGCTGCAGACCCTGAAATGGAACACGGCCAGAGTGTGTAGAAAAAAGCGCGAACAGCGCTCGGTACGCGCACGTGCAAGATGGCGGCTGTGGACAAGATGGCGGCAGCTGTGGACGTGAGGCGAGTCGAGACGACGCCCGGAGAGGAGCGGGAAAAGAGGACTTCACCTTCGGGGCGCAGACAGCATACGCCAGCCGGTCAGCGCAGCAGCAGCAGGCCCAAAGGAAGGGACTGATCGTGGACACAGGTGCGTCGTCCCACATTATCAACGACAGGAACCGATTCAAGAACTTTGACAGCACCTTCGAGCCGGAGAGACACAGCATGGAGCTGGCAGACGGGAAGCGCACTTTCGGGTTGGCGCACGGGAGAGGAGACGCACAGGTATGCCTCATAGACAGTGAGGGGCGCCGGTGTACAGTGACGTTGAAGAACGCCCTCTACATACCCTCGTTCCCCCAAGAACTATTCTCTGTCAAATCTGCTACTGCAAATGGTGCCAAGGTGTTCTTCAATGAAGGTAACGATGTTCTTGTGGAGCCTGACGGTACGAGATTTAACATTGAGGTGTACAAGAGAATGTTTTATCTACAAACAGAATGTAATGAAAATGATGTGTGTAATGTCAGTCATGATATTCAGACATGGCACGAGATCATGGGTCATTGTAATTACGAGGACATACTGAAGCTGCAGGCGGTAACAGTAGGCATGCACATTAACGGTGAAAAGCATAGACCTAACAAAGAATGCGATGTGTGTATAAAGGGAAAGTTCACTCAAACAAGGAACAGAGGTCCCACAGAGAAAGTAAAGACACCACTTGAGCTAGTTAACACAGATCTAGCCGGCCCAGTGAATAATGAGTCCATAGGAGGCTTTAAATATATGCAGTCTTTCACAGATGTGTGTACAGGGGCAGTGTTTGTCTACTTTCTCAAAGCAAAGAGTGACGCACTTCAGGCCACAGAGAAATTCCTTGCAGATGTAGCTCCGTATGGCAGCGTAAAGTGCCTGAGGTCCGACAACGGAACAGAGTTCACAAATAGAGTTTCAGTCACTGCTGAGAAGGAACAAGATCAGACACGAGACGTCCTGTCCTTACTCCCCGCACCAAAACGGGATAGCTGAGAGGGAAGGGCGCACTCTCTTCGAAATGGCTAGGTGTAAGCTAATAGACGGTAACTTACCTAAGAGTCTATGGCATTATGCGGTCCAAGAAGCAGCTTACACTAGAAATCGGTGTTTTAACAAGCACACGGGCACCACCCCATATACAGCACTGACAGGAAAAAGGTGTGATCTAGCCAGGATGCACAAGTTTGGGTCAGTATGTTATGCTTACCAACAGGACAGAGGAAAACTCGAGTCCAGGTGTGAGAAAGGACTTTTTGTAGGGCATGACAAGGGCAGCCCCGCTTTTCTAGTCTATTATCCCGGTAAGGGGAAAGTGCAAAAGCACAGATTAGTAAAGTTTGTCACAAAGACAACATGGGAGAACGAGACACAGACACAGGAGCCAGAGCTGGACTCCAGAGTAGGGTGTGAGAAAAGAGAGACGCCACAGCCTAGTGTACTGAGCACAGACATGGAGACAGACGGTCAACAGCCACCGGAGGATGATGGCGAGAAGCACCCTAGGGTGACGCCACGTGCCTCATGCAGTGGGAGATATCCCCCCCGGGAACATAAACCCCCAAAGTATCTGAAAGACTATGCCCAGAGAGAAAGTGACGAGGATGACAGTACACTTACCAGTATAGATTACTGCTACAGGGTAGTGAGTGGTGTACCTCAGACCTTTAAAGAGGCCATGATATCCCCTGAGTCAGGAAAATGGGAGAAAGCGATGGATGAGAGATGAGGTCCCTGGAGGACAATCATACTTTTACTCTAACAAAGTTACCCGAGGGTAGACAGGCAGTGGGAGGCAAGTGGGTGTACTCAATCAAGGAGGGTATTGAAGGGCACGACAGGTACAAGGTCAGGTTTGTAGCTAAAGGCTACAGTCAGAGGGAAGGAATAGACTACGGTGAGACATTCTCCCCTACAGCTAATCTGACCAGTGTACGGGTAGTTATGCAGAAGACAACCAGGGAACCATTGCACTTGCCAGAAACCCTGTGTGCCGACAGAGGTGTAAACATGTGGATATAAAATATCACTTCATCAGATCTGTCATCAGAGAAGAAAAGATGACACTGGTTTACTGTCCTACAGATGACATGGTTGCAGACGCTATGACCAAGCCTGTCTCCAAACTGAAATTGAAAAAATTTGCAGGGGTCATGTTCGGTGTGTAAAATATTGCCTGTTATGTAATATTGACCGCCATGTTCTTTTGATGTTTTGAATTGTTATTTTTTCTTGGAAAAGTTGTACAGTATACACGTCATTCATAAGTGGGAGTGTTAAGTGTAAGTGTTAATATGTCTGTATGTAACTGCACTATAACTGTTCCGCAGTAAGAGGGCGCTATAGGCGTAAGGAGGCGCAGCTATTGTAGCTGACGTCAGGTGTCAGATATAAGGGATTGTTCCCTCCCCTTCTATCTCTCTCTCTCTAGCTCTCACGGAGAGCGGGTCAAGTGGTGCAATGCACATATGAAAATAAACCACGCCAGTTAAGGCTAAATAAGACCTCGTCGTCATAACTGGTTTCTTGCTGCACATGTGACTCTGTCAACACTTTCATTGTATATATAATTTTTATTTGTATGGTGTTGGTTTTTAAAATTTTCAAAGACTTCAATGGACAAAAAAACGAGAATTGAGGATACCCTGCCCGGAGGAAGCCCGGGGCCCCTTTCCGGAGCTAGGCCTGGAAAGAGGGCCCGTAAGCGAGCGCCTGGTGGCCGGGTTAGCCACGGAGCCCGGTCGGGCATTGCCCGAAAAAGCAACGTGGCCATTTCTCCTTCCCGCGGACCCACCACCTACGGGAAGAACCACTGGGGTCGGGTGCACTGCCAGTTAGGCGGCAGTGAAGGCAGGGGGCATCGACGGACCAAACCCAGCCAACAGAGACTGGCTTTGGGGACGTGGAATGTCACTTCTCTGGGGGGGAAGGAGCCTGAGCTGGTGCGGGAGGTGGAGCGCTACCAATTAGATCTGGTGGGGCTTACCTCTACGCACAGCACTGGCTCTGGAACTAAACTCCTGGATAGGGGTTGGACTCTTTCTTTCTCTGGAGTTGCTCAGGGTGTGAGGCGCCGGGCGGGTGTGGGGATACTCACAAGTCCCCGGCTGAGTGCCGCTTTGTTGGAGTTTACCCCGGTGGACGAGAGGGTCGCCTCCCTACGCCTTAGGGTCATGGGAGGGAAAACTCTGACTGTTGTTTGTGCCTATGCACCAAACAACAGTTCGGAATATCCCGCCTTCTTGCACACCCTGGATGGAGTCCTGCATGGGGCTCCTGAAGGGGACTCTATAGTCCTCCTGGGAGACTTCAACGCACACGTGGGTAACGATGGGGAAACTTGGAGGGGCGTGTTGGGGATGAACGGCCTACCTGATCTGAACCGGAGTGGGGTTTTGTTATTGGATTTCTGTGCTAGTCATGGATTGGCCATAACAAACACCATGTTCAAACATAAGGATGCTCATAAGTGTACATGGTACCAGAGCACCTTAGGCCGAAGGTCAATGATCGATTTTGTTATCGTATCATCTGGCCTGAGGCCGCATGTTTTGGACACTCGGGTGAAGAGAGGGGCAGAGCTGTCAACCGATCACCATCTGGTGGTGAGTTGGGTAAGATGGCGGGGGAAGCCTCTGGACAGACCTGGTAAGCCCAAACGTGTAGTGCGGGTGAACTGGGAACGTCTGGTGGATGCCCCTGTCCGGGAGACCTTCAACTCACACCTCCGGCGGAATTTTTCGGGCATCTCTGTGGAGGCTGGGGGCATTGAGCCAGAGTGGTCTTTGTTCAAAGCTTCTATTGCCGAAGCTGCGGTTGAGAGTTGTGGCCTCAAGGTCATTGGTGCCTCAAGGGGCGGCAACCCTCGGACTTCGTGGTGGACACAGGTGGTCAGGGAAGCCGTCCGGCTGAAGAAGGAGGCCTTCCGGGCTATGTTAGCCTGTGAGACTCCGGACTCGGTTGCGAGGTATCGACAGGCCAAGAGGACGGCAGCCTCGGCTGTAGCGGAGGCAAAGCAGCGGGTGTGGGAGGAATTCGGAGAAGCCATGGAGAAGGACTTTCAGTCGGCACCAAAGCGTTTCTGGCAAACAATCCGGCGCCTCAGGAGGGGGAAGCGTGGGTCCATCCAAGCTGTGTACAGTAAGGGTGGGACATTGCTGACCTCAACTGAGGAGGTGATCGGGCGGTGGAAAGAACACTTTGTGGAACTTCTTAACCCAACTACACCCTCAATGGTAGAGACAGAGCTGGAGGATGAAGGACGGCAAACATCAATCTCCCTGGAGGAAGTCACTGCGGTAGTCAAACAACTCCGCAGTGGCAAAGCCCCAGGGGTTGATGAGATCCGTCCAGAAATGCTAAAGGCTCTGGGTGTTGAGGGGCTGTCATGGATGACACGTCTTTTCAACATTGCGTGGAAGTCTGGGACAGTGCCTGAGGAGTGGCAAACGGGGGTGGTGGTACCCCTGTTCAAAAAGGGTGACCAGAGGGTGTGTGCCAATTACAGGGGTATCACATTACTCAGCCTCCCTGGGAAAGTCTACTCCAAGGTGCTGGAAAGGAGGGTTCGGCCGATAGTCGAACCTCAGATTGAAGAGGAACAATGCGGATTCCGCCCTGGTCGTGGAACAACGGACCAGCTTTTCACTCTTGCAAGGATCCTGGAGGGGGCTTGGGAGTATGCCCATCCGGTCTACATGTGTTTTGTAGATTTGGAGAAGGCATATGATCGGGTCCCTCGGGAAATACTGTGGGGGGTGCTGCGGGAGTATGGGGTGCGGGGGTCATTGTTGAGGGCCATCCAATCTCTCTACTCCCAAAGCAAGAGCTGTGTCCGGATTCTCGGTACAAAGTCAGGCCTGTTCTCAGTGGGTGTTGGCCTCCACCAGGGCTGCGCTTTGTCACCCATCCTGTTTGTGATTTTCATGGACAGGATTTCAAGGCGTAGTCATGGAGGGGAGGGGTTTCAGTATGGTGGGCTCAGGATTGAATCACTGCTGTTTGCAGATGATGTGGTCCTGTTTGCGTCATCAGTATGTGACCTTCAGCACTCACTGGATCGGTTTGCAGCAGAATGTGAAGCGGCTGGGATGAGGATCAGCACCTCCAAATCTGAGGCCATGGTTCTTAGCAGGAAACCGGTGGATTGTCTACTCCAAGTAGGGAGGGAGTCCTTATCCCAAGTGAAGGAGTTCAAGTATCTCGGGGTCTTGTTCTCGAGTGAGGGGAGGATGGAGCGTGAGATTGACAGGAGAATAGGTGCAGCGGGAGCGGTATTGGGTGCACTTTGGCGCACCGTTGTAACCAAAAGAGAGCTGAGCCAGAAGGCAAAGCTCTCGATCTACCGATCAGTCTTCGTTCCTACCCTCACCTATGGCCATGAGCAATGGGTAATGACCGAAAGGACGAGATCGCGAATACAAGCGGCCGAAATGAGTTTCCTCAGGAGGGTGGCTGGTATCTCCCTGAGGGATAGGGTGAGAAGCTCAGTCACTCGTGAGAGACTCGGAGTAGAGCCGCTGCTCCTTCGCGTAGAAAGGAGCCAGTTGAGGTGGTTCGGGCATCTAGTAAGGATGCTTCCTGGTCGCCTCCCGAGGGAGGTTTTCCAGGCACATCCAACTGGGAGGAGACCACGGGGCAGACCGAGGTACAGGTGGGGTGATTACATCTCCACACTGGCCTGGGAACGCCTCGGGATCCCCCAGTCAGAGCTAGTCGATGTTGCCAGGGAGAGGGAAGTTTGGAGTCCCCTGCTGGAGCTGCTACCTCCGCGACCCGATTTCGGATAAGCGGGAGAAGATGGATGGATGGATGGATGGTTTTTAAAATGTATACTGCGGGAGGGAATGGGGAGTAAGCGTCCCTATGTACTTGTTCCAAATGGCAAATAAAAATATTGTATCTTGTATGTGCGCAGTGGGTATGTGCAGAGGGATGTGCGAGGGTGTGCATGCGCCGTGGGTATGCGCCGAGGGTATGTGCCGAGGGTATGCGCAGAGGGTATGTGCCGAGGGTATGCGCAGAGGGTATGTGCCGAGGGTATGCGCAGAGGGTATGTGCCGAGGGTGTGCGCCGAGGGTATGCGCAGTGGGTGTGCGCAGTGGGTGTGCGCAGTGGGTATGCGCATTTCTGATGGCACGGCCCATGTCATTTAACCACGGACCAAGATTATGTTGTAGCCTACGACCTGGTCAAAATTTGTTCATGACATCATATTTCATTTAGAATTGGAACAAAACTCATATTACAGATGTAGACAGAAATGAATTGCAATGACTGATTATATTTCAGTAATATGTCCCACTCTTGATCAGTGGCTCCACTTTTACAAGTTCTCCAATCGTTTTGGTTTGACCTGTTCAGATTAGATAAGGACCGTAAAAAAATCCTGAAGATGAAAAAAGTTGTGAAAGAAAACAGTAATCACTGTTTATTTATCTCAAATAGTAAAATTGTATTAACTAGTGGACAGATATTAATTGCCATACTTTGTAATACGTTGTAATGATTGGTAATAATTTGTGTGTTTTTTTTTATTTAGGCTAGCTTCAACAGATATAATTGCTATATTACTGGCCTTCACTGTGAAGAATCTTGTACATACTTATGGCTAATACCTAAGGGAAAAGCTAACTGTTGTTGCCACGCTACAATTACAATTTTATTGACTTACATTTACATTTAGGACATTTGGCAGACGCTTTTATCCAAAGCGACTTACAAGGTGTACATTTGTTGAAGCAGACAATAGCATAACACTGAGGTACGCAAACATAAAAATAGAGCAGTTCACAAGCATTCATATTAACAAGATGAATAACACAATGTGGTACTGCCAGGTCACCTGCTTAAGTAGCTGTGATAAGAGCGTGTTATCAACATTAAGGACATACACTTGCTCGTTTATGTTTATGTTTATTTAGGATCCCCATTAGCTTTTGTTCTTGACAAAAGCTACTCTTCCTGGGGTCCGACACTTAAAACAATACAACAATAATACAACAACAATACAACAACATTCAAGACATAAGTCCTGACATCATTAACAACATTGCTAGAATATACAACATGCTAAGAGCTATTAATGTCAGGACTTAAGCAAGTTAGGGGTTCACAAAGGAGAAGGAGGGTTCATGGAGAGTCCAGGACTCTCCATGAACCCTCCTTCTCCTTTGTGAACCTTTACTTAGCACTTTGAGATTCTTGTGAATGAAAAGTGCAATACAAATGCATTATTATTACAATACATTTTCTAAAATAATCCTTATTCACTCACATGCATTATAGTCAAATATTTCGAGATAGACTGAGGAACTTGGAAATGTGAGATGTCTTTAATCTTTATTGAAAGATCACATAGAAACATGCCATTAGTGTACAAGTCATACCATACCAATACATACAACACCATTAGTGTTCAATTCAGTAGGCTAGTTTCCTCTAGAGTCCATGATTTACCTACACTGTGGATGTGAAAACAGTGCAGAACATGTTTTTGGTTGAACGAGGTTTTGTGATAAACCAAGTTGGTTAATTCAAAATGAGCTACCTGCAGCAAAACACTACTCAAATAATAGTGACTTCAGCGGGACGTGAACCCGCAACGCACAACAGCAATCTCAGACTACAAGCACTGTGCACAAACCATTTGACCAGCTACTCTGACCGTGTTCACACTGGGCTTAAATACGGTATTCGCGGCGCTGCGAAACTAGTTTAGTTTTGCTTTTGCTTTCACACTGGCAAGTAATCGCTTGCACATGTGCATTATCTGATGTAACAGATAATAACACAAACGATTGAGACAAAAAACATGTCGCCCTTCTTCTATGTTTCAATAGCTCACATCCTTCACCTGCAGAATGGAAATATTTTACGGATGCCATGAATCTGGGTAGGTGAAATTCCCACCTCACTCTGAGTTATTGCAATTCCTACACTGGTGACCCCGACGTTTCTCTGCTGGACGTATTCAGAGATAGCGTAACGACCATGTCGACCAGCGCGGCGTCTCTCAGGCTGCCAGAGTTCCGGGAAACTTCAGCCTCCACGTGGTTCACCCGAGGCTCAACCGAGGCGCAGTTCGCATTGCAAGATATCACCGCGGACGAGACTAAACATTACCCCGTGGTGTCGGCCCTCGGGCGCTCCCCAGCAGGCAGAGTGGGGAGCCTGTTAAGAGATCTTGATAAGAGATTTGTATAAAAACAAATAAGCAGCTCTTAAGGCTCACCTGCTTAAGACCTTTGATCTTTGGCAAAGGCCTCGGCGATAGCAAGCCGTCTGAGCGGATGGACAGGATACGCTAAGTCTCCCAGCAGTTTTTAGGCAGCTGCCTGCTGAAGTGCGAGCTGCTTTGGCCAACACCGCCATCAAGGATTGCCGGGAGCTGGCTGAGGAGGCCCATAAGCTCTTCCTGCACCGTGCGGCCGCGTTTTCTCCAGCACCAGCCAGCTCATCACCGCCTGGGGCCACGATGATCACCGCCTGGGGCCACGATGATCACCGCCTGGGGCCACGATGATCACCGCCTGGGGCCACAATGATCACCGCCTGGGGCCACAATGATCACCGCTGCGGCAGCAGCAGCACCTCAGTGGCGGCAGGACACCGGCCTGTGTTATTACCACGAGAGGTTTGGACTCAATGCCAAACGCTTACCTTCATCTCAGGTCATCTATATTTTTAGTTCTTACAAATTATAAAACAAAAATTCTTCGTGCTACGCGAACAATTGATAGTTAACTCATTGTTTTCTATCATTAAGGAGTGCCGGCGAGGTTGTATGACAGAAACAATCCTCGCAATCCACTCAGACTGCGTGTGTGCGCAGTAGGTGTGTGCAATGGGTGTGCGCAGTAGGTGTGCGCAGTGATACAAGATACGATACAAGATATTTTTATTGGCCAACTGCAACAGGTACATTGGAACGCTTACTCCCCATTCCCTCCCGCAGTACACAAGCAACCATTAAAGCACGGGTCGGCAACAGGCGGCCCGCGGGCCATTGGAAGATAATGTTGAGAATAAAAATAAAAGATTATTATTATATATATATATATTTTTTTTACAATATCGGACCGACAGTCGCACATATAGTCTATAATGTCCAAATCGAGAATCTACCTCCACCTGAAGAATGGTTATTGTACTTTTATCCATGTTGACAGGCACCATCAGGCAGCGGGGTGCACTGACGCTGAACCCCTCTTAGTGAATCAATAAGTAGGTGGACAACGCGTGGTGCTGAAATAGCCAACATGCGGTGTGTGGTTTGAAAAAAATAACACCAGCTCATATATGTGACCTTGACTGCACCTGCATGTTTTGTCTGATCGGCCCGGCCCATAAAACAGGTAGATCGGCCCATGCAGGATCTTTTGAAACATGGAAATACATTTCAATGTTGGAATCACAACACAAACTCGCTAGTCAGTGCAATGGAGTGGGTGAGTAATCCCCACTGCTACCTAGTTAACTATAACACTAGTAATCCCCACTGCTACCTAGTTAACTATAACACTAGTAACACCCACTGCTACCTAGTTAACTATAACACTAGTAATCCCCACTGCTACCTAGTTAACTATAACACTAGTAATCCACACTGCTACCTAGTTAACTAGAACACTAGTAATCCCCACTGCTACCTAGTTAACTAGAACACTAGTAACCCCCACTGCTACCTAGTTAACTAGAACACTACTTTACATTGTTAGCAGGCTCACAAAACAAGCTGTGTTAATTGACTAGCGACGTGTCATTGATTCTCAACAACGCGGAAATGTATTCAAATGCTTCGAAAGAAAAGTCAAAGCATTAGAACGTGTCACATGTTTTAACAATCAATTACTTAAATTAGCCTTTGATTATGTTCTGGCCCGCTATCTAGTGGCTCAGAAATGTTTTTGCCCAAGGCCAAACTTACTTGCCGACCCCTGCCCTAGACCCACTCCAGTTTAGATACAGACCAAACAGGTCTGTGTAGGCGATGCCTTCTCCCTGGCACTACACACGGCCCTGGAGCACCTAGACAGGAGGGACACCTACATCAGACTGCTGTACATTGACTACAGCTTGGCGTCCCTCCAAGCTGTTCCTGAAACTGAGAGACCTAGGCGCTCCCATCTGTAACTGGATTATAGACTTCCTGACGGGCAGGCCTCAAGTGGTTTTAGATTGGGAACATCTCACAACATCTCTGGTCCAACATCTCTCAACATGTCTGGTCCTCAACACCGGAGCAGCCCAAGGCTACTACCCGACAGCGAGTACCCGGCTGTACTCGCTGTACACACATGACTGTACTGCCACACACAGCAATAATTGGATTTTCAAGTTTGCAGACGGCACCACAGTCATCAGAGTACAGCGGTAACTGGCTGACGCGATGGTGCAAGGACAACGGCCTCGCACTGAATGTTAGCAAGACTAAGGAGCCTGTGGATTTCAGGAGCCACCCGGACACCCACTCCACCATCAGCCTGGATGGGACACCGGTGGAAGTCGTCAGCTGCTTCTGTTTCCTGGGGCTGGCAGATTTCCGACGACCTGGCGTGGAACCGCAACACGGAGGTCATGCTGAAGAAGGCACACCAGCGCCTCTTTGCCCTGTGGTGCCTCAAAAAAAGCAAAATAGGCCAACGGTGGCTAGTGAACTTTTACTGCGACACTGTAGAAAGGGGCCTGGCAAGTGGCGTCACTGTGTGGTACGGCAACACCACTGCACAGGACAAGAAAGCCATCCAGAGGGTCGTGAGAACAGCAGAAAAGATCATCGGGTGTGCACTTGAGGAGATGAGGCATTGAGGAGATCTTTAGGACCAGGTGTTGGAAGATGCCATGTCCATCAATATGGACCGCAACCACCCTGGGTACCATCTCTTCTCCCCCCTACCGTCTGGTCGCCAGGTACGCAGCATCCATACAAGGACTGCCAGGTTCAAGGATAGTTTGCTGGGAGTGCTGCCACTATCATAATATTGTCATTAACATTACACTTTCATACTTTGCTGGACTTTCTGGACTAATAATAGTTATCGCACTGTATTCATGGTGCTGCTGCACTTTAAATGCTTTTAAATATTTTTACACAATTCAACACATATCATCCAACAGTCACTTTGTTGTTCTTTTTGTGTTCAATTTAATTGTATGTATAATTTTTTGGTATTGTTTTGGAGAATCATACTGCGGGAGGGAATGGGGAGTTAGCATTCCAATGTACTTGTTGCAAATGGCCAATAAATATCTTGTATCTTGTATCCCCGTTGATGAGGATGGGGGCGTGCGCACCAGCTCTGGTCTTCTGAAGGTTTTCAGGTTGTTGAGGGCCATGTTGTTGAGGGCCAGGTTGTTGACAGCGCACCACGCCACCAGGGGCTGTACCTCCTCCTTGAGGTTCTTGCATTTAATGTAACCAAAGGCAGTGTTAAACAGTTTTCACAGAAACCGTATACGGCAAATGTGGTCGACAAGAAAGCCCATGCAAAGCACAGAGAAGCTAGTGGCCCCAGAAAATTGTGGGCTGAAAACGTAGTCGGGAGTCATTGCAATTGAAAGGCAAATTTACAGCGAGTGTGAAATGCAATGAAGTGACTAAAAAGCTCTGATCTGCTAGTAGTGAAAGGAACCGGTCCTGCATGCACCGAGACCAGCCAGTAAAAACTAAACTGGTCAAGAGTCAATAGAGTGGCTCCAGAAACAGTGGATTATGTGTGCTGGACATGCATCTGTGTTCAAACCTAAGCTAGTGAAGCTCAAGGGCACTAACGCTAAGCTACATGTTGCTGCAGACGCTGTGCCAAAGTTCTGTAAGCCAAGAAATGGCAAGAAATTGGCTGCTACCATAGTATGCGTGCCAACAAAGGATGACAGTGAACGAATATGTGGCAACTACAAAGTCACCATAAACCCATGGTTGAATGTGGAACAATATCCTTTACCCAGAACCCAGAATTTGTTTGCCAAATTGTCAAGAGGTCAGAGGTTTACTAAACTTGACTTGTCACAGGCATATCAACAAGTGCAGTTAAGGAAAGCTCAAAACGCTATCTAACTGTTAAGATCATGGACCAAGTCCTTCAGGACATATGGATGGTGTCATATGTTACTTAGATTTTGATAACTGGGAGGGATACAGAGAGAGTCAACTGTGTAGCTAAGAAGAGGTTCTTAGGAGACTAAAAACCCACAATCTCAGAGTAAAACTGGATAAGTGTGAATTCATGCAGAGCAGTGGGTCATACTTAGGGCATGTCCTATATAGAAAGAAAAGACAGTCCGAAAGAAAGGACAGATGCAAAATCCAAAAGGCTGCAAAATGATCTACCTTGATTCAGCCAATGACAGCATTGCTGCACAAATATGTCAACTGGGATAGGTCTGAGAAATGTCAGTGCATTTGATAATGTTTAGAAATCTTGTCAGTCAGACAAGGTGTTGGTACATAATGACCCTGAGTTACTCATCATTTTACCCATCATTACTTGGGTTGGTCCTTACTTGGGTTGTAGCAAAACTATTAATAAATTGACAGCTTCCACAGTCAGGCCATCAGGCTGCTGAACAAGGGCGTATAGCATATAACAATGTTTATTTTATTACATTGATTTATATATATATATATATATATATATATATATATATATATATATATATATATAGCTCTTTTTCTGTGCTGATATATTGCATTTTATAAATTGCATTTTTATTTTTATATATTTAACTTTATACTGTTTTGTACTTTTTTACTTATTTTTATTATATTCTGGTTTTTTTTTATAACTGCCGTCTGTCGTCTGGTATTGCAGAGTTTTTCACTCACTGCTTATACTTGTGTAAACTGTGAAGTGACAATAAACTTGACAACGCTAGCCGCCACTAGAATTCACAGATGGGCTGTAATTTTAGCAGCATATACATACAAAATCCAATACAAGAGGTCTGAGCAGCATAGCAATGCTGATGCCTTATCTAGGTTACCTATGGAGCCTAGTGCAGATGTGGAGTTCAAATCCCATCTACAGAATCTCTTACCTTGATGAGTTACCGCTCACAGCCAGAGAGATAGCTAAAGAAACAGACAAGGATCCTGTTTCGTAAGTAGTGAAGCAGCTGGTCATGAAAGGCCGGCCCAAACATGTTCAGAATGAGTCACTGAGGCCTTATTTTCAGAGGAAATGTAAGCTGACCATGGAAGATGATTGTCTATTGAGGGGGTAACGAGTGGTAGACCCTGAGCAACTGAGAGGCAGGTTACTATTAAAACTACATACAATCCTTGGCCGGTGGCCCACATTAGATCAGAGTATCGAACGGGAGGTAAGCGAGTGTACTATTTGCCAACAGCTGCGGAGTCTGCCTACCAATGCCACAGTTCATACATGGAAATGGGCGGCGAGTCCCTGGGAGAGAATACACCTTGATTTTGCTGAGGACAACAAGCAGATGTTCTTGGTAGTGATGAATGCTAATGGATGGATTTACTTGATGTGGATGATGGCCAGAGATCATCCACATGCATACCTACCTCAGCTAAAACAATTAAAGAACTGAGAGATTAGTTTGCTACTTATGGTTAATCAAAATAAGCAGTAACAGATAATGGACCTTCAGTTCATATTGTCACAAACGGGTCAATTGTGACAAATAGGGAGTCCACACGTGATAACAATTGAACAATATAATTTATTCAATCCTATATCTAACCAAAAAGAACGATCGACAAACAATGAATATGGATGTATCAGAATCAGTGGTGAATGCGGTGTGTGGATGAGTGAGAAAGTGTTGTGTGGTGCGGGTGGTGTAAGTATTATATGTCCAAGGATCAACAGTGGGTGCTGGATAACCTGTACCTGGGAGTGGAGAAGCAGACAGAGGGGATTAGACAAGGAAACCTAAATAGTCCATGTGCAGACAGCTCTCACTGCCCAGGTGCGACCAATTGGGCTAATGACCCACCCACTCCACCATACAAGTTTCGTCCGTTGGTGTTGCAGACTTGTTATGACAAGTCTGCAACACCAACGGACGAAACTTGTATGGTACCACAAACAGAAAAATTGGTTCTCCGACGAAAGCATCTCCATGAGGCACCCACTTCCGAAACAATAAACCTCCATGAAGACAATACCCATGCGCCGAGCTACCCATTTCATCAAATGGCACGGCTTTCTCAAACAGCTCTCGTAAAGCTGGATCATTTACCTGCTCTGTAGCCAACTCAGCCTGCGACATGGACTGGAATTGCTCAGGCAGAATCAAACCCACATGAACAGCTTCAACATCTGTCGTCTGGGTAGTACCCCGCGCGTCACACGCTGCTGTCATGGTACGTGTAACGGCACAGGCTGGATACACCATGACACCATCAGACGAAGTGTCTAAGAAGGTTGGACTAGGCGATTTTTGGGTGACTACATTTGGGAGAGGCCCATCGGCCCACACTCGCACCCCGGCCAGATTGTTATCCAAAATGATGTCCACCCCATTAACAGGCAACTCAGCACGCACACCTATCTGCACATCACCATTCCCCAAACCTGAAACCAGAGAAATGTTATGCACAGGAACAGGGAAGACAGACATCCCCATCCCTCGGATCAAGATAACATCCCCCGTGTCAGATTCCGTTGAAAAAGGTAACACTGACTCACGCACAAACGAATCAATTGAGCCAGTGTCCCGCAGTATCTTGACCGGCACCTTATCGTCACTGCCCTGTAAAGACACAAAACCATCAGAAAGAAAAGCCCCATACTCTTCTGTACCCAGGCATTTCTGTCCTATGGTCTTAACAGACGGTACCGATGGCGACACCATCACCTGGGTGAGGGAATTGGCCAGAAGAGCAGGTTTCACCTGTGCTCTAAATCTACCTTTTGATCCAAGAAGTGGGCACTCATCCTTCCAATGTCCAGAACGTCTACAGTAGTTACACGTTTTGACGGACGCCGATGGCTGTCTATCCCGTGCGTCATAATCACTCCTAACGGCATTTTTCTCTGATCCAAACCTTGGACGAGGAGAACATTTTTCCCTGCTATGAGCCTTCTCTGTAACTGAACTATTGAAGTTACTTTTGTGAATTAACACATACTCATCAGCAAAAGCTGCTGCCTCACCCGGCGTCTCTGCCCTCTGCTTGTAGGGGGTACTTATGCAGTAGAACTCTCTGGGCAGAAGAAGCAACTGTTATACAGCCACCCCTCTGTGCCAGAGATCTGCTCCCGAGAGGACACAAGTGCCTGTCTCTACCCACGTTTGCAGCCGCCTAAAGGTCACACAAAGACAAGCCCCCCTATTGGGAACATGCCATCTTAGCCTATCCGGGGATTAATGGTTCCCAAGACGCACAGACTGTCCCATTAAGGTACCAAAACTCCAACGCCTCAACATGAGTAAAACCAAAATGTAACCAAACAAATTAACAAACCTCTTGACTACAAGAAATCTGCAGAGAAAGAAGAAAGAAAACTGCTACTTTTCCAAATCCCAAACAACCAAACACCCAAGAACAAAGAACAAATCACATGTGGTACTCCCCACAAATAATTAGGCTACAAACCAATCCTAACCAACAGGCTACAAACACTAGCTCCAAACCCTCAGGTCACAGACACTAGTTTAACCAATTAACCTAATTATCCTTTCCAATTAGCCCTTCCAGAATCAGACAGAGCCAAACTAATTGTCCCAACAGGAACTCAAACACAAATGCCAGCCAAATTACCAAACACAAATGCCAGCAAGAATCTAACCACACTAGGCCAAATTACAACAAGCAAAGTCAATTTCAACAAAAGGTCCACCAAACGGACGAGCCCCCAACAATTGACCCGTCACAAACGGGTCAATTGTGACAAATAGGGAGTCCACACGTGATAACAATTGAACAATATAATTTATTCAATCCTATATCTAACCAAAAAGAACGATCGACAAACAATGAATATGGATGAATCAGTGGTGAATGCGGTGTGTGGATGAGTGAGAAAGTGTTGTGTGGTGCGGGTGGTGTAAGTATTAGTATTATATGTCCAAGGATCAACAGTGGGTGCTGGATAACCTGTTCCTGGGAATGGAGAAGCAGACAGAGGGGATTAGACAAGGAAACCTAAATAGTCCATGTGCAGACAGCTCTCACTGCCCAGGTGCGACCAATTGGGCTAACGACCCACCCACTCCACCATGCTCTCTGAGTCAGCAGACTCACCCATTAGCAGGTAGAGTGGGGGTCGTCACAATATCACATCACAATTTGAGTCCTTTCTAACCAGAAATGCAGTGAAACACATCAAATCCCCTGCAAACCATCCTGCAAGTAATGGTTTAGCTGAAAGATTAGGGCAAAATATTAAGAAATCTTTAGCCTAGAATCGAGCCATTGGTGGTATGACACTTGAGCATGGTGTAGCCAATTTTCTGTAGCCGAGAATTTTACCCCAGCTGAGTTATTTCTCAGAAGACAGGTGCGAACCAGGTTGTCCCTTATCAAACCCTTATCTCAAAAATGCAAAATAAGAGAGATCAAATCCTTCCTCGTATCAGGTCTTTCAAGCTTGGGGGGGGGGGGGGGTGGGATGAATGGATAAATGGAATTATACGAGAAGTGTTGGGTCCAGTAACTTTCAGTGTTGAAGTAAATGGGAATTGTGTAAAAAGGCATGTCTTAATCAGATGCTGGGTACCAAGGGAAATTAAACTCAGTTGAAACAGCCAGGGGAATCTTCTTGTGTCGAGTTGGAACAAGAGTATTTTACCCATATTGTGGAGAAACAACCAAGAGCACCACCACCGCAGGTTGTGGAATTAAACACTTGGTGGTATGGATTTTTCAGGGGAGGAAAGTAATGATTGGTTGTTTCCCGAGTATAAACGTGGAGGACACGCCTCTAGTGGCCTCGGTTCTTCGTTGTGTAAATAAAGAAACTGGAGTTTTCGCGAGTCTTCCGTGGGGATTCGAGTTCTATACTTAAACCTAGTTATGAACACTTTATTGCGTTAGTACACAACATCAGTGAAATGGGTTTCTCTGCACCCAACCCAGTAAAAAGTAGTATTAGGAGCAGTAGGCAGCTATTTCTATATACAGCGCACGGGGGGCAGTAGTTTAGGTGTCTGGTGCCTTGCTCAAGGGCACCTTGGCAGTGCCCAGGTGTTTCGGGGGGGTGTGTGAACCGGGGACCTTCCGGTTCCCAAGCCAAGTCCCCAACAGACTGAGCTATCCTGCCTCCCGACAGAGACCACCTTCCCATGACCGTGGATAAGGCCTCTGTCAGGAGCAAAGAGGTCCAAGCCCTCGAGACTACCCACGGACGTCTCCACTGGACAGCCTCGGCCACTAGTTCCGGTGAATTCTGGGCGGGGGCTTGTGTGGTGGATAAACAATTCACCCACGGAGTGTGCAACACCTCGTTAGTTTACTGCTTTTCCGGTCCTTTCTAGTTGTGTTCTGTATTATTATTATTAAGTGAATGTCGATTAAATGTCCAACATTAACTTTTGACAAACCGCCTCCGACTCCCGTCTCTCGGCAATTCAATATACTATATGCTACTATATATACTATAGACTACTTGTCCGTGTGTGTGAAGACAGTGTTTATTGTTTATCGCAAATTATGGAAGGTTAGACTTTCGGGGGGTTGTTTTTATTGACCAGAGAGATGTTGCCAAATGCCTCACAGAGCAGCCCCGCTGTGCTCTGCATTATAAAGGGAAGTCAAAGCCAGGGAACAACAGGCAGCACTCATGGTGTTACCACCAAGCTTCACACCATTTGTCATTATAATGACTCCTATTGACCATTTCCACATTTCCACTATCGCGCTGTCTATGTTGTCACCATTCTGTTGTTGTTTGATTGGTTTGGTTTGGTGTTTTTTGAATCTGTGTGAGCCTTATCCTGCATCGTATACTGCATCGGCTGCAACGTTATCTCTGTTACATTCCCAGTAGTGACTTGCATAACACATAACATACATAGACATATTCGATGTCCAATGCCTGTGCAAACCGGTTCTGCAGGCATAGGCTATATGCGGACATAGGCTATATGCCAAACAACCAGAGAGACAGGCTTATATGCCATTAGTAAACTGGCCCGTCGTCCAAACCAGGGTCATTACCACATTATTGGAAATATCTTGACTCAGCGTTGAATAACTCGAGCTGTTAAGAGAGAGTGTGAAAGCTCCTCTGTGGGAGAGTGTTTGTACAGCTGTCCAGCAGCCATGCAGCAGGTCTAGCCTGCAAACTCTGTCCCCAATAACTCATTGCCATGGGAACTGGACTTATAGTTACAGTGTGACAGCCAGACAGGAACAACAAATACAAATCAATTGTATTATACACATTAAACACATAACACAATTATATATTGTGTATGGGGAATGAGGGATGTATTTTCTGTATTCATATCGAGAGAGAGAGACGTATAGTGTAGTTGTTTTCATGGGGTAGCATATTATTATGTCCCACTCATGACGAGCCATGTGGGCAAGTATTGCACACACACACACACACACACCACACACACACACACACCACACACACACACACACACACACACACACACACACACACACACACACACACACACACACACACACACACACACACACAGAGAGAGAGAGAGGGTGGAGTCTAAAACAAGATCGTGCAATAACACGAGAGGAGGAGGACTGGAACTCACTCACAGACAGACACCAAATGGACCTTGGACCTTGAAACACGCACACGTTCGGGGGACGACAATTGGAGATACACGTGCTGAGGGGGGGGGTATGTGATTGTGAAGTGTCTCTCTCTCTCTCTCTCTCTCTCTAGTCATTCCTCGGGGGTTTGGTAGTAGTTTATCGTGAGTTGTGTTGTTGCCCGAATCCGATCGCACGGAAAAAAATGATTGTCAACAAACAACAAAGTGTGTCGGGAATTAAAGTTGTGCGTAAAGTTGATCAAGAAGTCGCGTGGTGGGTGGGTGGGTGGGCGCGTGACTTATTATTACTACGCGAGATCTGTTGTTGACCTATTGATCCGGTTCTGTTTATTAGTTCAGCCTATATCAACTGCATTACTGTGGTTGTGATTGGGACTGTATGTCCCCGACCCGCCTACCTGCTGAGACACTTCGAAGGCATTCGAGACGGCTTGTAACTGGTTGTAACTCTGTGTTGTAACTCTTTTTGTGGTTGTTATCCATTGACAGTTCTGCAGATAATATAGCATAGGTCGTCTGTGTCATCTGTCATATACTTTGTGTCTGATACTCTGAGTAAGTTATATGAGCTGTAAGTTATACAGTACAGTACAGTATATATATATCTCTCGCGTAGGCTACTGGTGACACTGTGTGCGTGTGGTGTGTGTGTGTGCGTGTGCATGTATGTCTGTAAGGAGTGTGTAATCAGCATGGATCTCAGCTGCGGTCAGACCGAGAGGATGACCTCTGACCCCCACAGCGAGACCCAGGAAAACCTACCTCTGAAACCCGGGCTACTCAGAAGCACAGGTAGGCTCACACATTTCACCATGAGAGACACTATGGTGGTAGTTGTCACCTTGGTTTGATTAGTTTATAACGTCCCACTGGATTATTTTTATTATTATTATTATTATTATTATTATTATTATTATATACATGTTAATATCAATTCCATGTTCATTCAGCCAAAATGCTTTGAAACTTTTGTTTTGCGTTTAGAAATTGTCAGTGTTTTATTGATCATGCATTGATCATCACGAGCACATAGCACTATAACACACAACAACACGTTATTTCATGTCTGATTCATCTCAGAATAATATAAGTATATATATATATACATATATATATATATAAGTTCTGCTGTATAAAACAGCAGAACTCTACGGGCATACCTTGATACACCCTTGGTACGCCCTGAACTCACTGGGGTTGTTATGGTGTTTGTTATGTTTATTAGATTATCTGATTCACCATAAATACCATTCCAATAGGCGTGGCAGAAGTAAAAGACTATGCTATTCAAGTCCTGTACTGTATACTTAATTTAAGAAGTGTGTACGCACAGTGTCGTAGCGTTTCGGCTCATAGCTCATAGTAATTCATGCAGGTATACAGGTTTAATGCACGCACGCACGCACACGCACACACACACACACACACACACACACACACACACGTCGTCATTTGTACTATACCTTCAGGGATTCTGTCGTTTTAACAACAATGAGGTCAACCGTCCCCTATACTTTTCAGGGGGAAGTAGCACACAGCAATGATTGACAATCACTTCACGACTTAATAACCCCTGAAAAGTTATTTATTAGCATTTGTGTGTCAGAGGTTATTTATGTTCTATATAACGTGGTATCTTTGCCTTTCGTGGTTTGCACAGAGCCCTGACTCTTATCCAATACGCAATACAAATCATCCCCAACCTCACATCTATGGCTTTCTTCTAAGTCTCACTCTAAGTTCTCTGGATTGTAATTGCGTTGGAACAGGGCACAGTGGGCCTCCCTTAAGACACACACGTCACGAGAGACTGAATCCATTCACAATCATTTGATTTATTATTGTACTTAATATTATTTTTCGGCGCTTCGTGTTTTGCCACAGTGTGAACCAGGTGTGAGAAACCTCTACTTTTTTTATTTTTATTAATTGATGTCTGTCAATTATTACAAAAACATAAAACCAATTGTTTAATTGATATTACCTTCTGGGAAATGAGTTTCTCTGCGCCCTCTGGCGCCCCCTAGGGGAAGCACGCCTCACACAACAAACAAAAAACCTGCATTAGAATACTATGACTACAGCTACAACAGAATCATCAACAATATCCAAAATCTTGTATATCTTACCTACCATCATTCTCTCTTAAAACACCTACGCTCTGTCTGTCTGTCTGTCTATCTGTGCATCCAGGCTGCAGCTGGCTGGTGGTGCTAGCGGCGGTGGCAGCCTCTCTGAGCGGCCTGATGCTGGGCTACGAGATGGGCCTGACCTCGGGCGTGCTGCTCCAGCTCCGGACCCTCCTCTCGCTCTCCTGCCGGGAACAGGAGCTACTGGTCAGCTCCCACCTGCTGGGCTCCCTGCTCATCTGCCTGACGGGCGGGCCCATCCTGGACCGCTACGGCCGCCGCTGCTCCATGCTCCTCAGCGCCGCCCTGGTGGTGGCGGGCACCGCGGCGGCCGTGGCCGTGACCTCACTGCCGGCGCTGATGCTGGGCCGCGCGGTGATCGGCATGGGGACCGCGCTGTCCGGCACGGCCGCCTGCCTCTACATCGCCGAGATCTCCCCGCAGGAGCGGCGCGGCCTGCTGGTCACCCTCTACGAGCTGATGCTGGTGGTGGGCGTGCTGCTGGGCTTCAGCTGCAGCTACGCCTTCGCCGCCCTGCCCGACGGCTGGAGGTACACCTTCGGCCTGGTGGCGCCCGTGGCCCTGCTGCAGTTCACCGGCCTGCTGCTGCTGCCGCCCAGCCCCCGCTTCCTGGTGGCCCACGGCAGGGTGGAGAGGGCCCGGGGCGTGCTGACCAAGCTCCGAGGGGGCGCGTCCGGGCAGGTGGACGCGGAGCTGCGGGGCATCCAGGCGGGCCTCAAGGAGGAGTCGGAGCACGGCTTCCGGGAGCTGTTCAGCGGCAAGGCCAACCTGCGGCGCCGCCTGCTGACGGGCGCGGGGCTGGCGTTCCTGCAGCAGGTGACGGGCCAGCCCAACATCCTGTCCTACGCCTCGCCGCTGCTGCACAGCGTGGGCTTCAACAGCGCCGCCGCCGCCACCCTGGCCTCCACGGGCTTCGGCGTGGTCAAGGTGGTGGGCACCATACCGGCCGTGCTGCTGGTCGACCGCTTCGGGCCCAAGAGCTTCCTGTGCGCGGGCGCCATTGCCATGGGGATGTCCCTGGTCACGCTGGGGGTGGTGACGTCGCAGAGCCACACCCACCTGACCAGCCTGTGTCAGACTCCGCCGTCCGGGCGGAACCACAGCGGCTCCGGGGGGTGGGATGTGAACGGTTCCTCGGTAGGAACAAACTACAGCCATGTGACACTCGGCCACGCCCTGCCCGGTCATTGGAACGGCAGCAGCAGCAGCGCCGGAGACGGTGACCCGGCTCGGCCTTCGGTGACGTGGGTCGCGAGGACGAGCGACCGGGTGGAGGTGGAGGAGGACGGAGCCGGTGGGTCAGGAGGACAAGCCGTGTCGTTCACGCTGAAGTGGGTGTCGCTCATCAGCTTGCTTGTGTACGTGGCTGCCTTCTCCATTAGCCTTGGTCCCAGTAAGATCACACACACACACACACACACACACACACACACACACACACACACACACACACACACACACACACACACACACACACACACACACACACACACACACACACACACACACACACACACACACACACCTTTTCTCATATTCAGCAACTACTCATATACTCTTATTCCATCACTCATTCACTCACTCACTCACTTATTCACGATCGTCATGACCTGTCCATGTTATGCCAGCACCATTCTTTCCAAAACATCTTCGACCAATATGTCCTTAATGCTAAGGCAGTTCACGGTTCCAGCTGCATGATATTGTTAAGATATTAAAGCTTTGGATTGACTTTAAGTTTAGTTGAGTTGTTAGAGATATGTCAGACCGTTGGTACAATATATCTGCACACTAAAGACTAACAATATATCCTTATAAAGACTTATATGTTAGATGTGGACTAGCCCTACGGGTTGCTAAATGAAACATCTGATCTGTGTGTCATGTGACGATGCATTTATAAAAATTCCAAAACTCCCATGAAGAAACATTTAGAAATGCCCAAATGTTAAATGACATGCCAATTGTCTTTTTTGTCAAATATCAAATATATCAAATAGTGTATTATATTAGTAGTGCTGATGTTGCTCTATCGTGAGCCAATAGGTTCCGAGAAGCCTATCGTTGACTTGGGTGAGCCATCGATAATTATGAAACAATTACTTCCTCTTGGTTTGTAAGCTTGTGTGTGTGTGTGTGTCTGTGTGTGTTTCCCTCCTTTTTTCAGTGGTCTATGTGGTCATCAGTGAAATCTTCCCCACGGGGGTCCGGGGCAAGGCGGTGTCGGTGGTGTCTGCAGTCAACTGGGCCACCAACCTGCTCATCTCCATGACCTTCCTCACCGTCACAGGTGTGAGTGTGTGTGTGTGTGGTTGGTTGGGGGGCTGGTTTAAGCAGCACCACCTGGCCTGACTGACTGATTACTCTACGGCTGATGAGGCTGCTTAAACCACCAGCCATCACACACACACACACACACACACACACACACACACACACACACACACACACACAGATACAATGTTCACTAAGTAACCCAAAGAAAATATCCCTTTTTGGAAAACAAGTCGTCAACCATTAAGCATGCGTCAAAGTGAATAATACATTTTTATTTGCCATATGCAACGAGTACAATGGAATGCTTACTCCCCATTCCCTTCCACAGTATGAATTTCCAAAAACACAAAAAATAGCAATAAAGTGACTGATGGATGATATGTACATGTGTTACTACCAATGGCTCAGCATTGAACAAAAGTGTACGTACAGCGGTGAAATAAAGCACTATAAATGATGCGTATTGTATATAACGATGTATGATGTATTGTTGTTCTTCCAGAGGCCATCGGCGTGTCCAGCGTCATGTTCCTGTACGCTGCGATGAGTTTCATTCTGCTGGGCTTCGTCATTCTCTGTGTTCCTGAGACCAGGGGCCGCACACTGGAACAGATATCTAAAGAACTCGCCATGAAGTGAGTGACCTCTCACTCACTCACTCTCACACTCACACACACACACACACACACTACTGTATCTTATCCATTCGTTAGCAAAGGAAGTGAAACATGTCTAATTAAGATAAGCCCTTCTTGAGCAACCTGAGCATATTTTCCGATATTTTCGTGATTGGGAAAATCCCATAGTCATAAATACCTAGATAGCCTTCAACATTTATAAAAAGCATGACCTAAAGGTTGCCAGTGATCGTAAACACGTCAGTCAAAACGATTACAATCGTAAAAATATCAAACAAAATATACGATCTACAGGTCAGCGTGACACCCTTAATTGCGGTGGTCAACCTGTAAATGATGTGCCCGGCGATAGCGCGCACGGCGACCGAGGTACTGGACGATAACCGCAGTTAAGACCCAGTCAATGTTTACCTAATGCGCTCTTGCTTTTGAACAGGAAGCACTTTGAGATGCGATTCTGCACACGTGTCCGACCGCAGCAGAGAGAGGCGGAGAGAGGCCTCAAGTCCACGGACACGCCCACGCCCGCTAGTCTCCTGCTCTGATCCCAGGCTCTGAGACCGGGTAGTAGCAGCTGGGTAGGCTTTGGACACACAAAAGACACACGCTGCAAAACGCACTGAGGATACGATAATAGGATATATGCCGTGTACGACGTGGGGGGGCACAGGTACCCCAGAACGGCTGCTGTTATTTCTACGCCAAGCCAACCTCCAGGTGAACACTTCTGAAATGGAACACGAACAGCCACAGGGTGGAGAGCGAAGAGGCCGAAGGGTTTAGCGTGTACACACACACACACGTGTACACACACACACGTGTACACACACACGTACACACATTATTGTTTTGCAATAATGTTTTGGTTTTGGTTTTGTGCACGGGAATGTGAATATTGGGATTTGTCAGAAATCATACCTACGTTACATAATGTATTGCGATCCAGATGCTGTAATTACTCGACTCAAGTCTTCACGTGATGTTGTATTAACCGTTGCAGTGTTTCCCCCCCGACGGTGTGTGTGTGTGTGTGTGTATGTGTGTGTGTGTGTGTGTTGATGTTTGAGCGTGGTCACTGAACGTGGTCACTGTCAGCTGTAGTGCATTCCAGCAGGAAAAAGGTGTCTTTACACCGGTATAACAACGTAACAGAACAAGAAACGGCATGTGAGATGGGTTGTGTTTTTTGGGCATTTATGTTTGTGAAAACAGTTTTAAGTCCATTTGTAGCCATCCCATCGTCTGGACTTCATAATACGGTTGCTTCTGTTGTACACAATCAAATAGGCAGGCTACTTTCTATAATGAAAAGGTGAACTTTGCCGCTTCTCAACCTCCATCCATCTATCAATCTATCTATCTGCATTGTGGACACGGTGGGAAAGAAAAATAAACCTGCAGTTACCGATGCTCTGTGTGTCTCTGGCTGGCAAAAGTAGCGCAGACATTTGGGTGCAGGCAACACAGAGAAAAATGTAAACATGGCTAATTTCCATATAATGCGCACATTGAAATGTGTCGGTTGAAAAGCAGGCAAAGCTACCCTTCACTTGTTGTGTTACTTGTTCTCTTTCTACACTGAAGTCTAAAGCATTTATATATATTTTTATAGCAGAATACTTCTTTTGCTGTCAGTATTTTTCCACAATACTTCTGACATAAATGACCACATAACAATTTAGGGGGGGGGGGGGGTTGGGCACCTATTATATGTTTTTAAACTTAACGATATAATCATGTTGGGTGCTCAATTCTAAAATAATCTTTATTTTTTTTTTAATGTTTTTTGAACAGTTGAATGCAGTGGCGCTAGTGGTCCAGCGGGCGGCGCCACTGCTCTCTGTGGGCGTGATCAGTCGTGCTCTGAATAATTGTCACTTAACTTGCCTTTTGTGAACCCAGTATTTCAAATGCCTTGTTGATCCGAGCGGGAATACCAATTAGCTGTAGTTGTTCCCTGATTCTAGTGTGGTGAATGAATCTAACATAGGAAGACTTGTGGTGTCTGTTGTGTGGACTGTGGCCACCTTTTCCCCTCCTACATATTTTTACAAATCTCGCTTAACTTAACAACACGTTCCTCCCATCATGTGTCGACTGACTTGAAGTGTAAACTCTTGAATCGGGTGATTTACTCAGTGGGCAGTGTACCTCTCAAGTGTCCTGGGATCAGAAAGGTACCGTATTAACCTATCTGGAGAGAGAGAGAGAGATGGAGACACAAAGGACAAACTTGAAGAAGCCGTGGGCTTCATCGAAAGCTCAGTCTGAACACTAACCATAGTGGTACTGAAATGGAATTGGTGTGTGTGTGTGTGTGTGTGAGAGAGAGTGACAGTGTGTGTGTGTGTGTGTGTGTGTGTGTGTGTGTGTTCCAGACGACTACTTCAATTATTTCTGTGTCCACTTGACTGTGTATCTGGTGAATCATCGGTTCTAACCTAAACTCGGGAGATGGTGTACTGTCCACCATATCTAAAAGCTGCTGCTGTTGACACTTCACAATGACCAGGGGGTCCACTGTAACAATGACATTTTGGACAATAAAAGTGATATTTCTCTTTGTCCCACCGTGTCCTTGATGCCACCTAAAGAGATGAGTGGTTCCCAAACTGTGGCACACGCCCCCTAGGGGGGCCCAGAGTTATGGGGGGGGGTTGACATTTTTTTAACTACAGAAGGGGGGGGGGGGGGGGGAGAGCTGCAGAGAGAGTTTAGGAACCACTGCAGTATAGTGGGCCTATATCCAGTTGAATGAAGTCTGGCCTATATCCAGGTTACATTAGTCTGCGTAAAACACACCGCGTAAAACACACACAACGTCCGTACGGTCGTCCTCTTTTATTCACTAAGTCATTTTCATCTCAATACAAAATACGAAACGGAAAAACAAAAACAAAAACAAATAGTTTGAACAACATAAACACACGCGGACCTACTAGTCTCTAAAAGGTAAACGTCGTGATCCCACTTCCTGCACCTTCTCTGGTCCACACTCTTCACACACACACACTCTTCTCTCTCACACTCACACACACTTCTCACACTTCTCTCACACACACTCTTCTCTCACACACACACGCTCTTCTCTCATACACACACACTTCTCTCACACACACACACACACTCTTCTCTCATACACACACACACTCTTCTCTCATACACACACTCTTCTCTCATACACACACTCTTCTCTCATACACACACACACTCTTCTCTCACACACACACACACTCTTCTCTCATACACACACACACTCTTCTCTCATACACACACACACACACACGTCTTCTGAGCATGCCTGTATTTACACATCCGAGGACCATGTCTGACCAGGCCAGCTGTCAACGGCCCTCCAGCTCTTCCTCCACCACCACCACCCCCCCAACCCCAACCCCCTGTTCCTCTGTCACAGGAGGACAAATTATTTATTTGGTTGTTTTTTTTATCTTAAAAAAAAAAAACCTGCAGGCATCCCCCCTAGCGCTGCATTGACTTAAAATGATTACAATGGCGTGTGTGTGTGTAAAAAGCGTATTTAAAAACATCCACACAGAACTCCTTGGGTTGGTTGGTTTGTTTTCTTCCCCACCTGACTGACTGACTACAAGTCGCCCTCATGAAACTGCACTCTGGGTCTAGTATGTCGCTAACTGTGAAGCGGGACCTAGGATTGCAAATGAGGACCATATTATATATATATATATATATACATATATATATATATATATATGTATATGTATGAAGAGCAGTGGACGGAGTGATTCGTGTGTTTAAAACGTGCCGTTCGTAGCCATTGTTAAAACACAGAATCTTGGACAGTCCTTCGCTAAGCTCGGCGTTTTTCAAAAACGGCGACAGTGAAAACTTATGTTTTCACACCGACACGCAGAGACAGGAAGGAAGAAAAATGTTACAGTGCATTGTTATCAATTTTTTTGTTTTAAAAGAAAGAAAGAGAGAGAGAGAGAAAGCGGAGGGAGAGGGGGGGCGATCAGGTGTGACCCGAAGTCCCGAATCACCGAAGTTAGTTAGTTAAGTTACACCGTCCACGACGAGGGGTACAATTGTTACATTTGTAGTGAACGACGGGAAAAAAAAAAACTCTCCAGCCGACAATCTCTCTGAACTGTTTCAGTCGTCCAGTCTAAGGTCCCCCTCTCTCGTCCACGTGGGGGCCCCCCCCACGTGGACGAGAGAGGGGGAAGAGAGAGAAAAGAAAAAACATCTCTCAAACTTAAGTCTTTCTTTTTTCCTCTTGCAGCAGACTTCCCCCGGCCGACCGGCCCGGTCCGACCACGTTTTGTGTGTTTTTTTTCTTCTTCTTCTTCTTCTTCTTGTTTGGGCTATTTGCGAAGGGGTTTCTGACACTCAAACAGTAGTGGGTAGATCTGCTCCACAGCTGTGGCCACGGTCTGTACATTTGGTCCTGAGGCACGGTGGGACATGGGAGGGCGGGGTCACATGGGGACATGGGAGGGCGGGGTCACATGGGCACATGGGAGGGCGAGGTCACATGGGGACATGGGAGGGCGGTGTCACATGGGAACATGAGAGGGCGGGGTCACATGGGAGGGCAGGGTCACATGGGGACATGGGAGGGCGGGGTCACATGGGGACATGGGAGGGCGGGGTCACATGGGGACATGGGAGGGCGGTGTCACATGGAGACATCGGTGGGCGGGGTCACATGGGCACATGGGAGGGGGCGGGGTCACATGGGGACATGGGAGGGGGCGGGGTCACATGGGGACATGGGAGGGCGGGGTCACATGGGGACATGGGAGGGCGGGGTCACATGGAGACATGGGAGGGCGGGGTCACATGGGGATATGGGAGGGCGGGGTCACATGGAGACATGGGAGGGCAGGGTCACATGGAGACATGGGAGGGTGGGGTCACATGGAGACATGGGAGGGCGGTGTCACATGGAGATATGGGAGGGCGGGGTCACATGGAGACATGGGAGGGCGGGGGGACATGGGAGGGTGGTCACACATGGGCACATGGAGGGCGGGGTCACATGGGCACATGGAGGGCGGTCACATGGGAGGGCGGGGTCACATGGGGACATGGGAGGGCGGTCACACATGGGCACATGGAGGGCGGGGTCACATGGGCACATGGATGGCGGTCACATGGGCACATGGAGGGCGGTCACATGGGCACATGGAGGGCGGTCACATGGGGACATGGAGGGCGGTCACATGGAGGGCGGTCACATGGAGGGCGGTCACATGGGGACAAGGATGGGGACAAGAAAAGGGAGAGAAAAGAAGAGAAGAAAGTGAGAGAGAAGGTAAGAGGGGGGGGGGGGGGGCAGAGAAAACAATTTATTAGAATAGTTCGTAAATACAAAATACAAAATTCTCTTAGCTTCGACACAGAGGCACTTTGGTGAAGTGACTAAAGCATGCCATTCACGGTATACAAGTGATTTGGGATGTGGCCAGTATCTAAATACCACCGGGTCAAAACTAACAGCTTGACGCGGTGAATCCGGACATCCATCGACGGAACGCTGGAGGTCTTGGCGTGTTTCTTGGTAACGGTAACAGCGGGCCGAAAAAAATATACACGGGACGTGGACAGAATGCGGACGAGGCTTTGCGTGGCCCTCAATAAACTGTACCAAAAGCCACGGCCACACTGGTTTTTTAATCCGTTTAAACATTATGGAAATAAATCATTGTCATTGTAATTGGAGGCAATGCGACTCGGCAGAACATGGAAATGATCCATTTCCCTCCATTTAACCAGTTCAGTTTGGCAAACTTGTTCCACAGCAAAAGCCCTAGAAGCCGGGGGAAAAGGTCGGCTCTAGGGCTGTTGTTCCAACTGTTGTTCTCAGGTCATGTAGAACAGGTTCTCTAGAACTGTTGTTCCAACTGTTGTTCTCAGGTCATGTAGAACAGGTTCTCTAGAACTGTTGTTCCAACTGTTGTTCTCAGGTCATGTAGAACAGTTCTCTAGAACTGTTGTTCCAACTGTTGTTCTCAGGTCATGTAGCACCAGTTCTCTATGAGGCTGTTGTTCTAACTGTTGTTCTCAGGTCATGTAGCACCAGTTCTCTATGAGGCTGTTGTTCTAACTGTTGTTCTCTGGTCATGTAGCACCAGTTCTCTAGGACAGGGGTTCCCAACCACCGGGCCGTGGAGGTGTTACTGCCGGGCCGCGAAACAGCTGTGTGTTTATCATCATATTTGACTCAAATAATTTGAGTATAGGTGAACGGCGGGTGGTATAATCTATATATAGAGATTATATATACAGTATAATCTATATATATATATAGATTATATAGCGGTATATATGGGCGGTATAATCCATATATATATAGATTAAATATATATCGGCGGCATAACGAGAGACTTTCAGTTGCACGCGCTACTAAAGAGACTACGCGCTAGTGACGTGTCGGTCGCGAACGAGTCGTTAAGTGAACGACAGGAGCCGGCTCGCACCCGCGAACAAACCTTTTTGTTTAAATAAAAATGTCAAATATACAAAAATACAGTAGCTGTCCTTTTTTTAAAATGTCTATTTTTTTTTTAAACGTCTATGCTTAAGTTGTTCTAGGTGTTGCTATCTGCTGTGTGTAGCGTGGTTCTACAAGCATGTCAGTGCATTCATTGGGTGGTATCAAAGAGTTACAAGGGTCTGTAAATGCAATGAAAACAATTGGCCACAGCTAATCATTTATATTAAAATTTTTATTTTTACTTTGGAATACTTCAGTACAAAGGATGTATTGAATAATTTAAGTGATATATGTGTAAACATATAAATAATTTGTCAAAATAGGGCTAAATTTGATTGAATTATAAAAGGTATATGTGGTAAAATAGAAGAGCCGTTTGGGAGCCGAAAGAGCCGGCTCTTCTTGGTGAGCCGAGCCAAATGAGCCGGCTCACTCAAAAGAGCCGGAATTCCCATCACTACTACGCGCTGGTGGATCATTAGTTCTGGACATCAGTACCCGACCGGACTGGAAAGCGCAGTGCACAGGTGTCAGTGAGTGTACACTGCGCAGGTGAAGAGATGAGCGGGCCTCAGCAAACCCCCATGAACCGCTTCTTTGCGGGCTGTTCAAGTAAAAGAGATGGTGAGGCACAACCGGAAAATGCTCCCAAAAAGAAAAGCAAACCGAGCTTCAATCGTAAATACAATTCCTCATATATCAAATATGGATTTGTTACAACGGGCGATTCGGAGGCGCCAAAACCATTGTGTGTGCCGAAATCCTTTCGAAATGAAGCAATGAAGCCATCAAAACTTCACCATCTAACATCCTTTTCTGAAAGACAAACCAGTTGAGGTTTTTTTGAAAGGAAAAAACACGAGTTGGATGAGCAGAAGCAAGTTTTAAAATCCACAACATCAACGAACGTCGCTGCAACAAACAAGGGCTTCATATCTTGTTGCTCACCGAATAGCCAAAGCTAAAAAGCCCTTTACAATCGGAGAGGAGCCGATACTGCCCGCTGCAAAAGACATCTGCCGTGAACTCTTTGGAGAAACAGAAGCTGGCATGGTAGGAAATGTTCCACTCTCGGACAATACTGTTGCCAGGAGGATCGATGATATTGCCGAGGATATTGAAGGGCAATTGTTGGACAGAATGAAAGCATCTCCGTGGTACGCAATTCAAGTGGACGAATCAAGTGATGTGGAAAATAAGGCAATTGTGTTAGTTTATGTGCGTTATGTGCATCAAGATGAGGTGCATGAAGATTTGCTCTGTTGTCTTTCACTTCCAAGCTCAACCACCGCCTCCGAAATATTCAGAGTGTTGGATGAATACATTGCAGGCAGACTGGATTGGGCATTTTGTGTCGGGGTCTGCACTGATGGGGCTGCCGCGATGACCGGCCAGTTGTCGGGGTTCACTGCCAGGGTGAAAGAAGTGGCGCCGGAATGCGTGGCAACCCACTGCATGATACACCGCGAGATGCTGGCAAGCAAGAAAATGTCCCCTGAACTCCACATGGTCCTGAATGATGCAATACGGGTCATTAACCACATCAAAAACCAAAACTAGCCTACCTGAGTGACATGTTTATGGCTTTGAACGAGTTAAATCGGACAATGCAGGGGAGGATGGCTGACACATTCACGCTCGCAGACAAAATCGCCAGATTCAAAGCCAAGTTAGGAACCTGGGCACATCGCGTCAACCGGGGTGTTTTTTACATGTTTTTCGGAAGAGGCCGAGGGACTTGGCGAGTTGATACACAGCCACCTGGTATCACTGTCTGACGCGTTTGAATGCTATTTCCCATCTGCAAAGGACCCGAGGAATGGCAAAGGATGGATGCGTGATCCATTTCAAAAATGACGATGGTCGAGACCAGCTCCCATCACAACAAGACGACCAGCTGATCGAGCTCATGAATGACGGAGGACTGAAAACCCTCTTCAATTCTACATCATTGACATCCTTCTGGATCAAAGGCGTCGGGGAGAATACATGGAGATCGGCACGCTTGCTCTGAAGACGCTGCTCCCGTTCCCCACGTCATATCTGTGCGAGGCAGGTTTTTCTGCCCATGACAGCCACTAAAGACCAGACTTAGAAGCAAACTGGACGTGAGGAATACCCCGCGCGTTTCATTGTCAACCATCACGCCCCGGTATGACGTTATAGTGGCCGGCAAACAACCCCCAGCGCTCTCACTGACACTGACATGATGTTAGTTGATGTTCATTCATATTTGTTAAGCATTCATATATTTTTTTTTAAATTGTATCCTGGTTTTAACCTTTGTTCATATGTTTTGGATGCATGTTGTGCTGCTATTTTCTGTTATTTACATACAATTAGCCTCTGTTGCCACCTGCTGGTGAGTAAATATAAAAAAAACTCTGAAAGAAATTGAGATATTTTTCATGTATCTGCCGGTCCACAAAAAAGGTTGGGAACCCCTGCTCTAGGAGGCTGTTGTTCTAACGGTTGTTCTCAGGTCATGTAGAACCAGTTTCTATATGTATTCGTACCTTTCTACTGCATACACAGCCCTGGATTATGAAAAGCCCTACGTTCATAGACATATAGAAAAACAGAGTCTGTGTCACAGGTTAGGTCTTCGCCTCACCTTAGTGACGCACTGCAGCTTTTGTTATCCTAAGTCAGCTCAATTATATTAATTTAAGATGACTCAACTGACAATTACTGGATTATGTGATCAGGCAAAATGAGTTTGAAGAATGAAGAATGAGTTAGTTTGAGTGAGAGAGAGAACATAGACACATACCTGTGACTGTGATGCTGCCAGTGGAAAACACCTGCACAGTTGCCTTGATCTGTTTGATCCTGTAGGTGGCAGCAGGGTGCAGCTCAGGCTCATAACTAGCGCGCACGCACACACACACACACACACACACACACACACACACACACACACACACACACACACACACACACACACACACACACACACACACACACACACACACACACACACACACACACACACACACACACACACACACACACACACACACACACACACACACACACACACACACACACACACACACACATTTATTTTTGTGTCATTAATTGAGACAATACACTGACTTGTGAAAACTATTCATCACCACCAGAGGGCGCCCCATCCGTACAAATGAACAGTGACCAGTGGAGTGTAGTGTTTCTCTTTAATGGGCGACTTCCTCTGTTGCACTCTGAGGCCCTGGAGTGGGACGACCTCCTTAGTGGCTGTAGTAGATTAGTAGCACTAGTGTGTGTGGTGCCCTACCTGGCTATGGGGCGGTTCTTCTTGGTGAAGTCAATCAGGCGGATGGAGAAGGGCATGGAGCACACGGCCAACACATTGACCACCTTGTAGTCCGAGAAGCGCACCTGGAGAACACACAAAAACAACAACATCACACAACACGTTGAGGCCTTGTTTTGATGGCCCTGACTGATTCGGTCCTCCATTCGGTCATTGTCCAAAGGGGACTTGCAGTGTTTTCAGCACACATGCTGCCATTAAGGAGCAGATAAGAGTTATAATCAAGGATGCCTTCAGGTACAGGCTAAAGGCTTTTTATTTTTATTTTATTAAGCCCCTCCCCTTTTCTTACCCTGAAGCCCAGCTTCTGCAAGGTGCGTGCTAGCCGACGGGCACCCACTTTAGACTCGTCCTCGCTGAGGAAGGGAAAGAAAGATTGGGGAAAGAGAACCCTCACAAGGGTGCAAAAGCACTGTATAATGACCACTGTAGAACAAACACCGTACGACGAACACCGTACGACGAACACCGTACGACGAACACCGTACGACGAACACCGTACGACAAACACCGTACGACGAACACTGTATAACAAACACTGTAGAACAAACACTGTATGACGAACACCGTACCAACACTGTATAACGAACACTGTATAATGACACACTGTAGAACAAACACTGTATGACGAACACCGTACGACGAACACCGTACGACGAACACTGTATAACAAACACTGTAGAACAAACACTGTATGACGAACACCGTACGACGAACACTGTACTACATGAACACTGTATAATGAACACTGTATAACAAACACTGTATGACGAACACCGTACGACAAACACCGTACGACAAACACTGTATAACAAACACCGTACGACGAACACTGTATGATGAACACTGTATAATAAACACTGTATAACAAACACCGTACGACGAACACCGTACGACAAACACTGTATAACAAACACCGTACGACGAACACTGTATGATGAACACTGTATAATAAACACTGTATAACAAACACTTAATGACGAACACCGTACCAACACTGTATAATGAACACTGTACGATGAACCCCTGAGAGACACACCGATCACAAAGCAGTGCATTAACATCGGTGGCAATGGAACATGGTGACTTTTAAGACTTAACTATCGTGGTTAAAACCGTGACCTTCCACTCCCAGCAACAATCAGTGAATTTACAATTCACACCCACACACACATCAGCAGTGGTGAATTCTTAACAACGCAGGAGTGTACACAGCCCAAAGAGTCGTGTCAGGACCGAAACACTTGTGTACACTGGTTGAACCATTCAAATGTTGAGTTCGATTTTTCTGGCTCTTCGGGGACTCTTGTATACAAAAAAACAACACGCAAGCACTGTCCACGATGGCGTTTCGGTTCATGATTTGTATATGTAAACAAATTACCTGGTGGCTCCAGTGCAAATTATTTTTCCTGAGGACCAGATCGAGGCCGTGATCTTGGGCTTGCGGAGTTTCATCAAGACTTTCTGTGGATGGATGGACGGACACACACACAAAATAATGTCACCCATCTAGAAATAGCTGTGAAGAGCGAGGTCAGGGTCAAGGTAAACGTCCCACCTACCCCATTTTCCGGTTTGTAGACGACGTTGACCCCTTCCAGGGCGATGGTGCGCAGGTTGAGGTGGCACCTGCACCTGAAGGTGGCCACCACGTTGGTGATGATGATGTCCAACGCGTCCTCGTTGCCGAAATCCATGTGTGCGGCCGAGTGGCACAAGGGAGCCACCTAGGTCTTTGTCGTCGTCCACCTCCTCACGTGTCCATCAGCAAATACCATCACAACCGCTGACCAAGAGGGAGACTAGGAGACCAAGAGACCTAGGAGACATAAACAGACACCTGGTTAGGTGTGTGTGTGTGTGTGTGTGTGTGTGTGTGTGTGTATCTGAATTAGGCGCATGGTCATTTTCCGGTCTGTTGAACTGGATCAAGACACGTTTAATAGCTTTATAAGTGTATATGTTTATAATTCAAAATTTAAATACGTAGACGTAGCAACTTTGTTTGTTTAAAACACACACACACACACACACACACACACACACACACACACACACACATTACAGTACACATTACAGTACACATTAGTTACTGGACAGGTCGTATTATATTGTAGCGGCATCACCGTTCGGCAGAGCAGACGTGTGTTGTTTGAATAGTTATGATTGGCCACGTTTAACATTTCATTCACACTCAAGACATGTAGGAAGTAGGATTGCAGAAGTAGCGGATGGACCCTTGAGCTTGACAACAAGTGAGGTGAAGGTGAAGTTAGGCCAGGGGTAATGCCCCCCATGGTGAAGTTAGACATGAATCAAACCAGGGTTAATGTCCCCCATGGTAAAGTGAGACACGTATCAAGCATGCATCAAACCAGGCTTAATGTACCCAGTGAAGTTAGACACGTATCAAGCATGCATCAAACCAGGGTTAATGTTCCCCCATGGTGAAGGGAGACACGTATCACGCATGCATCAAACCAGGGTTAATGTACCCAGTGGTGATGTGAGACATGTATCAAGCATGCATCAAACCAGGGTTAACATCCCCCCCATGGTGAAGTGAGACACGTATCAAGCATGCATCAAACCAGGGTTCATGTCCCCCATGGTGACATGAGACACGTATCAAGCATGCATCAAACCAGGGTTAATGTCCCCCCCATGGTGAAGTGAGACACGTATCAAGCATGCATCAAACCAGGGTTAATGTGTCCCCCATGGTGAAGTGAGACACGTATCAAGCATGCATCTAACCAGGGTTAATGTCCCCCATGGTGAAAATGAGACACGTATCATGCATGCATCTAACCAGGCTTAATGTGTCCCCCATGGTGAAGTGAAACACGTATCAAGCATGCATCAAACCAGGGTTAACGTCCCCCATGGTGACATGAGACACGTATCACGCATGCATCAAACCAGGGTTAACGTCCCCCCCCCCCCCCCATGGTGAAGTGAGACACGTATCACGCATGCATCAAACCAGGGTTAACGCCCCCCCCCCCCCCCATGGTGACGTGAGACACCATCACACAGGACGGCGGATCAAAGACGAGGCTAACGCTGTAGCGGTGTGTGTGTGTGGCTAGCCGCTACAGCGTTAGCAAGCAAACTTAATCTACATCACGTACCCTTCCCCCCCCCCTCCATAGCGTAACAAGAGGGCGGTGTGTAAGAACGGAGGTTTGTTTACCTTCCCATGAGATAAATAAACGAAGTTAAAGGCGGTTAGACGGTACGAACCAGCCGGTCTGAAGCGGACTGTGATCTCAGTGTTAGCTGCTGCTGCGCTGCTTTGTGTTGTATAGTAACACAGAACGCACAGTCACCTCGGGATAAAGTACGTTAGAATGTAATTATGTAATAACGGCAGCCCTACTGATGCTCACACGTTACATACGTTAACAACAACCGACCAAGGAATTAAGAAAGACTGGAAGAATGAGAGAAAGTGTCTCGTCAGTGACTCGCTAGCTAGCGTTAACACCAGTGTTGACTCACAGGAGGGGACCGTTTACAATGAACACACACCAAACCAAATCCAGTTGGATGCATTTATTATTATGTTTTAAAAGCGAGGTGTAGTAGTAGTAGTAGTAGTAATCGGTGTACCTTTTGTTTTGTTTGTTGCAGAGACGAGTCTGTGTTATGAGAACCATCAAAGCAAAACAATGGCACAACAGCACAGTGAAATATTCCTCCTCGGCTTCTCCTCCGTGTTGCAGGCTTTTTCTTTTTTTTGTTGTTTGTTGCAACTTCCTGTCACGGGCGTTTTACTACCGCCACCGTGCGGCCAGGAGAGGGCATGTCTGTTGTTGTGTTTTCCACACATAACAATAAAAATGTAATGTGTTTCCTTCTTCACTTAGTTTTGAATGAAGTGTATTTTTTTAAATGTTTTTTTTCCTTGGTGGTGTGGATCTTCATGTGTTATAATGTGAATAAAAGCATTCAGGTTGATTGACTTTGAGTTAAATTAAATGAATGAGTCTTGAAGGTCATTCCCCAGGGTCGGGTTAAAAAGCCCCAGCGGTACACGCCAAATCTATTTATTTCTGAGGATAATCCACTCTGTCCGCCAATAGTTCACTTAACAGACTTATTTAACACTCTCAAACAGATGCTGAAAGCAGCCGTTTTCGTTGTTTATAGTCTTGTGACGTGCAGGTTTTGGGAAATAGTACAATTTATAAGCAAAATGAATTAATCTGGCTTGCTCAGCTGGCAACTGTGTCTCCAACATCTTGGAGAGGCTACGAATTAAGGGAAAATAAGGTCATGTTTGAAACATGCCTGTGCTTTTAAGAAGGACTTTCAAGATGCTTCGGCCTCTTGAATGGTGACGTTTTGCAGTGGTAGCCTATTAGTTGGCTTCTAAACTAAACTATACTTTAAACCCACCGTGGTGTGTTTTTTGTCCGTTTTTGACTTGTGTGTGCATGAGATATATATATATACATATTATTTTTCTCATGTACTTACCCAATCCCTCCACTACAAACAAACACACCATCCTCATACTTGGCCGGTTCTCAAACAAAGCAACCAAATAACATCTAAATGAATCATCCATGGTTACCAAATTCTCTCTATCTCTCCCTCTCGTATAATCTCCCTGCAGGCCCATCGAGATGAAATATAGCCTCGTAAAGGACATCCATCCTGGGGTGAGAGCCTTGTTCAGATGTCCCAAAATGTTTGCTATAAAGTATTGGATTTTAAGCAGGTTAGCAAAATCGGGAAATTGGGACGCACTCGGTGTGTGCGTGTGTGTGTGCGTGTGTACGTGTGTGTGTGCGTGCGTGAGTGCATGTGTGTGATCGGCCCAGTATGCTGTGTGTAAACAACGTAGATGGGAGCAGCACGCAAACAGAAGGACATGTTTCTGAGTGTAAATAGACGGTCCATCAGCACGTCATCTTTTCATTCCCATGACGATGTTTGGGAGTATTTTCTGTTTATAGTGTGTGCGTGTGTGTGTGTGTTTTTTTTTTTGTTTGTTTATTAGTTATTGTAACTACTGCGTTATTCTTCAAGCTATATTTACTGAAATGCATCATATTATCTGTTCACTGTAAAAAGGTCAAGATAAAATCATATACTATATTCCATTGATCATGATTGATCATCAAATATTTAAAAAAAGTCAAGAACTAATAAAGTTAAAAGTTTGTTGTAAACAGCTGAACAGATATGTTCAAAGTTTAAAAAAGTAGTATAACGACACAGAGGTGAAAAAAAAAAACGCCAAGGTTCATCCAAACATCAGTTGAGTGAGTGAAGTGAAGATTCTGTGTTGGGCTGTCTGGGCCAAAAAATGCCGGTTGCCAATTTTTTCGTCCTGGTCCAGACCCGCCTATTTGAACCCTGCAGACAACGATGAGCAGAGAAAACCAGAGAAAACATGAATTCCAGGCCAGGGAGAGGACGGAGACATGATGTAGTGAGTGAGGGAGAGAGGAAGAGACAATAAGTGAGAGCTTTTAGTCTGCACACTGCACACCTGCATCCTTCATATACACACTGGAGTGGGCGTGCATGCACATCTCGTCATGCATGCAGGTGCACACGCGTCCACACGCTGGCCTGTCTATCCATGTATACATCCAAGAGCGTGTGTCTGTGTGTGTGTGTGTGTGTGTGTGTGTGTGTGTGTGTGTGTGTGTGTGTGTGTGTGTGTGTGTGTGTGTGTGTGTGTGTGTGTGTGTGTGTGTGTGTGTGTGTGCGTGCGCACACATGAGCGAGCCTGTTTGTAGTGGACGGAGATGGATGGTGTGTGATTTGGCGATGTGGAGGGTTTCTAGTGCTCTGGTGGTGCTGCTCGGGGGTCTCCCAATGTAAACAGAGACGTGGGAAAGACCAGGCCTGTTTACATCCTCATTCTTACTGCAGCCAGCCAGCCAGTCCGTCAGTCAGCCAGCCAGCCAGTCCGTCAGTCAGCCAGCCAGCCAGCAAACCAGTCAGTCAGCCAGCCAGCTATCCAGCCCGTCAAACAGCCAGTCACCCAGCCAGTCAGCCAGCCAGCTAGTCAGCCAGCCAGTCAGCCAGCCAGTCAACCAACCAGTCAAACAACCAACCAGCTAGCCAGCCAGTCAGCCAGGCAGTCAACCAACCAGTCAAACAACCAACCAGCTAGCCAGCCAGCCAGCCAGCCAGTCAGTCAGCCAGTTAGCCAGAAAACCAGTCAACCAACCAATCAGCTAGCCAGCCAACCAGTCAGTCAGTCAACAAGTCAGACAGACAGAGAGTCAGCCAGTCACCCAGCCATTGGTTAGCCGGTCAGTCAGTTACCATGTCAGCCAATCAGCCAGTCAGTGAGTCAGTCAGCCAGCCAGCGAGCCAAAGAGCCTGTCAGCCACCTCATCTGGATCTTGACCCCACGTGTGAGTTTACCGATCGGCTTCAGGCTCAGCCATAGCTGCATGTGTACGGGGGGGACACGTGATGCAGACAGACAGGATGAAGCAGTAGCTGCATGTGTACGGGGGGGACACGTGATGCAGACAGACAGGATGAAGCAGTAGCTGCATGTGTACGGGGGGGACACGTGATGCAGACAGACAGGATGAAGCAGTAGCTGCATGTGTACGGGGGGGACACGTGATGCAGACAGACAGGATGAAGCAGTAGCTGCATGTGTACGGGGGGGGACACGTGATGCAGACAGACAGGATGAAGCAGTAGCTGCATGGTACGGGGGGACACGTGATGCAGACAGACAGGATGAAGCAGTAGCTGCATGTGTACGGGGGGGGACACGTGATGCAGACAGACAGGATGAAGCAGTAGCTGCATGTGTACGGGGGGGGACACGTGATGCAGACAGACAGGATGAAGCAGTAGCTGCATGTGTACGGGGGGGGACACGTGATGCAGACAGACAGGATGAAGCAGTAGCTGCATGTGTACGGGGGGGACACGTGATGCAGACAGACAGGATGAAGCAGTAGCTGCATGTGTACGGGGGGGACACGTGATGCAGACAGACAGGATGAAGCAGTAGCTGCCTGTGTACGGGGGGGACACGTGATGCAGACAGACAGGATGAAGCAGTAGCTGCATGTGTACGGGGGGGACACGTGATGCAGACAGACAGGATGAAGCAGTAGCTGCATGTGTACGGGGGGACACGTGATGCAGACAGACAGGATGAAGCAGTAGCTGCATGTGTACGGGGGGGGACACGTGATGCAGACAGACAGGATGAAGCAGTAGCTGCATGTGTACGGGGGGGACACGTGATGCAGACAGACAGGATGAAGCAGTAGCTGCATGTGTACGGGGGGGACACGTGATGCAGACAGACAGGATGAAGCAGTAGCTGCATGTGTACGGGGGGGACACGTGATGCAGACAGACAGGATGAAGCAGTAGCTGCATGTGTACGGGGGGGACACGTGATGCAGACAGACAGGATGAAGCAGTAGCTGCATGTGTACGGGGGGGACACGTGATGCAGACAGACAGGATGAAGCAGTAGCTGCATGTGTACGGGGGGGACACGTGATGCAGACAGACAGGATGAAGCAGTAGCTGCATGTGTACGGGGGGGACACGTGATGCAGACAGACAGGATGAAGCAGTAGCTGCATGTGTACGGGGGGGACACGTGATGCAGACAGACAGGATGAAGCAGTAGCTGCATGTGTACGGGGGGGACACGTGATGCAGACAGACAGGATGAAGCAGTAGCTGCATGTGTACGGGGGGGACACGTGATGCAGACAGACAGGATGAAGCAGTAGCTGCATGTGTACGGGGGGGACACGTGATGCAGACAGACAGGATGAAGCAGTAGCTGCATGTGTACGGGGGGGGACACGTGATGCAGACAGACAGGATGAAGCAGTAGCTGCATGTGTACGGGGGGGGACACGTGATGCAGACAGACAGGATGAAGCAGTAGCTGCATGTGTACGGGGGGGGACACGTGATGCAGACAGACAGGATGAAGCAGTAGCTGCATGTGTACGGGGGGGACACGTGATGCAGACAGACAGGATGAAGCAGTAGCTGCATGTGTACGGGGGGGACACGTGATGCAGACAGACAGGATGAAGCAGTAGCTGCATGTGTACGGGGGGGGACACGTGATGCAGACAGACAGGATGAAGCAGTAGCTGCATGTGTACGGGGGGGGACACGTGATGCAGACAGACAGGATGAAGCAGTAGCTGCATGTGTACGGG
>CM051019.1:14452859-14455359 GCA_027704905.1 Muraenolepis orangiensis
AAACACACTAGACCAAAAGACGACCAGACTGGCGCAGGACTTCTGCTAAAGTGGACTCGATGGGGAACCTTAAACTGTATTAAATAAAGGCGTGTGCAAGACGTGGTCCCGTTCACCAATCAAAGTTCCAAATTCCAGTTTGAGCAAGTCACCAGACCCCTACACACTGCTTCCCGGGCCAGCTGTATATACAATAGCTGCCCACTGCTCCTAATACTAGGATGAGTTAAATGCAGAAAACCACATTTCACTGTGTGTGTGTACATGTATGTGACCAGTAAAGAGGATTTAAAAACCTCCAGATTTAGATTTAGATTGAGAAGCACGATCCCGGGGTTTGGTCCGATGTTTGCATTCCCAGCTCACCCTCCCTGTCCATCGTAATTCTTTGGCATTGCTAGGGAATGAGATAGAGCTGACCATGATATATATGAACACATTAAAGTGAGAAGGGCTCTGTAATAAAACATCCAACTTCGACTGTCCGGAAATAAAAAGGAAAGTTCGGAAAGTTGGAAAAGTTTGACTCTCGTTTTGAAGAAGGGTTAGAAAAAGCAGCAAACTTCCTGTCAACTGAGAGTTTGTAATATTTGGCCAGGCCCCCACCTCTGCCACTGCACAGACCTAGAGTCCAGTTTAGCAGGAAGGAAGAGGTGTTATGTTATTACATACAGGGCCTTCGAATAAGTCGCCTCTAAGATGAAAATGTGGCCGAATTAGACCCAGATTCTGAGTGCAGATGGTAAACGGACTGCATTTATATAGCGCTTCTCGAACCAGTGCGGCCACTCAAAGCGCTTTACAAGTCAAGCCTCACATTCATCCATTCATCCACCGACGGCGGAGTCAGCCGTGCAAGGCGCCCGTCAGCACGTCGGGAGCAGTTAGGGGGGTTAGGGGTGTCTTGCTCAGGAGCACCTCAACACTTGGCTAGAAGGAAGAGGAGGAGGTGGAGCAGGGGGATCGAACCAGCAACCTTCCGGTGGTTGTAGCACGAAGACCGACCGCTCTACCTCCTGAGCTATACTGCCGCCCCTAGACAACATCGAGATCTGAAGTGTGAGGGTAGTTTGAAACACGTGAGTTAGCTTCTGTCCGGCACCAATGTGTAACTGGAGATTGAGTCCAGTACACCGTGTTTAGTACGGCTGCAGCCCTGTAATAACACATCAGATTAGGAACTGCCAGTCCACCATGAATCTGAGGCTTCTCTGGAGGAATTCTTTGCGTCTACGGAGATTTCTGCCTTGGCTGATATATGATCTTATGAACAGACCTGAAGAAGAAAAAGGGGGAGACTTTGAAACAAATCTATATATTATATTATTATACATATTATTATAGGTGCATTATACTGGTCAGTCTACTAATACTACTTCCACTAGTGTTACTACTATGACATATAATACTGGTACTACAACTACTACTCACACTCACACTTTTTATTCATATTTATTATTTCACAAACCTTGTGGAACAATTCTGAAAACGTGATTTATATTATTACAGTATATTATTATATATTATACATATATTATTATATTCTAAAAAGTAATATTACAATCAACATTTACAATCACTCAAAGAATGTCCTATTTAACTACGGCCATCGATACACCTATTCCACTTAATCCATACAGTCAGAAGAAGAGAAGAAGAGAGGTAAATAAGCAACTATATACACATTGAGCTTCAACTTTTTGCAATGCTGTTGTTGTTGTTGTTGTTTTGCTTGGTGAAAGGTAAGAAGTCTTTCTTATTTAGGGGGTTTTAAACTGATCTGTGTTTTGGCTGGACTGGAGTTGAACAGAGACAGAGACACCCAGAGACACAGCCCCAGAGAGGGGAGTCGGTGAGATTAACAGGCTGAACCAGGGGTAGTGATGGGCAGGGTGGGGGCTTACTTAGAGGGCTGGGTGGCTGGGGGGGGGGGGGGATAGAAGACTCTCATATATATATACGAACACACACACGCACAGGAAGTTGACATATATACATGCCCCAGAATTAGTAACACGTACACACACACACACACACACACACACGCTGAAGTGTGCACACATGCACTCAGATAAAGAAATCCTTAAAAAAGCATTCTGGTTGAAGGTTTATACAGAGAGAGAGAGAGAGAGAGAGAGAGAGAGAGAGAGAGAGAGAGAGAGAGAGAGAGAGAGAGAGAGAGAGAGAGAGAGAGAGAGAGAGAGAGAGAGAGAGACACACGGAGAGACACGGAGAGAGACAGAGATAGAGAGAGAGAGAGACACACACACACAGAGAGAGAGAGAGAGAGAGAGTAAACCAAGCAGACTCATTCTAATTCCCCCTTCCTATAAACTGTTGTGTCATTGATCGTGACAGACACCAGACCTCTGACTTCTAAGACTTAGCAGCGGCAACACAGAGACCTGTATAGCACTAATGCCCCGGCACACATGTGTGTGTGCTTGTGTGAGTGCGTGCGTACGTGTGTGTGTGGGCGTGCATGTGTGTGTGTGTGTGT
>CM051019.1:14462859-14468012 GCA_027704905.1 Muraenolepis orangiensis
AGGCACTTGTATTTACAACGCTTTAACCCTTTATTACAACCTTGAGTTATTAGTTTTATCATAAACCTTTATATAACACCTACACTCGATAACCTTTGTAACTTAGTTAAGGAGGTATAGGCTCAATATTGATTGTAGAGATTTTAAGCCTGTAAGAATTGATACTTAGCATGAATTATGACACTGTTTCTCATCAGATGAGGTCAGATGAAGGGTCAGAGTTTAGAGGACAGTTATAAGATCGGACGCTCCACTGGGAGGTCGAGTTCCACCAAGCGTGAGACAGGTTATTTATGAGAGAAGACGGTGTCCGACTATCTAGAAAAACCTGAAGGGAGTAAAGCGAGATATTTTTAGGAGAGAGGGAATTGACTTTAGAGCGAAGACGGTGGGGACAGCGATTAGCCGATAGTTAGGAATTAGACAAGGATCGTATCGGCTGAAGGTGCATCCTGCATTGTATAGACGATGATATTCACCATCATTTTCATAACCTATATTTTAGTTTAGAGTAGGAGAGGAAGGGGACCGGAATAGCTAATTACTATTCCTAGACGGATTCTTAAGTAACAGAGATGCCTACGAGGAGAGGAGATCATCTAGGGTGGTCACCGAGAGGGGGGGGAGGTAGGGGAGGGAGTGAGGAGGATGGATCGAGAAGGACCGAGGGGATCATCATCGGAGGTGACGGGAAGGGAGAAATAGGATCATCATACCCAAGTACAAGGGAGGTTCACACATGTAGGGGGTGAGAGGGACCATCAAGGGCTCAGAGGATCCTCGGAAGGCGTATAGCTATGATGTACCATCATATCGGATGCCAATGAGGAGGGAGGGAGATGTGGAGGACCGTCATCAATTCCTACGGGGGGGGGGTGATCAGATCAACCATCATTCCACCGAGTAGAGGCGGGGACCAAGGGTGAGTCGCAGGGAGATCAGGGGGGTAGGGGGGAGGAGAACGAGGGGGGAGATAGGGAGGAGGGGAGGGAGGGAGGGAGTGGAGGGAGGAGGGGGATAGTGATATTAGGAGGGAGAAGTAATCAGGTCCTGACATGGGACCGGGTCCAGTTCCCACGGGAAGTTCAGGGATCAGCCAAGGGGGAGGAGATAGGGGGGAGGGGAAGAGGAACGGGCAGGGAATACAGAGGGTCGGAAGGGTCCCTCATACGGGATCGAAGGCAGGCACGCGGATCCGAGTTCACACAGGGGGGTAGGGAGAGGACCGATCATCCAGTGCCGTATCATCATTGCATCATCCAGTACACGGGACAATCAATCACCATATAGGAAGGGAGAGCCAGTAGCAGATCATGTCTTCAGGGATGGACAGGATAGCACCATATCATTCAACACGATTAAAGGACCACCCATGCATTCCGTCCTCATCATCATCGCATCAATCACCAGACTAGGAAGATACGAACGAGGGGCAAGGGGGGATCTGAAGTGGAGGACCAACTTATCATCAGGTTGCATGGCAGATGCGGCGGGAGGAGGAGGGGAGGGAGCACGAGATGACTAATGGGACAGATTCGAGTGACTACGGCTAAAGGGATAGAGTGGCACACAGGCGGACTAGGGGTTGGGAGATAATAGTAACAAGGAGACCTAGATAATGAACCAGTTACACTCATTGATTATAAACGAATCGAGGCGATCGGGAGAATTCAAGCAGTAGAGCCATGTCAGCGAGTCAATTACTGAGAAGCCATCGATACTAGCCTTTTCACGTGTTTGAAACTACATGCTTAATTGCACCCTCCATAAAGCAATGAACTCCTGTCTGTCTGCTGTTGCATGCGTTCACGGTTTCTTCTCTGTGCCGGTTGTGGAGGGCTTTTTAGGCCGAGGATAGATGAGAACTGTTCATTCCTGGCGACCCCACATAGTAGATTTTACAAAGAATCACCATCATCCTAGCGCCGCCGCCGTCCGCTCTCCCCATAGCAGCATACAGCGACTGTGCTCATGAGTTTGAAGAAGTGCCGGGGGCGGTGTTTTAGAGGGTTGAGGGGAATGATCCAGAAGGCCCACAAAGAAGAACAGAGGTTTTCGGGGGGGGGTAGAGTGTTGCTCTGTATCCAGTATACATCGTGGGGGGGAGTGTGAGGGGGTGGGGGCTGGTGCGGAGAGCGTGGGAGTGGGGGGGCGGGGTGGGGGGGAGGTGGCTGGGGGTATGGGTGGGTGGGTGTGCGCAAGTGCGATGGGGGGAGGGGGGGGATTATATTTAGGGAAGAGTGGGGGAAGGGAGTAAGGGGGGGTGGGGGTGGGATGGGGGGGCGTGCTTCTATTGAACTTACGAAAGATAAGATCAGATGGGAAGCCTCTCATTAAGCTTGAGAGAGATTAAGGTGGTTAAGGATTGGGGGCCGCCTTTAGGTTTTAACTTAACTCAGCTAAGATGAAAGGGATGGAGCCTTTTATGTAACTTAAAGAGGGTAAGATAAGTTGGAGTGTAAGAAGGACCCCATTAAGATGGCTGGGGGACACCAGGCCATTATTACTTAAAGTATAGACAGCATCAAGGCCGCAATATCAAGTCGAACTGGGAGAAGGCCGGCGTTTATTAACTTAAGGTGGAATAGAAGATGAAAGGGGAGAGGGGAGAGAGGACCTTTGAGACTAAACTCCCCCTGTTCATTTGGCCCCTGTGATGTAGTGAAGAATTATAGACCCAAAAAAGATAATATATATCATGGACAATGTCATCAGGCTGGGGGGTTTGTTTAATGTCTCTCTGGAACGTGGTAGCACTTGTATTTAAGATTGATGCCGACCACAAAAACAGGCGCGTTGATGAAACTGACAGATGAGAAAAAAGGAATGAAGATTGAGAAAGATGAGAGTGGAAAAGGAGCGAGAGAGCACTTGTTTAGAAGTTGAAAAGAGGGAGAATTCTAGTAGAGAGGATAGATGAAAGAGGAGAATAAGAAGAAAGATAGAGAATTTTGAAAACGAAAGGGAATTGGAGAAAGAGGAGAGGAAAGAGGAATTCAAGAGAGAGAGAAAGGGATGATGAGAAGATGGGAGGAAAGAAGAGGTGAAAGAAAGCGATTGAATGAGATGAAAGAGGCTTTGAGAAAAAAGGACCATAAAGAAGGATTGAAAGAGTAGGAAAGCCTTGATGTGTGATTGATTTGAACACGAATGAGAGATATTCAAACTATTTGAAACAACATACAACCATCCTTGTCCATTTTAATTATTGTTATTTATTTTTTGAGTATTGTTTTATTGGAGAAGGGCGATAGGAGATGTATACTGGCGTGATGGGACCGGGCTATGATGGAGTGGGGCGTAGCCGGGTGATGTTAATTCACTCAGTAGACAGGGTGCAGCATTCCCAAATGACCCTGTGATACAATAAGATCAAGATCAGCTATGATGGATGGCCAATATAACAGTAATCCCCCACTTCTTCCCTCCTCCAGATACTCGATTGTGATTCATATGATTCTTATAAGCTTATGGCGTTTCACCACGCAGAAGCCTTGGCCGTTTATTCACACCCTTACAACCACAGGAAATGATTAAGATAAGATCATATTTCTTGATGGAAGCGTCACTTTTTTAATTTGTAATGCTTTTTCAAAGCCGCACTTAAGAGTAAGTAGATTGCACATATATGAGGGAGCGCTTAAATTAACTAATAAACACGGGTCATCACAACTTAGCCAGAAAAGAGGAGCGAAGTGTTCTACACACAGCAAATAGTTGCACAGGATTGCCGATACCGAGGTGGTTATCACTGGTTTTTATATATATGTAGTCGCAATTGTCTCCCAATTACTGTGACAGGCCTGTTGCGTGTCTGACAAGAGCTCTAAGGGCGAAAACCACACACCACTACACTCCAGCAGAGCACAACACACGGGACCCCCACACACACACACCTACCACCACACCAAAACGACGAACTCCGCTTTCATGCGTGGGAGACACCATTGACAACCGGCGACTACACCCCTCTCCGCACACACACACAGCAGTTCCACCACCAACAGACACCACCAACCAACACAACACACCAACAACACACACACACACAACACAGTATGCTTAAAATAATCAGCATCCAAAGTTAGTCCCTAACAGACTTACAGAGACTGTCCTGCGCGGAGACCCACTTGGCCCGACTTCCGTCTTTGGATCCGCACATTCGGTTAAGATCATCATTTATTATTTTTTTAAGTTGTTGCCGGTGTTTTGTGTGTGGTGAGCGTGGTGATTGATTGGTCATCGAGAAAATGGGGTAACCCTTTTGGTTTTGATTACAAAATCAAGCAAATGTAAAATTTTAATTCTTAATATTTGATAGAACTTGATAGAAAAATTGTTATAAAGCAAAAATATAAATGTTTATGGGATTGCATTCGTGCGTAAACGGTGCGTAATTGATTGGAATTATGCACACATAGTCTTTTTGGCTGAATGTATATGATGGAGGGAAATCCTGAATTGAATTCCCTCACATTCCTTGCAGTTTTTTCATCGGTACCGTCCCATCTCATCCCATCCCATTCCCAGCATTTGAGGAGTTTGAGGAAGCTCTCCACCACTCGTCGTCTCCTCCCCGGCGGAAGCAACGCCCCTCGCCAATGGAGATAAAAAGTCCACTCCACGCTTCAGTTCAGCGTACCAACAGTTCTCACCGTCTGCTTCTTCTGCTTGACCACGCGTTTAGTTAGACAGACAGACAGACACATACATGTAGGCAAACAATCCGGTCGGTTCCTGTCTGGAGGAGGTGCGCTCCCATGTTCTGAAGTGTGCACCCGAACCCGAACCAGAACCCGAAGAGAGTCCACCACCCAACCAACCACCCACCATGTCCACGGGATCACTCAGCGACATGGACGACGACCTCCTCGACGGCATCCTCAAGTTCCACGGGTCCACGGGCTCCAAAGACTCGTCCAGCAGCGAGGAGGAGGAGGAGGAGAGCGGCGGCGAGGAGGAGGAGGAGGAGGAGGAGGGGAGCTCCGCGGGGGACACGGGAGAGGGGGGGGAGAAGAGTATGATGAAGAAGACTAAGATGAAGCAGCAACGAAAGACCTCCAGGAAGAAGAAGGGTGGCGTGGTGCACGAAGGCAAGCAGGTGCAGAGGAACGCGGCGAACGCGCGGGAGAGGGCGAGGATGCGCGTCCTCT
>CM051019.1:14471512-14476512 GCA_027704905.1 Muraenolepis orangiensis
TGTCATTCCTCCAGGCCTCTCGCTTTGCTTCTCCTCAGGAAACGGATGCATCATCTCATCACGTCAAATGGACTCAATCGCAGTGCGCTGACTAAGTGCAGCGGGGGGGGGGGGGGGGGGGGGGGGAGTGGTTTTTGCCATTAAGGGATGTGTTCAATAAGGTTTCCGTCTTGGAGTTGAGAGAGACACCATGTGTGAGTTCACACATCTCCCCCTCTCTCTCTCACTCTCTCTCTCTCTCTCTCTCTCTCTCTCTCTCTCTCTCTCTCTCTCTCTCCAGACGACAGACACGACACGGCGGCAGTTGGCTCGTTTTGTTGACCTCGGTTCTTCGAGCTACCTTACTCTTAGCTTAAGCTAAGACACACACACACCTATCACCCTCTATCTGTCTCTCTCCCTCTCCTCATCCCCTCTATCTCTCCTCTCTCTCTCTTCTCTCTCTCTCTCTCTCTCTCTCTCTTCTCTCTCTCTCTCTCTCTCTCTCTCTCTCTCTCTCTCTCTCCCATCCTCTATCTCACTCCACTCACTCTCTCTCTCTCTCTCACTCTCTCTCTCTCGCTTTCTCTCCATCATTCTCTCTCTTTGTCCCCCACTCTCTCCCTCTCTCACTCCCCATCCCCTCTCTCTCACTCTCACTCTCTCTCACTCTCCTCTCTCTCTCTCTCTCTCTCTCTCTCTCTCTCTCCTCTCTCTCTCTCTCTCTCTCTCTCTCTCTCTCTGTCTCTGTCTCTACCCCCACATCTCTTTCTTTTCTCAATCCCTTCTTTGACTCTCTTCACCAATAAAAGGAAACAAACGTGTCAAAGCCAGAAGTTAAGAACCCCTCTGCAGCCCAGCCATCCACATGCTGCTCTGTGCCAGTTTAGGGAAATCATTGAAATGGTTTACACACACACACACCCCACTGCTCCTCCTCCATCACCCCCACCCACCGCCTCACACACACACACACACACACACACACACACACACACACACACACACACACACACACAACACACACACACACACACACACACACACACACACACACACACACACACACACACCCACTGCTCCTCCTCCACCACCCCCACCGCCTCACACACACACACACACACACACACACACACACACACACACACACACACACACACACACACACACACACACACACACACACACACACACACACACACACACACACACACACTCTCCCGGCATCCCAACATACATGTACCCCCCATTCCCCCCCCCTGCATCTCCTCTCCCTCTCTCCAGTCCTCTCTCTCCCCCACTCTCTCTCTCCATCTTCCATCTCCTCCCCCTCTCTCTCTCTCTCTCTCTCTCTCTCTCTCTCTCTCTCTCTCTCTCGTCCCATCCCGTCCCTCTCTTTCTCCCCCCTGCCTTCCTCCCCCTCTCTCTCTCCCACTCTCCCTCTCTCTCTCTCTCTCTCTCTCGTTCTCAAAATGAGATGCTGGTGTCTGATCGCCCGAGCCAATTTGTGGACCCCCCTCCCCCCCCCCACCCCCCCCTCCAGACCTGGGCATTGTGCCTCCCTCTCGCCTGGCAAAGAGACGAGGAATTATCTTTATCCCCCCCCCCCCTAACGCTGGGATGCGCACCGATGATTCCCAATGCCTCCCACATTGTTAAGGGAGGATTTTTGGCCCGCTTCCAAACCTATTATATTGATCTCTCTCTCTCTCTCTCTCTCTCTCTCTCTCTCTCTCTCTCTCTCTCTCTCTCTCTCTCTCCTCTCTCTCTCTCTCTCTCTCTCTCTCTGCGTGTGTTTCAATGATGGCTACAGACAATAGAGATTTACAGTGGAACATATTAGTGGGGACGGACCGACGGACCGAACAACCGACCGACCGACCGACCGCCAAAACTCCCTGAAAGCAAACTCAGACTACCTCCGAGTTTTTGCGATTTGTGGGCGTGTAGGTGTGTGTGTGTGTGTGTGTGTGTGGGTGGGTGGGTGTCTTTATTATGCACACGCACACACACACAGGCACGTGCACGCACACACATCAACACACAGTTAATAGTTGTCACCTGACACAGAAACATAAAGCTAGCTTGTGTCGGGGCCAGATTTAATGCATGTGTTGACGTTAGTCCTCATAACTGTCAGACACAATGGAAGTCACCCATCAAACAGAGAGGGAGAGAGAGAGAGAGAGAGACAGAGCGAGAGCGAGAGCGAGAGAGAGAGAGAGAGAGAGAGATGGGGAGACAGGGAGAGAGAGAGAGGGAGAGAGAGAGAGAGAGGAGAGAGAGAGAGAGAGAGAGAGAGAGAGAGAGAGGAGAGAGAGAGAGAGGACATAGGGAGAGAGTTGGAGAGAGAGAGACATAGGGAGAGAGAGAGAGAGAGAGAGAGAGAGAGAGAGAGAGAGAGAGAGAGAGAGAGAGAGAGAGAGAGAGAGAGAGAGAGAGAGAGAGAGAGGAAGAGAGAAATGGGGAGACAGGGAGAGAAAGAGAGCGAGATGGAGAGAGCGAGATGAAGAGAGAGGGGGAGAGAGAGAGAGAGAGAGGGAGATGGAGAGAGAGAGAGAGAGAGAGAGAGAGAGAGAGAGAGAGAGAGAGAGAGAGAGAGAGAGAGAGAGAGGAAGAGGAAGGTCTATCAAAACAAATTAAATTCTCACACTCACACTCTGGTCACGTCATCCAGAATCATAACGTGTAATCCTTGTTTTGCTTTATGTGTTTTCTTTTGTTTTGCTTTGTTTTATTGTGATTCCGTGTTTTGTCGTGGGTTTTTTTTTCTTCTTCTTCTTCTTCCCGAGTGCTTATTGCTTTGGCGTCTCTCTCCGCCTCCCCCCCTCTCCCCCCACCCTCCCCCCCCTCTCCCCGGTTGGACCCATTTCCTGGCATGTTGTCGCGGCGACGGCGGCGGCGGCGCGGCGGAGGGTTCTGGAAGCGAGCGGCGGGGCCGTCGATGTTTGCCGAGGCTCACACGGGAATATATGAAAACTGTGGAAGCTGGCAGGGAGCGGTGACTGTCAGCTAATGAGCGTCTCTCTCTCTCTCTCTCTCTCTCTCTCTCTCTCTCTCTCTCTCTCTCTCTCTCTCTCTCTCTCTCTCTCTCTCCCCCGCTCTCTGTCTCTGTCTCTGTCTCTCTCTCTCTCTCTCCCCCCTGCTCTCTCTCTCCCTCTCTCTCTCTCTCTGAAAAGAAGAAAATGATTTGGTTGTTTCCTAAGAGGCAAATCACACAGAATGGCTAAATGAGAGAGGGGGGAGAGGGAGGGAGGGAGGGAGAGAGGGAGGGAGAGAGGGAAAGGAGGGGGGAGAAGAGAGGAGGGAGAGGGAGGGAGGAGAGAGGGAGAGAGGGAGGAGAGAGAGAGAGCGAGAGAGAGAGAGAGAGAGAGAGAGGGGGGTGTTCTCTGAAGAGGGCCGTGGGCAGGAGCTTGGCGAGATGTGTGTGTGTGTTGGGAGGCCAGCGAATCTCCCTACCACCACCACCGCCATCACCACCGCCATCACCACCGCCACCACCACCGCCACCATCACCACCCGGGGGGTTGCCGATTCAGTCATTAGTGTGGCTAAGGACTTAAGAACAGAGCCAGTGGGTTTATTTCCACCACTCCTCTCTGATTCACCATTAGCTCCTCGAGCCCTCAATCAAAGAGCCAGATGAAGGAACGGAGGTCAGGACGTCAATGGCAGGGGTGGGGGGGGCTTCCGTTTGGAGGTCCTTTCTGAAGCCCAGGGGGTCCTGCACTCCTCACACACGCACACACACACACACTGGTGTGTTTGGTCAGAGCGCATGTTTACCGCATCACAAGGACACAAGACACACACACACACCTGGTTGTTCCCCTGCCACACGACCATCGCTCATATCGCATCATATAACAACATGAAATCAAGTGGATTGGCACTTTTTAAATGCTTTTTGCACAATTCACCGTATGTATATATATATATATATATATATATATATATATATATCCTTCAGTCACTTTACTGTTCTTTTTATTGTGCATAGTATTGTTATAGTATAGTGTTGTTTATAGTATATAGTATAGTATATAGTGTTGTTTATAGTGTATAGTATAGTATATAGTATAGTATATAGTGTTGTTAATAGTATATAGTATAGTATATAGTGTTGTTTATAGTATATAGTATATAGTGTTGTTGATAGTATATAGTATAGTATATAGTGTTGTTTATAGTATATAGTATAGTATATAGTGTTGTTTATAGTATATAGTATAGCATATTGTAGGTAGTATATAGTGTGGTTGATAGTATATAGTATAGTATATAGTGTTGTTTATAGTATATAGTATAGTATATAGTGTTGTTTATAGTATATAGTATAATATATAGTGTTGTTTATAGTATATAGTATAATATATAGTGTTGTTGATAGTATATAGTATAGTATATAGTGTTGTTTATAGTATATAGTATAGTATATAGTGTTGTTTATAGTATATAGTATAATATATAGTGTTGTTTATAGTATATAGTATAATATATAGTGTTGTTTATAGTATATAGTGTTGTTTATAGTGTGTAGTATAGTATATAGTGTTGTTTATAGTATATAGTATAGTATATAGTGTTGTTTATAGTGTATAGTATAGTATATAGTGTTGTTTATAGTATATAGTATAGTATTGTTTATAGTATATAGTATAGTATAACGTGTTGTTTATAGTATATAGTATAGTATATAGTGTTGTTTATAGTGTATAGTATAGTATATAGTGTTGTTTATAGTGTATAGTATAGTATATAGTGTTATTTATAGTATAGCATATATAGGGGCGGCAGCAGCTCAGTCTGTTGGGACTTGGCTTGGTAACTGGAAGGTCGCCGGTTCAAGTCCTGAAACACCTGGGCTCTGCCGAGGTGCCCTTGAGCAAGGCACCAGACCCCTCCACTGCTCCTCTGTATAGACAATAGCTGCCCACTGCTCTTGATACTAGGATGGGTTAAATGCAGAGAAACACATTTCACTGTGTGGACATGTGACATAATAAAGAGGATTCAATCCT
>CM051019.1:14484012-14489012 GCA_027704905.1 Muraenolepis orangiensis
GGAAAAGAGAGACAGAGAGAGAGAGAGACAAGCGGAGAGACAAGAGAGAGAAAGAAAGACCAGGGAACGAGAGAGATGAGGAGGAAGAGGGACAGAGGGAGAGAGAGAGGGATGAGGGGAGAGAGAGAGAGAGAGGGGGATGAGGGGAGAGATAAAGCAAGAGAGAGAGAGAGAGAGAGAGAGAGAGAGAGAGAGAGAGAGAGAGAGAGAGAGAGAGAGGAGAGAGAGAGAGAGAGAGAGGAGAGAGAGAGAGAGAGAGAGAGAGAGAGAGTTTAGAAGTCTTCCTGTACGTGGTTCATTTAAATGCATGCTCACTCAGGGCCGGTACAGAGTGGTTGTCTGCAGAGACGGCGTGCCTCACCGATAAAGCCCAGGCCTCTTACTGAGGAGAGGAAGGAGACGAGGAGATGAGGAGAGGAGGAAGAGAGAGAGACGATCTCTCCCCTCTTGAGCTGTGATTGCCTGGTGGATGGACACTTGTTGTCGAGAAATACACATCACAGGCAGATATGGCCACGGCGCTTTCTGACTAGTTTAAAACACCTCCCCTATATATGCCCCCCCCCCCCCCCCCGCCCCCCCCCCCCCCCCCGCCCCCCATTTCGTTTACCAGGATGAAAATATGGAAAACAACCCGTTCTTCGAAGACCCTTCTCCCTTCACAGAGGCGTCGGCGTAGTTTTTCAAAACACGTTCGACTCGCTCGTGAGACTAATTATCAGACTTATCGTAATTAGTTTAGTCTAACTAACTAGAGGGCCCTCAGTAGAGCCCATACCTCCGCCCCAACCAAAAAGTCCAAGCCAAAATCGAATCAACTGAATCAATTGAATCAACTGTTCCATCCGGGGACTTGAACCCGCGACCTTTCCGGTTCCCAAGCCCCAAGTCCTAACAGACTGAGCTATCCTGCCGCCCCAACTCTGTAGATATTGACCTCCCTGACCTTTGACCTTCCGAGCAGACCTTCGAAACGTCTAGCAGGGGCTCAGGGTAAAGCTTAGTAAAAGTTACATTACAAGGGTCCTATATGACCTAAAATGTCCACACCAACAGTATAAAAGGCCTTTAAAAGACTGTTAAAGAGCTTTGCTTAGCGGGTTGTCTTGAAGTTCATTGAAGAGGCCTGATTGTTCATTCACAGGTCTAGTTTGAGCTTGAGGGGGAAAACGTCTCCTTCTTCATTTCACAACACACCGTTCAGCCTGCAGGAGCACTTAGCACACAAGCTAACAGGAGAGGAGCAAACAGGAAAGAAAATCATGGCTTTTGTCAACAAACCAAAAAAATCCTTAACGCAATATTTGATAAGACGACGACGGCGAGGACGAAGTGGAAGGACGGGTAAAAGCGTACGCAACTTACGCACATTTTACGGACGCACATTTCTCTCTCTTCTCTGAGAAAATGATTCGGCATTTTTATTTCCATTGAACTTCTCTTCCTTAGTACTCATCATCCGCCGTCGATGTGTTTTACGTACATCGTTTACCGCGGTGGAACGCGCGGCTCTTCGCCGTCCTTCGCTAGTTAAAGACGTTTTGCGATCTGTTTACGACGCGTTTGATTGTGACTGCAGTAGAACTTAAGTGTTAAAGAGCCAGTAAAGAAGGGAACGCTACGTGGAGAGAGGGAGCGTGAGGGGTGGGCTCCTCAAAGCAGGCTGCTGTTTAGGGAGCGACCCAACGGGCCGCTTAACGCCGCTGAGGGCCGAATCAGCCAAGCCCAACCAAGACCCCTGAAAACAAGAGGACTTGACAGCTTGTGACGTCATATGAAGACTAACTCCCCAAACATCACTCCCTGCTCCCTGCATAGTGCACTACATAGTGTTAAATTGCTCCCTACGACCTACATAGTGATGTAGTGATCAATCACTCCCTACTCCCTACATAGTGCACTACATGGTGATATAGTGATCAATCACTCCCTACTCCCTACATAGTGCACTACTTAGTGATATAGTGATCAATCACTCCCTACCCCCTACATAGTGCACTACATAGTGATTTAGTGATCAATCACACCCTACATAGTGCACTACATGGTGCGTTTACCATGTTGAAGTGAAGATGTCCGAATGTATAGTATAATTGTTATACCCTATAAAGTTGCATTTAATGTATCCCACAATGCATTGGGAAAAGTAAAGTGTTTAATCGATGGTCACTACTCACTACCCACACACACACACACACACATAGACCATCATGCATTGCGCTGAAAGAAAAAACATATTTCTATCGGACACACCGAACATGGCTGTTGTTTGTTTGCACTCTGTTGTAAGTACCATAAAAAAAATGATAAATATAACACATAATGATAAATAAAATACATAATGACAAATATAAGACCTCCACCAAATGACATCCTCCCATCCGCTTCCACTCTGATCTCCTTCAAAGTTTTTACTTTTTCATCTCCAATTTGATAGACGGGAAAACTTTTGGAGTGGTGTGTGTTTGTGTGTTTGTGTGTGTGTGCCTGTGTGTGTGTGTGTGTCTGTGTGTCTGTGTGTGTCTGTGTGTGTTGGTTAGCTAGTGGTTGGTGGTGACGGGGTAGGCAGCAATTAGCGCCGTGCTAATGAACTCCCTCTCATTATCAGTGAATCAACAGGCCCGTGCTAATTATGGTTAGCAGGACACACTCGTCTCCCCCCACTGTGGCGGGACCCTGGGGTCCCTCCGGAAGGCCCCCCCCCCCCCCCCCCCCCCCACACACACACACACACACACACACACACACACACACACACACACACACACACACACACACACACACACACACACACCACACACACACACACACACACACACACACACACACACCGGATGGTCTGCCAGGAGCCACAGGTGCGATGCTTTCATTGCCAATGTTAAAAAAGAAGAGAGAGAACAGAACACACACACACACACACACATTGAGTGACCAACACACACATGTAAAGATACACACACACACACACACTCACAAATCCCATCCCAAAAAAACAAGTCAAGATTACAAAGCATACAGACACAAACAAAAAACTAGCTAAACTCAATTAGCACACATGCGGCACGAACACACACACACACACACACAACACACACACACACACACACACACACACACACACACACCACACACACACACACACACACACACACTACAGAAGAACCTACACACACACACACACACACAAGGAAGAACGTGCATACACACACACACACACACACACACACACACACAGAAGAACCCACACACACACACACACACACACACACACAAGAACGTACACACACACACACACACACAGAATACGCACACACACACACACACACACACACACACACATACATACAGAAGAACCTACACACACACACACACACACACACAAGAACGTACACACACACACACACACACACACACAAAAGAACGTACACACACACACAACACACACACACACACACCACACACACACACCACACACACACACACACACACACACACACACACACACACTAAAGCCATCTTAATGAGTTAAGCAGTTATTTTAAAACTCCGAGACACATTTCTAGTGACTGGGCCCATCAGACAATCCAACAATCTCTTTCCACCTTTCCGAGCACAACCAATTACCACCCATCTTGTCAGCCCGTTGTAAGAACGACTCGCTAATATCCACTGCGCTCCGCAAACAAGTGTTGTACAATAAGGCGCGGGCAAGGCACATTAATCAAACGCCACTTAGAAGCTAGCTAGCCACTGGCCGCTAGCCGCCGTCGCACGCGCCAAACACACCAGTACTAAGTAACTCTTCATCGCTGATGACCACATTCAAATAAGTACAATAAAATGACATAAACATATATATCTCGTTATGATAGTCTGAGGTATAGGAAGACACACAATCTGCCTACATAACAGTGCATAAAACTATGGGGCGGGGAACAACTACAACAACCCCCCACACCACCTCCATCCTCCATCCCCCCCCCCCCCACGCTCTCCATAACTTAAGCAGAGATCAGTGGCTAACACTCTTAATCCCAAGGGGGTGCTTTCTGAGCTGTAATTTAAAAATAGCGTTTTAATAACACACCACTGCTACAGTACATTAATCTCGGAATTAATTATCTTTCCCAACCCCCACCCAGCCCTGTTGGCTTGAAAGAGGCTCTGTTTTCTGTGTTTCTTCCTCTGTTTAGGTTTATATTTATTCCACGGCCAAGCAGCAACAGGAAATGCAAAGAAGAAAACAGTTGAGAAAGGTTATCACGCAGTTACTAGTAGTCTATGTAACTGTAGTTTAGTATATGTAACTGTAGTTAAGTATATGTAGCCAAGCATATGTAACTGTTGTTTGGTATATGTAACTGTCGTTTTGTATGTGTAACTGTTGTTTGGTATATGTAACTGTAGTTTGGTCTATGCAACTGTAGTTTGGTATATGTAACTGTAGTTTGGTATATGGAACTGTAGTTTTGTATATGTAACTGTAGTTGTGTATATGTAACTGTAGTTTGGTATATGTAACTGTCGTTTGGTATATGTAACTGTAGTTTAGTATATGTGACTGTAGTTTGGTATATGTAACTGTAGTTTGGTATATGAAACTCTAGTTTGGTATATGTAACTGTAGTTTGGTATATGAAACTGTAGTTTGGTATATGTGACTGTAGTTTTTTTTATATGTAACTGTCGTTTTCTATATGTAACTGTTGTTTGGTATATGTAACTGTAATTTGGTATATGAAACTGTAGTTTGGTATATGTAACTTTAATTTAGTATATGTAACGGTCATTTGGTATATGTAACTGTAGTTTGGTATATGTCATTGTAGTAGTCCTATGTATACGTAACAGAAGCCAGTGGAATAATTGCAGCGGTACGGGTTAAGTCGACGGAGATGGGGTCACCGAGGTGAGATGTCTGCAAAATGCTTTCAATTTGGCTGGCATTACGACACTTCAATTTACAACCGTAATTAAATCAACCCACACATTAAATAACA
>CM051019.1:14494012-14506512 GCA_027704905.1 Muraenolepis orangiensis
TCTCCCACCCTCTCTCTCTCTCTCTCCCTCTCCCCCCCCTCTCTTCTCTCTCTCTCTCTCTCACTCTCTCTCACTCTCACTCTCTCTCCCTCTCTTTATCCCTCTTGTTATCTCTTTATCTCTCTCTCTCTCTCTCTCCCTCTCTCCCCCTCTCTCTCGCCCTCACCGTCTGATACTTCACCCCCCTCTTTATCGCCAGATAACTTATGTAAAGTAGTGGATGAAACCCATTCCCATTCACGTCCGCCTGATTGTCAGAATAAGCTTTGCATTCCTTTGAAACGTGATTGACCGTCTGAAAGGGCTCCAAATTAGGGGCCTGTTCCATCTTTTCTTCTTCCTCCTCCTCGCCCGGTCGTCGCGGAGACGGTGGCTTATTTGCAGCAGATTCACCCAGGCCCAAAATTAAGTGAACTCAGGCGGGGGGATGAATGGAGGGGACTCTGATTGAATAATTGATTTCCTTTGTGTGGCCCGTGTTTAAGAGGGATAACTAGACATCCTTTTGGCGTGTAATGATTGTAATTACTGCGATGACTGGTCATGTCAAATATGACACAGGAAAGGACTGTTATTAACCTTTATTATCCACAGGGGGAAGAAGGGAGAGAAAAAATGAGGGGGGGGGGGGGGGGAAAAAACAACATTTAAAACCCAACTATATATCCCCAGGGCTCTCTCTCTGTCTGCGAGGGGGGGCTTCACCTCTCACTGAGGAAGGGCTGGCTCACGTTTGGGGACGCATGGATGGACCCGTAGACCACCCCCTGCCCATCTCCTCTATTCCTGGCCCAGTAAAAGGTACATTGTAATTGACCGTGCAATCAGAGTCACTGATGTGTCAATGACTCACTGAGACCGAGAGGGGGGGGGGGGGGGGGGGGTGACAGTAGGTCTGTCTGTTAGGAGTTGGGGCTTGGGAACCGGAAGGGGTTTGCCGGTTCAAGTCCCCCCTCCATCCCCCACCCTCCCCCTCCCCGGAAACGGACCAAATACGGAGTGAGAACTGGTACCAGTTCGCCTCCTGGGCGCTGCTCCCGAGGTTGCCCTTGAGCAAGGCACCAGACCACCCTACACTGCACTGCTCCCCGGGCATCTGTGTATATACCAATAGCTGCCCCACTGCTCCTAATACTAGGATGGGTTAAATGCAGAGAAACACATTTCACTGTGTGTGTGTGTGTGTGTGTGTGTGTGTGTGTGTGTGTGTGTGTGTGTGTGTGTGTGTGTGTGTGTGTGTGTGTGTGTACATGTGTGTATGTGACCAATAAAGAGGAATCTAAATCCTCCAGATTTAGAATTAGATGTTGAGCCTTTGGAGAAGCGTGCATTACAAGCCCCCAGAGTTTGCAGCATCATTTGCAATATCCGGCTAAATTCCGCGGGCATACGTTGATCTTGATCTTGATCTTGATCTGTTAAACAGTAGGTTTCTGCGTGGTGCCTTAATGCACTTGACGTTTGAAGACCACGCGTGAAATTGAGACTCATTGGACAGCCCTCAACCACACGGTCTGGTGGTTGAGTGCCTGGCTGTTCCACCTTCTTATGGCAATAAGAGAGAGAGGTTCACCACAACAACAAGACTTCAGCCTCCAGAAACACAAACAATTACTGCTGCACATTCATGAATTCATGAAGACATTCTCCCCCGACAACAAGAGACGTAACGCAAGTTATTGTCAACATATCACCGGGCGTTTCTTTTGGGAGAGTTTGGATTTTGTTGCTTGCAACCTAATTTTAGAGCAACATTACAATTTTTTTTTTTACAATATTTGAAAATCTGGATTTTGGCGAGGATCTCAAATTGCTCACAGACAAAGCAAAAAAAAAAATAGTGCTTTCCCATTTCCATATTTGGTCCCATATAGCAACCATACCTTTCCCTTAACACCTGCAGGCACACACACACACACACACACACACACACACACAGTCCCCATTCCATTTTTCTTTTCTTTTTTTTTTAAACCAACCTCCCAATCTATCGTCCTTCCAGAGATCAGAACCCATTCCCCAAGCAGCCCCCCCCCCCCCCCCCCCCTACACCTCACCTCCACCCCCCTCCCTCACCCCCACCACCCCCCCCCTCCCCCCCTTTTGTCTATTGCATGCCCCATTCCCCGACACTATTACCGTGTCCATTTCCCCACGAAAACAAACACCCCAGGCCTCGTTGCCCTTTCAATGAACCCCCAGAGTTTGTTCGCCGGGCCCCGCACAGCTGTGGTGGCGGCGACTTACAAGCCTCATTTGCATATGAAGGTCTTAATTAGGCACCTCAAGAATGTGTGAAGGGTAAGTGTGACCAGCACACAGGAGTCCGCATGGGGAGTGGCAGCAGCACCACCCCCCCCCCCCCCCCCCCCATCTCTCTCTCTCTCTCCCCCCCATCTCTCTCTCTCCCTCTCTCCTCCCCCCCCCATCTCTCTCTCTCCCCTCATCCCTCTCTCTCTCTCTCTCTCTCTCTCCCCCCCCCATCTCTCTCTCCTCCCCCCCCCCCATCCCTCTCTCTCTCTCTCTCCCCCCCCCCCCCATCTCTCTCTCTCTCTCTCTCTCTCTCTCTCCTCCCCCCCCCCATCTCTCTCTCTCTCTCTCTCCTCCCCCCCCCATCCCTCTCTCTCTCTCTCTCCCCCCCCCCCGCATCTCTCTCTCTCGCTCTCTCTACCCCCCCCCACACCCCCGGTACTGTTCATCTGCTGAAGGTAGAGAGGGTGAGGGGGGAGGGGGTGAGGGGGGGAGGGGTGAGGGGGGAGGGGGTGAGGATAGGAGGGGGGGGGGGAGGGAGCATCACACCGTGAGCGAGGAGGCTCTCGGCGATCAGAAGCTGCATTTAGTTTGTTTACAAGCACAGGAGAGAACGCATTTCGACAGTTTGATTCATTCAGGGGGGAGAACAGTGGGATTTTTAAGGAGTCACGCTGCCAAACAGAAGGCTCTTCTCACATTCTGACCGCACCGCGTTCACGTGGACACCGAGGAAATCGCCACGATTCATCGACAAAGGGCCGAATTCACTCTCACACACACACTGAATGTGTTGCTGTTCTTGTGTTTGTGGTGGGGGTGAATTTGTTGTTTCCAGGGACAAAACAGAAGCCCCTTTTTGATTGTCTGACCTTTTGATCGACGCAACCGAATGAATACACTGGCATAAGAAAACATGATGAATGATCTGAATTCAACATCATTTTGGATGATTCACCGCTAGTGAAAACATTTTTGTTGCCTGGTCAATGGGGTTTCGTGGGGTTTTTTTTGGCGGCAGGATAGCTGTCAAGTCTGTTGGGACTTGTTGGGGCTTGGGAACCGGAAGGTCGCCGGTTCAAGACCGCCCCCCCGAAACACCTGGGCACTGACGAGGTTCCCTTGAGCCACCAGACCCACCCTACACTGCTCCCCGAGGCAGCTGTATACACAATAACAGCCCACTGCTCCTAATACTAGGATGGGTTAAATGCAGGGAAACACATTTCACTGTGTGGTGTGTACATGTGTGTGTGTACATGTGTACATGTGTGTGTGTGTGTGTGTGTGTGTGTGTGTGTGTGGTGTGTGTGTGTGTGGTGTGTGTGTGTGTGTGTGTGTGTGTGTGTGTGTGTGTGTGTGTGTGTGTGTGTGACCAATAAAGAGGACTCAATCCTCCAGATTTAGATTCAGATTTAGATTGTCCGCTTTGGTTAATAACAACTTTGAACTTATCCCCAGTTTGGATTGGGTTTGGTGAGTGTAAATGGATGTGGATAAGTGTTATGCATAGGGTAGACACACGTATTGTTCCAACGCCCTGCATGGGGGGTTAGTGTGTGAACAACACATTACGGAATGCAGGTTCCACCGGGTATCATCTGATGATTTTTTTTTCCGGTAGATTAAATCACGGGATTTCTTTAGGCCAACGTTGTAAATACAACCTATGAGGCTGAACATTGGATTAATACAGCAGCTATAAATCCTAACCGCGTTGCCTCCTCTCTGAATTGACGAGCGATGAGTAACGTGTCTTATTTTTCCCCTCCCGCATTCAAATCCCCATCACATGCTTGTCAAAACACTTTCACCGAGACCCCACTCCGCACAAAGGCAAACATAACCTAAAATAGAACCGTGAATGAAATCATTAGCAAAAATAAATCATTTTCCGATTTTCCTCTAAATTGAGACACATCTCAAGTGAGGGGAGAGGGGAGGAGGTGAAGGAGGATGGATGGGGGGGGGGGAGAAGAGGAGGAGGGGGGGGGGGCTCTGCCATCTTGCTGTTTGTGCTCCTTAATGGCTTTCTAATTCCTCACCAGCGGGTAGCTAGCCTCTGTGCCAGGCAGACAGGGAGGGTAGCGGCACACTGGCCGACCGCCATCCTGGGCATCGCTTCTTGGCACAGGTGCCCGGTCCGGGCAGGCTGTGTTTACGGTGTCTGTAGTAAGGGCCCCAATTACAGCCTTTAAGTCGCGTCTAAACTGGGTGCGTGTCAATAGTTGAAGGCCGCCTCCTGTGTTATCCCCTCCAAGCCATCGTAAATCACCGTACCTTTAGATTAGCGCTCGTAAACAACAAACACTTAAGCGAAGGCAGGAAGAACCTGCGGTACGTACCTGGCGTCAGCGTTCCACCGGCAGGAAATTAATGACAAGCACAAATTCGGCTCATTATTAACATTCATTAAGTGCCAACCATTAAGGACTACATCCAGTGTCCCCGAGTACGGATCAAATTCCTTGTTTTTATTGAACTACATTCATGAAGTCGATTCCTTTCAGTGTGGCCAACTGAATTGGTTGAATCGACTGATTAAAAATAAAATATATAAATACATTTGGATCATATCCGGCATGCGTCCCAGTTCGAGCCTGCGTTTGGCGCTTTCAAAAATATTAAGCAACCAGCTGCTATCAATAACCCACGTACTACTAAAAGAGAAATCGCTTGACAGCCCGGATTTCACCAGCTGCTCAGCAATATGGATGTGCGTGTGTTAACACACCAAAAAAAACACGCTCCTTGATGAGCTCCCGATCAGTTTGCCGTGACACTTCTCCGCCACGCCAGACAGATAAGGAAGGCTTTCATATCCAGGTTTCACACAATGTGGCACTCACTCTCCCCCCCCCCCCCGTTTTGAAGGTCCAGAAGCAGTGTAGTCGTGTAGTCGCGTAGCTCTGATTTGAAACCGTTCTGGCCACAAACTGGGAGGGAGGAGGTAGACGTGAGACGTACAGGTGTGTGAAGCGTAAAAGAGGCCTAGAGGCCAGACAATCGAGAGAGAGAGAGAGAGAGAGAGAGAGAGAGAGGCAGAGCAAGAGAGAGAGAGAAAGGACAAGAGGAAGAGAGAGAAAGAGAGCCAAGGAGAGTATGAAGGAGAGAAAGAGAGAGAGGGAGAGAGAAAGAGAAAGAGCCAAGGAGAGATTGAGGGGGAGAGAGGGAGAAAGAGAGAGAGAGATCCCCAAAAGTCAGTCAAAATGAGGTGGAGACGGGCAGGGTGACCGGGGCCCAGTGGATGCAGGGTTCACTGCCAGCAGTCTTTGTCTCCCTATCATAAAGCAGCATTTCAAGGCTAGCCCCACAGCAGGGCTCGTCCATTTGATATGACGGCACGCCTGCACACCAGGTGGTAATAACTCAAAGCGGACAAGAAGCTCACCGTGGTCACCATTCATAAGTTAAGATGGTTCCCTCTTTAATGATACCAGTCCATTATCAAAGGCTCTGGAGAGAGAGAGAGAAGCCAGGAGGGCCATTTCCGCATGTCTTGAATTACCAGACATCTGTAAACTACAACTCCCAAGACCACAGGAGGAGAGGCCCTGGGACCAGGCCCTTCCATTAGCCTTGGCACGCTGCCGACCACCACTGTGAGGTTCTGCGAGGTAGTCAAGAGGCCCGGATGGAAGCGCCACTCATGAGGACTCGTGTCACAAAAACCGTGTCTGGCCATCAATATGGAGATATAACCACCTCCAAAGCAGATGGGAGGCCCAGCAGGAGGACAAGGGGGCCACGCCCTGGGCCTCCGCCCCACACAGGGTACGTTCTGCTGGGGGGGGTAAAAGGGGCCACAGCTCTTTGGGGAACCCCATGTCCTGGATGGGGCCCTCCCATGGATTTCACCTCTGGACCAAGGCCTAATTTTGTACATGATTAATGAGGCTGTACCAGAGCCATTAAGGGTATATGTACGGTTGTGGTTGATTTCGCGGGCCCATAGCGTGGCTGGAACAACAGCAGGCATAGGGTAACAACAGTGCCAGCCTGTATTCCGTTTATCAACTCCTGCTGTACTTCCGTTTATAAACTCCCTCTGTCAAAGAAATGACTTTAAGATCTGCCGTCATAAGTGCATTTGGAGGTGAATATATTGCAGCCTACAGACAAAGCTAGCAACCGATATGAAGATAAACCGTCCGCTCACCACATCCAAGAGAGCAACAGAAACGGTTATGAATACGGCCTGGAAATGGATAAAGGCGTCTCTGCGTCGGTTGGAAATGGATCTGTAATGATATTCATAACACGAGACCACCTACTGAGGGGTGGGGGGGATGGCTGTTCCTTAGCAACAACATACACTCTTTACAAGCTACGTCTTGGGAAATTTTGACCGGATTGGGATGCAAACAACCCAACCCAACACACAAAAAAAAGGAAAACCTTTATAACTAGGCCATGTTATCAGCCTGGCTCCCCGAAGCTGCCTAACGGGAGTCTGACAGAAATCCCCCCCGCTTGAGGATTCACATTCCCCCCCCCAGCTTTCATCTGGCTTTTCATATCCGCCCGATTTTGAACTACTCCGGCGCTCAATTGTATGGAAATATGCAACTTTAAAACCACGGTGCGGTGTAAAATATAAATATATATATGTATTTTTTTGAAGACAAGACGTGGACTACTTTCACACTTTTTTTTTGTAGTTTTGAACATGGAAGACCTTTATTTGTGTGAAGAAAAATAAAATGAAAAAAAGTACAATACTTTGTCCTTCGGAAAAGAAAAAAAAAGTCGCACGGAAACGCAAACATCGTAAGAACAATTGTACGCCTTGTTGAGAAAGTGTTCCACAGAGTTAGAATGAGACACCGTCACCATGACAGTGGTCCGAGTTCTGATTCCGTTCAGTATGCGCGACACACACACACACACACACACACACACACACACACACACACACACACACACACACACACACACACACACACACACACACACACACACACACACACACACACACACACACACACACACACACACACACACACACACACACACACAAAAAGAAAAAAAAAAGTGACAATTATTCACATCTTTAGGCTTTTAATACAGGCAAACAAAATCAGCCATGTGTGTCGTTTAACCAAACTAAACCTTCTAAATAGCGCTTCATTCGCAATTCTGATTATGCTAAGCAAGCAGGCAAAAAAATAAAATAAAATAAGAGAAATAAATCATCAACGACACAATTGTTGTAATTCAGTTCAGACCATTAATGTCACGTTCATTCCAAAGGAAACCCATCAAGCCTTCAGCTCACACCTCAAAATCCCACACGAAAAGTATAATCTTGTTATCGTTTAATTTTTTATTATTATTATTAATATTATTATTATTATTATTATTTATGCTATTGTACAAGACAGAAAACACCAAACTACTGGTACTGTACAACAGATAGATGTAGATGATTTATGATCATCAGGACACATTCCCCCCCACCCCCCTCCTCCCCCCGTTCCTTAAGCACACCTCAGCCACTAGACGTTGGCTCATCAGACCCCATGCGTCCGTGGTGACGTGAGGGGTTCCATCTGATGGAAACAGGTGCCTCGGATATTATACGTCTGCTGCCTCGTCCGCGTCCGCTACAGCTCGTAGCGTGTCTTGCCGGCACGGTGTTTCGCACGGCGGCGGCGGCGGCAGCGGTGGCTAACTGTGGCGTGTTAGCTCGCCTCCGCCGCCGTCGCCGTCGCACCTCAACATCAACATGCCAAAACAATCCAAAAAACCCCCCTGGTGTGTTTTAATTAAAAGACCTGTCAAAAAAACAAAAACAGAACAGCCCAGCGGTGACAGGGAGAGAACTTCACCTTAAATCATATGGATGGTCTGAAGTGAGCTTCAAAAGGGTTCTTTTTTTGCGCGGTCGAGAAGATATTGTAGTTATTGTTTCTTCTTCTTTTTTTTTTTTATATTAGAAAGTCGGCACACAGGAAACGGAGGGAGGGGGGCGTGGCCTAAGTTGAACCCGGACGGTAGATTATTTCAGTCCCCACTGAGGTAAGCGGCATTTTGGTCAGTTGTGTACTCAAAAACCTGAGCCACTTTCCATCAATGGTATCACACACACACTGATTGTGTGTGTGTGTGTGTGTGTGTGTGTCTCAATATGATCCAAGCTGAAAAAAAAAAAAAGAACACACCATCCACCTTCCGTCTCCCAGATCACAAAAAAAACAACAACAACAACAACACATGAAAGTATTGATGAATATGATTTTTCATTCAATCATGTGATCACATGCATGTATCATTCTGCAGAGGTCAGTCATTACTGAGGGAAAAAGCATCCTCCTCAGCTTCATCCACGACCAAAGTATAAGAGATCGCTAGAGACCTTCCAGAAAGTCCCACGATTAACAAGAACAAAAAAACAACAACTTATTGTTACAATTCTAACATTTCTACCCGACACATCTTAAACTGTGGGGTTTCGCTTTGCCCAGAAAAAAAAAACCAAAAAGCGGAACATTATCAAACAGGCCCCTGCCTCGCCAACCGTCGTTACGGGATTTTGTAATTAAACACTAGAACGAAGGAAAAAAATAATTAACCAAAAAAAAAAAAAGAAAACCCCCTGAAAACATCAGCATCTGGAGAAGGCAAATGCTAACTTGTGTCATCAACATGATAATTATGCGCTCCGTAACTTCTCCGCACGTCCGACACGAGCCAAAACGACAAACAAAACAACAACAAAGGAAGGAGTGGCGGCAGAATGGGAAGACGTGTGTTTCACACTCACAAACTTCGACTTTCGACTTTCAACGCCGTCACCCCACCCCGTAGGCCGGGGGGGGGGGGGGGGGGGGAGCTCAGAGTGAGCGGAAGTGGAACTGATCTCGGGGAGAGGGGGGAGTTTTATCAAGAGAAACTTTTCCCCAGTAGGTGGGGGGGGGGGCGCAGCCGCTGCCCCGCTTGTAGCCGTGCAGGCTGCCAAAGCGAGGTTCTGCGGAAGTTCTTTATCGCCCCCTTGTGGCGGTGGCCGTGAGGAGCGCGCTAAAAATTACACTTTTGGCAGAGGTGCACTTTGACGGCAACGACACACACACACACACACACACACACACACACACACACGTGGTGTGTGATAAATCAGATCTCCCGTCTCCTATCCGTCACGGCGTGCATCCACCTGACGTGAGGACGTTTGTCACAGGATAGGGAGTTAAGGTGGTGGTGGTGGCGTTGGCTGGGGAGGTTTAGGAGAGGCATTCCTTGGCCCCCCCGTTAATGGTGCGGTCTACTTGCTGAGGCGAAGCTTGATGGAGTTCTTCACCACGGCCACTGGGTTAGTAGGCGGCAGGGGGACGTCGGACAGGTCCGCCGTGGACAATTTCTGAGGGAGGGAGGGAGGGAGGGAGGGAGGGAGGGAGGGAGGGGAGAGTAAATTAGGCGGAGGGTAAAAGACCAGACACACTTTTCCCAGGAAATGAGTTTTCCCTGGGGCACACACACTGCTGAATGTGTAACTAACTATGTGTCGCTAAATTCCACAATGTGAAATTAAATGAATAATACCGTAATTTGGGCTCCGTTCTTCCCTTCTTCTTTGTGTGATGTATCCTGTAAAAAAAATAAAAATAAAGAAGAAGAAAACATTTATAGCATACTTAAGAAAAAAAAACAACAACACTTTTTAAAAATAAAACTTGAATTGGCCGACCAATTCCGTACCTCGGTTTTAACTGCCATCATGTTCTCGTCCTCTTGCTGTTCCTCATTGACGGGGTCCTAGAAAAGGGGAGGGGGGGAGACAGGGAATATATGTTTAATAATCAACACAATAATTAAATCCACTTTGAAAGATTTTAAGAACGTTCTAGAGGGCTTAGTTCAAAGTCCAGAGAGTCCGAGTTCTAAGTCCTAGAGGGTTCCGAGTTCTAAGTCCTAGAGAGTCTGAGTTCTAAGTTCCTAGAGGGTCTGAGTTCTAAGTTCCTAGAGGGTCTGAGTTCTAAGTCCTAGAGGGTCTGAGCTATAAGTTCCTAGAGGGTCTGAGTTCTAAGTCCTAGAGGATCTGAGTTATACGTTCCTAGAGAGTCTGAGTTCTAAGTTCCAAGAGGGTCTGAGTTCTAAGTTCCTAGAGGGTCTGAGTTCTAAGTCCTAGAGGGTCTGAGTTTTAAGTCCTAGAGGGTCTGAGCTATAAGTTCCTAGAGAGTCTGAGTTCTAAGTTCCAAGAGGGTCTGAGTTCTAAGTTCCTAGAGGGTTTGAGTTCTAAGTGCTAGAGGGTCTGAGTTCTAAGTTCCTAGAGGGTCTGAGTTCCACGTTCTAGAGGGTTTGGCCATTGGCCATGTGTTCTAAAGTCCCAGGTTTCTCCGATCTCACCTCTTGGACGGTAGGGTTCTCTGCTGTGGTGTCGTCCAGCTGAGGGGAGGAGGTTCTCTCCGGTGGCGGATCACTCCCACCGAGGGGGACGCCTGCCTTGCTCTCCTCCGTGTTCCCAGGGACCTCTGTGGCTGGACACTGCACGGAAACCCGAGGACCACCAAAGCAGATAATATGATACGGTAATATATTACATATTATAGATAGGTAGATATTGTTCTAGATATTGTTGCATATTGTTTGCCAACTTATTGTACTTTTTCCCTTACACTTTTGCCTGAATTATTGCACTTCTACCTGAGCACTGGTTCAGTTATTGGAGACTTGTTAGAAATGAAATGCTCTTTTGACTTCAGGTGACGAGTTGTTCTCTTACCTTCCTTTGTTGAAACACACTACTGTAAGTCGCTTTGGATAAAAGCTACATGACTGTAATGTAATGTATGGCAAGACCGGCTTCCAGTCCTCAGTAGGGCCTTTCAGTTGATATAGCATATATTTTTATATAATAAGCACACCATACTAAGGAGCACTGCCTTGTCTGCCTGCTCTACTTCCCAACCGTTGCCGCTCAAAAGACCTTGCAGTGTTCAATAAAAATGCAAAGAAATGGTGAAACTGTCACAGACCTCATCAGCTTTCAGCTTCTTTGCCGGGGTCTCTGGCAGGGCCGAGCCGGGCCTCTTAACAGCCGGGGGACGCATGACCGCCGGGGGACCCATGACCGGAGGGGGGGTCTGGCTAGCTGGCACTGGGGTGGGGCCAGTGGGTGGCTGGACCACTGGCGGCTCGGTCCCTTCCACCTCGGCATTCGGCGGGCCCTCCAGACGGAAGACAGCAATGGGCCCAGGGCTGAAATGAAAACACAGCCAAGAAAAGTCCACACACACACACACACACACACACACACACACACACACACACACACACACACACACACACACACACACACACACACACACACACACACACACACACACACACACACACACACACACACACACACACACACACACACACACACACACACACACACAGGTTAAAACAACACTTTTTCACATAACTAAAGCCAGGTCCTGGATAGGGAGCTGATTCCAATGTTAAGAATATACACACTTGTGTTATTGCAAGTGGCATACACAATGTACAGTTTGGTGTTATATTAGGTAACGTGACATCATGTAGCCATCTAGACCTCCATCAGAACACACAGTGAGATGTCAGGCGTTCCCCATGACACTCACCTGAGGGGACTGGAAGGAGGCCCCGGGGCGGGGCCCTTGACGGAGGTGGAGAACAGCATGGACGTGGCGGAAGGATCGGACATGCTGATGTCGCTGTCGACGGACAGGTCCAGACTGCCGTCGTTCGTCTGACGCAGACCCTCGGTGGAATGCTACGGCGCACACAACACAACCAGAAGGATGGGTGAAAATGGCTAGACGGCAGACGTGAAAGCCCAAAACGCATCTTAAATTCCGGAACGACGGCAAACAAACAAACAAAAAAAACAACAAACACACACACACACACACACACACACACACCCGAGGTGCGGGCGACCGAGACACACCGCCGACAGGCAGACGTCACCCTTAATTCCGACACCTTTGAGTTGAAGAGATGAGTAAGAGGGGTTGTTTTAATGAGATACCTTTCTGCGCTTCAGGCTGGGTAGCAGCTGGTGGAGCTGTCTCCTCTTCACGTGCATGGCCGATATCTTCATCTCCTGCTCGAACATCTTGCTGCTGATGGCCTGTCTATACACTGCAGGTAAACAGGAGGAGGAGGAGGAGGAGGAGGAGGAGGAGGAGGAGGAGGAGGAGGAGGAGGGTGACAAAGACAAAAGGACAGACACGGGAACAGGAGACAGATGGAAGGAGAATTAGGGTTTAGACTATTTC
>CM051019.1:14511512-14594012 GCA_027704905.1 Muraenolepis orangiensis
AAATCAGACTAAACTTTTCCTGATTTAGGTCCGTTAGGATTACCAAAATTATTTCTATTGGCTAAATGCTAGAATAATGAGAGAAGGAAATTTTTTTTAAGAAGGAACAATTGTTTTATTACTTTCTTCAAAGTCAGAAGTTTACATACATTTCATTAGTATTTGGTACCATTGCCTTTAAACTGTATGACTTGGGTCAAACGTTTTGGATATCCTTCCACAAGCTTCTCACAATAGTTGGCAGGAATTTTGGCCCATTCCTCCTGACAAAACTGGTGTAACTGAGCCAAGTTTGTAGGCCGTCTTGCTCGCACATGCCTTTTCAGCTCTGCCCATACATTTTCAATGGGATTCAGATCAGGGCTTTGTGATGGCCACTCCAAAACATTCACTTTGTTATCCTCAAGCCACTTTTTAACCAGTTTGGCAGTGTGCTTCGGGTCATTGTCCATTTGGAAGACCCATTTGCGCCCAAGCTTTAACTTTCTGGTTGATGTCTTGAGATGTTGCTTTAATATTTCCACATAATGTTCTTTTCTCATGATGCCATCTATTTTGTGAAGTGCACCAGTCCCTCCTGCAGCAAAACAACCCCATAACATGATGCTGCCACCTCCGTATTTCACAGTTGGGATGGTGTTCTCAGGCTTGCAAGCTTCCCCCTTTTTCCTCCAAACGTATCGATGGTCATTATGGCCAAACAGTTCAATTTTAGTTTCGTCAGACCACAGGACATGTCTCCAAAAATTAAGGTCTTTGTCTCTGTGCGCATTTGCGAACTGTAATCTAGCTTTTTTGTGTTTCTTTTGGAGTAATGGCTTCTTCCTGGCAGAGTAGCCTTTCAGCCCATGTCGGTACAGTACTCGTTTCACTGTGGATAATGACACACTCTTACCAGCTTCAGCCAGCGTCTTCACAAGGTCTTTTGCTTTGGTTCTTGGGTTGGTATGCACTTTTCGGACCAAAGCACGTTCATCTCTGGGACACAGAACCCGTCTCCTTCCTGAGCGGTATGATGGCTGGACATTCCCATGGTGTTTATACTTGCGTATAATAGTTTGAACGGATGAACGTGGCACCTTCAGGCATCTGGAAATTGCACCCAAGGATGAACCAGTCTTGTGCAAGTCCACAATTCTCTTCCTGAGATCTTGGCTGATTTCTTTTGACTTTCCCATGATGTTGCACAAATAAGCAGTGTGTTTCAGGTGTGCCTTAAAATACATCCACAGGTGTGTATCTAATTAACTCAGATGTTGTCAATAAACCTATCAGAAGCTTCCAAAGACATGACATCATCATCTGGGCTTTCCCAAATTGTTTAAAGGCATAGTAGTCTTAGTGTATGTAAACTTCTGACTTTGAAGAAAGTAATAAAACAATTGTTCCTTCTTAAAAAAAAATTCCTTCTCTCATTATTCTAGCATTTAGCAAATAGAAATAATTTTGGTAATCCTAACGGACCTAAATCAGGAAAAGTTTAGTCTGATTTCATATCAGACAGTGCGAAAAAAATCGTATGTGTCTTTTCATATAGTGTATGTAAACTTCTGGTTTCAACTGTATATACATATATATATATATATATATATTTGTATATATATATACATATATATATACTATATATATATATATTGTATATATATATATATATATTTGTATTTTATATAGAACTCTGTCAATGTCACAAACTAGGAAAACACATCAGCTAAGCTACATTGTTTGCGACCCTAAATTGGCTCCTTTGTGAAATAGACCCGGGGTGCCCCCTGGTGGTCATTGGGGTGAAGGACAACAACAGACCCTGTTTGAACTCTTCGACCATGACAGCTCGGGTGGAGACGGACACGTTGTAGGTGGAGTTCTGCTGGGGGTACGCTGGGGTGATGATGGGCATCAGGTGGTACCGGTCGCTGGGAGTCACCTGGAGGGATGGGATGAGAGAGGGAAACACACACAATGTAAAACAAAGTTAGGTTTCACACATTCATGAGAAGGAATTGCATCTTGCGACGGAGAAGTAGATCTAACTTGGGGAACGGACACACACACACACGCACGCACGCACGCACGCAAACACACGCACACGCGGGGGGGGGGGGGGATTCTTCAAGAGAGAGAGTCTCATTTGTAGAGGTATATAGTGATGCAAAGGCAAGTCACCTGTTCATGTGTGTCAATCTATATATTTCTACATTTGCGTTATCATTCATTATTTTTGATATATCTTTTTGTAGTAGTTTTTCTCATTACCCTTGGGTCCCAAACTGGAAGGTTGAGGTTGAAGTCTTCTGGCTGCTTGAGCAGAACTGGGTTAGGCCATTCCCTGGGGGACAGAAATATAGAAACATAAAAATAACGAAATACCAACGCTCAATTCTTCCCCCCAAATGCATTATTATTTTTTTTGTTTCTCTCTCTCGCTCTCTCTCTCTCTCCAGTGAACGCTGATGAATACTGAACAGCAGCCCATCACCACGACGACGACGACGACGACGACGACGACGACTCACCACTTGGAGAAAACGAGGAAGAACTTGTGGACCAGGGTAGAGGCGGTGGCGTTGGGGTAGAGCTGGCACGTCCTGGCCACCAGCATGGCCCAGGACACGCCCCCCAGGAAGCCCAGGATGTTAGAGTAGATGTTGCGGCCTGCGCATGGGGGGCATCGAGATCGAAATTTAGAAATTTAGAGGAGAAGGTGAATTACTGCTGGAATGGAACGTCATGTCTTGAAACAACACAAGCAAAAGGGAGTGCCTTTCCTCACGGCTATTCACAAAGTGGGGCGCGGGGTGTACCCCCCCCCACCCCAGGGGGTACGGCAACAACAAACAAAAATACCGTGTCAAAAATAAAACACACAGCTGCCCCTACTCTGCTTCAATTTGTGACTTATTTGGTTGTCTTCTTATGACTTACATTTGTTTTATGTGTATATTTCAGAGAAGTGATCATTTTGTATTTGAGCTGATGTGCGTCACTTGTTTGAAATATGAGAGCTTTTCTATAGTTAACACAGTCACTTGGTCTTATCAGTTGAGAGGTAGAGGGGGTTCACAGCAGGAGGTTTAATGTGTGAGGGGTTACAGGACCTTAAATAGTTAATAACAGTCTTGTCTTATCAGTTGAGAGGTAGAGGGGGTACACAGCAGGAGGTTTAATGTGTGAGGGGTACAGGACCTTAAATAGTTAATAACACGGTCTTGTCTCATCAGTTGAGAGGTAGAGGGGGTACACAGCAGGAGGTTTAATGTGTGAGGGGTTACAGGACCTTAAATAGTTAATAACAGTCTTGTCTTATCAGTTGAGAGGTAGAGGGGTACACAGCAGGAGGTTTAATGTGTGAGGGGTTACAGGACCTTAAATAGTTAATAACACGGTCTTGTCTTATCAGTTGAGAGGTAGAGGGGGTACACAGCAGGAGGTTTAATGTGTGAGGGGTTACAGGACCTTAAATATTAATAACACGGTCTTGTCTTATCAGTTGAGAGGTAGAGGGGGTACACAGCAGGAGGTTTAATGTGTGAGGGGTTACAGGACCTTAAATAGTTAATAACACGGTCTTGTCTCATCAGTTGAGAGGTAGAGGGGGTACACAGCAGGAGGTTTAATGTGTGAGGGGTACAGGACCTTAAATAGTTAATAACACGGTCTTGTCTCATCAGTTGAGAGGTAGAGGGGGTACACAGCAGGAGGTTTAATGTGTGAGGGGTACAGGACCTTAAATAGTTTCTAGTCTTCATGTGTACCATCAGATGAGAGGTAGAGGGAGGGTGTACACGGCAGGAGAGAAAGGGACATAAGTCAAGGACTTAAAAGTTTGGGAACCACTGCTTTAACGCATGGCTGGACGCAAGACAATAGGAATGCAAAAAGAGGGCATTCGGTGCTACACACCAAACCACCTGTTGGGCTGTGGGGTTGTGGCAAGCAAAAAAACGTCACCATGGCAACGTGCCATTGTTGTCCTGGTGTACCAAAGGAATGCGACGACACACGCCTTCAGACTAATCCCGGTTTGAACGAAAGCCAACACAGGCCAACGCTAGCCGGGTTTACCGTTTACACGAGGAGCTGTAATTACTGTGGTCTGTGGAGGGATTACAGTTGTTTGGGTTGTTGGGAAATTAAATTGAAATGCTTAAAAACTAAGCATGACCACAGGTGTGCATGTTTCAAAGTTTGTTGGTCGGTATAAACAAACGCTGACATTGACAAAGGCTTGAGTCGGTCGTAACACGTAACCGTCACACACACACACACAAACGTCACACATATTTTTACTATTTGCAACAATACTTTACAAACTTTTAAAAATTGGGAAAGGAAGATAGCAAGTCATCAGAAAAATGATAAATACACCTTCACGAATTCCAACCATCCCAGGAGCATTTCCTTTTGAGTAATGTGAAGACAAGGCACAGGAACCAAAAAAGAAGAACGACACAACCATGACCTTTCAAACAAATCAACAAATCAACCAAACCATCCAAAACAACCCGACTTATCGGTTTCCCGGTAGGAAAGCAAACAACAGTCTCCACTCACTTTTTGCCCACAGCTTGATAGTTCTTAAAGTCAGTCGGAAGTTCGCGATTTTAGGCACGAGGTGGAGAATCTCATCCGTTACTCGACAGCCTTTAAAGCAAAAAGGAGACAAAATTAGCAATTTTATATATAAACATAAGGAGAATTTATAGTTGCCGCGATGGGCTGTGAAGTGTGAAGTGTGTGTGGACAGTCTACGGACGCTTATGGCGTGTATATGGGGCGGTAGCTCAGTCTGTTAGGACTTGGCTTGGGAACCGATGGGGACCAAGTACGGAGTGAGAAATGGTACTTGAACTGGCACAAAAAAAAAAAAAAAAGGTGCCAATTCGCCTCCTGAGCACTGCCCCTTGACATGCCCTTGAGCAGACCCCTACAACACTGCTCCCCGGGCGCTGTATATACACAATAGCTGCCCACTGCTCCTAATACTAGGAGGGGTTAATTGCAGAGAAACAAATGTCACTGTGTGTGTACGTGACCAATAAAGAGGATTCAAATCCTCCAGATATAGATATAGCTATGGCAAACCGCTGTGGCAAACATTACACTTGCGGAGCTACAAGATTTCAGTGAGTGACACGCTACCACAAAGGCTGCCGTCACGCCAGTTGTTTGGCGGTATGATTCGCTCACTTACCGTTCAAGCTCCTTATGCAGCGGATGTCTAAGTTCTTAAGCAGCTTGTCGTCTCGTAGATCAAGGTTCTCCGGAATGGTTTGCAACGCTAACCGTGCAAACAGTATGTCAATCTAGAAATGACCAAACAAACGGGCAAACAAAAGCAGCGATGACTCCCATCCTGATCGTGTCACCGAAAATTCAAGATTTGTATACAAAAGTACAATGGAACGCTTACTTCCCATTCCCTCCCTTCCCCAGTATACATTTTCTACAACACTATACTATAAAATACTGTACACAATACAAATAACAATAAAAACAACAAAAAGAAGACGGACACTGTAATGCGGAGGATTAGTCGCAGTACCTCAATGCCATCGAACGACAGCTTGATGACCGGGACGAACGCCTCTTCCACGGCCTGCACAGAAGGGAAAAGGGCGGCGGCATTAGTTGGACCGGACTCGATGGTCTGAACTTCTACTTCTTCTGTGTGTGTTGTGTGCCACATGCAGTACATAAAAGTTTGTGTTTTGTGTTTTTTCTAACCCTCAGGTCCTTGACCTCCTCCTGCTCCTTAAGCTTCTCGTAGAAGGAGGAGAAGAAGTCTGTTCTCTCTACATGCCGGGGTGCCACGCAGAGAGCATCAATATCGGCACCTGTCAGCAAGGGGGGGGGGAAGGAAAGATCCACAAAGACACAGATGAGTGACCCAGTTATCTACCCTATTTTACCCAGCTGGTAGCAGATCACGATGTACTTGTATCATACGTGCATCATATTTCCCATATTGTGCCATGTAAACGAGTACATATATTTCTGTAATTAAAAAAAGATATATAACAATTGTTTTAAAGGCTTTCGGCGCCTTTCGTCACACCCCATTTTTTTTTTTTAAATGACCACAAATTAAAATCAGACATATGTGTGTAACAACCTTAAATGTAACCTTCGGTCACATGACATGTGAAAAATAACAGTTTCAAAAGCTTTTTAAGCCAGCAGAACAATTGATGGCCCAAAACGGCTAGAGCTCACAACAAGGTGAACACTGTGTTGAATCTGACCGCAAGATTTCTGAACGAGAACAAAAACAGTAACAGTACCTTTTGTATGTACGCCTAAGCGATAGGATCCGAATGTAAAGATCTTCCCTCCGACCGTATCAATTAATGATGCAGGGAGGTTCTAAAACAAAAGTAAAAAATAAACCATTGCATTATCTTTTTAGGACACACACACACACACACACACACACACACACACACCACACACACACACACACACACACACACACACACACACACACACACACACACACACACACACACACACACACACACACACACACACACACACACACACACACACACACACACACACACACACACACACACACACACACACACCTTTAAATCACTAATCTCTTTGATCCAGTCCTTAACCAGTCCATTCAATTTCCCCAACACCAGTATCCTGTTTGGGGGGGGGGGGGGGGGGGGGAGAGACACGTTGTCAATTTGAACAAACAACATTTAAGTAAATAGAATTAATAGAAAGTTAACTTTATAATGTTTGCGTACAACACATTTTCTTTTGGGTAATTCTCTTTCTCTTAATTAAATTAAAATACATTATTCTATTTGCATGGATAGTCAGATGTACCAATTATCTGTGATAATTGATTAATTATTATATGCATATTCTAAATTAATTGAAAACTAAAATGACCCTGCTTATCAACTGACTATGATTAGGGGGAATCTACCAGTTTTCCCCAACAGTCAAAAACTCAACTGACTTAGCAAGAAGTTATCCATATCAGAATCGGAATGCCTTTATTGTCATTGCACAAGTACAACGAAATAGTGTAGCAATCACGGTCAACCTTTACACATAACAAATATTAATTATTTAAAAACATAGTGCAACATATATATATAGATCCAAAGGTGCAGTTGGATGTTTCAAGATTTTTATTTGCCATATTTAACGTACATATGGAATGCTTACTCCCCATTCCCTCCCGCAGTAGGAATTTTCAACAAATCCGATACTAAACTATACAATACTAAACGTAATACAAAATGTAAACATGTACCAAGACTTCAAGACTGTCAGGGTGATTTGTATTGCCATTTGCAACAAGTTATGTAGTTCCACAGAACCATATAGTATGGTGGTAGTTCCACAGAACAATGCAGTATGGTGGTAGTTCAACAGAACAGTATAGTATGGTGGTAGTTCCACAGAACAATGCAGTATGGTGGTAGTTCAACAGAACAGTATAGTATGGTGGTAGTTCAACAGAACAGTATAGTATGGTGGTAGTTCAACAGAACAGTATAGTATGGTGGTAGTTCCACAGAACAGTATAGTATGGTGGTAGTTCCACAGAACAGTATAGTATGGTGGTAGTTCCACAGAACAATGCAGTATGGTGGTAGTTCCACAGTATACAGTATATACCTGCGCTGGAGCTCCAGCTCCTCCTCAAACACCCCGTAGGGATTCAGGGCCTCCGTCAGCCTCTGGGTGAGGGCCAGGTCAGCCTCCTTGGGCAGGGCCAGGCTAATGGGAGACGTGATCCCATAATGCTTGGGGGTCTGCTGGAGGTCTGGAGCCTGGTTAGTGATGGGACTGAAGGAGGGGAAGAGAGAGAGGGATGGGCGTGTTGTTGTTGTTGTACTTTTACAGTTTTAGTCCTACTAGATGACATAACAACAACCTAAATAGTGCATGCAACAGATCGACGTTTGCCTGTTGATCTATATATATACATTTCCTGGGCTAGGAAACAAACAAACCGAAGAGTCATGCATGGTGTCACTACACACACCGAACACAAACATGGTAGTTACATTTTTACGTATGTGTACCCTGAAAAACAACAACAACAACACAAACACCCCCCCCCCCCCCCCCCCTTAGTCTTGCATTAGCTTAACGTCCATTAGCCACACAACCACCACTGTTGTTGTTGTTGAGTATCGAGGTCATTCGCCGGTCATTTAATAAAGCCTTGTTGTCGGGGCATCGTTGTTTTTGAAACAGACGCTGACGCAGTTAACATAGCACCGGGTTTTCCTTCAGGGAAGTGAAATGGAGGGTTGTTGTTGTTGTTTTTAGTTTAGCGATCCTCAAAGAACACAAGCTACCGCTCGGTAGCGAGAGCGAGAGAGGCCCTCTTCCTGAAGAAGCAGGTCTGCCATTTTATTACACGGCCATCGCTCCACACCAACTATCCCGAGAAGAAGGAGAAGAAGAGGAAGAAAAAGGGGGGCACTTACAAAGGCATGGCGGTGTAAAAAAAAGAATTTTAAAAATAGATATCAACCGTTCCCACTATGTATTGTCATTCTCGTCTCTTTTATCGCGTCATGAAAAATCGTCAAACAAAAACAACAACGTATGCTCTCTTTATTGAGACTCCATTCTAGTAGGCATGGGAATTTGGACCCCTTTGTTTTCCGCTAAACATGGCGCGCGTGCGACAACGACGACCGCGAGCGAACTCGCTTCCCTTCCCTTCCCTCACGTGGTCACGTCACCGCCTCACGTCACCACGTCACGTCAGGTCAAGTCAGTCTACGCGCTGACGTCACCGCGCCGCTACGTTCGTGTGACGTTTGTTTGTTTGGGTGAAGGAAGAAGAAGGGGGTTGGGGAGGTGGGGGGGGGGTGGTGGGAGGTTTTTTAGATGACTAGAAAAAAAGGGGACGTACGAACAAAACATGGATATCGACGACCGAGTATAGCAAGTAAGGTACATGCTTAAACAAATACGTCCTAATCGATGTTACAGTTACACGCCATTTAATATACTTGATGAGGGTTTATTCTGTATAACCCGCTGGCCGTTATAGCTTACTATAGCTTTATAACGGTTGACAAGTATGGTTATTATAGCTGACAATTTACTCTTCGACGCTTTTGCACCAATTGTTTTGAATATATTATTGCACCAATACGCTGTTGATATAAGCTATATATATATATATATATTATATCCATAGTGGTTAATTTGTATTTTTAGATTGTTACTAGACATTGTCTATGCAGTCATGAACGTCCCATTAACGGAGGCTGATTTTGACGATCGGTCGATCAGCTGATCATCATCTCAATTAGCCCCTTTAAACTGATCTATGATCAATACCCATGATCTATGATCTATAGGTATTGACTGTCTACAGTAGTTATTATAGTGATTATAGTCTGCTGTCAAAATGCAATTATGCCTATAGCAACCCCATACACCTCACTACCTGCTGTATATACATTGATATATAGTGATCCTGTTTTTTCATAATTGCATACCCCTGATTACTACCTGTTAAATACTTGTATACTTACCTGTATGTGTATATATATATATACCTATTATTATGCACGTATCTCACACATACTCTATAAGTAACCTTATAACAGTTTTTTAGCAACTGTAAACTGTAAATGTTATATTACCATACACTTTGCTGTTCTGTACTTGTGCTGTGCAATGACAATACATTTGAATCGAATCTAACGTAATCTAAGCTAATCTTATTGCGGTTCTGTATAATGTGACTATGATTCATGGATGTATCTTTATGTGTCTTTATTATCCATATAACAGGCCGTCTGCGTCGGAGGGAGGTGGCTTGTTTTGACCCAAGAGCCAGAGAGAGGGAGGGAGAGCAGCAGAGGTGACCACTGACCACAGCTCAGAATAATGGAGGCCCGGTTCGGCAACGTAGTGTTCAGCTCCAACTTTGACTCGGGGAACCTGGCCCGGGTGGAACAAGTGGAGAAGGGAAGTTCTCCCCCTTCCCCTTCTGTTGCGGTCATCCCGGCCTCGACCGGGACCACCACCGCTGTCTCAGGGCCGGCCCCCGCGGGCCCGGACTACGAGTTCAACGTGTGGACGCGGCCCGACTGCGCTGGGACGGAGCATGAGAATGGAAATAGGTCAGTTAGTTGCCTTTCGGGGACCCCTCGCCGTCAGTGAGGCTTCATTGAAAACTATGAAACCCTACTAAGGAGGCTTTGAGTGAATGTAGAACGCTTGGGGTTTGGATGGTCCTCATGGCTGGCTTTCATATTCATCCGTTAATATGTATATTATACTTTTTTCTTTTCTTCCTTAATTTCATGTATTACATAATTACAGTATTTACATGATAGCATTATTCTCAGTGATGAAATGACATGTAAGCTTACTGTAAACACAGCCCTGCCCGCTGTTGCCATCATCATCATCGCGTTTGTTAGTTAGATATTGTTCTATCATTTGCCAACTTATTGTACTTTCACCTGAGCACTGGTTCAGTTCTTGGAGACTTGTTAGATTAGATTAGATTAGATTAGATTAGATTCAAATGTATTGTCATTGCACAGCACAAGTACAGTACAGTTAGGATTGAAATACACTTTTTGACTTCTGGTGACGAGTTGTTCTCTTACCTTCCTTTGTTGAACGTACTGATTGTAAGTCATTTTGGACAAAAGTGTCTGCTAAATGACTGTAATGTAATGTTGTGTGTGTGTGTGTGTGTGTGTGTGTGGTTGTGGTTGTGGTGTGGTGGTGGTGTGTTTTGCCAGGTCGTGGTTCTACTTCAGCGTGTGTGGGGCGGTTCCGGGCAAGCTGCTGATGATCACTGTGATGAACATGAACAAGCAGAGCAAGCTGTACAGCCAGGGCATGGCCCCGGTGGTACGCACCACGCCCGGCAAGACCCGCTGGGAGAGGGTCCGTGAAAAGCCCACCTTCAAGGTCTGTGTGTGTGCGTGTGTGTGTGTGTGTCGTGTGTGTGTGTGTGTGTGTGTGTGTGTGTGTGTGTGTGATTGCTGTCACGATACAAAGATTCCAAACTAAACTATTGAAATAAGATGCAGTGTAATAAAAAAGAGAATACCAAAACAAATTAAAAAATAAAATCACAAGGCAATAGTGTAGCATGTAGCATGTAGCATAGTAAGGGGAAAGTGTATTGAACTTTGAAGAAAATGGAAGTATCCACTTCATTGAATATACAATTCATATTTTTTTTAATGTAGGGGGTTGAAGGGGAATTTTCTGTTATTTTTGTCTTTGTTTGAGGCCAATTAACCAAAATTCCCAAATGATCCAGCGATATAACCTATTAAAAAAGGTTACACAAAAAGTCACACACTTTTCCCTGTTCACGTGTCCTCCCCTCCAGATGGTCGAGAACCAGTTCACCCTGTCCTTCACCCACCGGCTGTCTGAGGCACGGGGCGCCACCACCTACTTCTCCTTCTGCTACCCCTTCTCCTACAGCGAGAGCCAGGACATGCTGCACCAGCTGGACCAGAGCTACCCCAACACCGCTCTCCTCCACCCCGGCAGGTAGGGCAGGTGGCACGGCACGTCAGAAGTCACGCAGAGCCCAGACAATGGGCTTTACTATATATAGAGAGGGAGAGCGAGGTAGAGAGGTAGAGAGAGGGAGAGAGAGAGAGAGAGAGAGAGAGGGAGAGAGAGAGGGAGAGGGAGAGAGAGAGAGAGAGAGAGAGAGAGAGAGAGAGAGAGAGAGAGAGAGAGAGAGAGATCAGGAAATCAGGAAATCAGAGTCAGGAAATCAGCCGACATCACCCGACAAGCCCTAAAGTGGAACCCACAAGGGAAGAGAAAAAGAGGTCGCCCGAAGAACAGTTGGAGGAGGGATGTCCAGGCAGAGATGTCTTTGAGTGGGCAAAACTGGGGAGACCTTGAAAAACTTGCCCCCAACCGAGTGAGATGGAAGACATTCGTCAATGGCCTATGCTCCCTGGAGGAGCCAAGGGCTTAACTAACTAACTAAAATATTAAGCAAATATATTTTATCCTCCGGTATGCACATTTCTATATACACATTTGAGTTATTTAGATACATCGATTTGTTTGACATGCAACATACATACATTTATACATACATACATTTTTGTGCATATTTATTTAATTATTTTTTTTGTATTTATTAATTATTCTATGCATTCTATTTTCTATTATCATCAGCTGAGAAATTGTGATGCAAAGCGTCCCTCTGGGTTCAATAAAGTAGTTTGAATAATCTGAAAGATGTGGAATTCCCCCTCTCTGCCCCCACCCCCCCCAGTTCCCCAGAGAGTGTGTACTACCACCGGGAGCTGCTGTGTCACTCTCTGGACGGCCACCGGGTGGACCTCCTCACCGTCACCAACTGCGGTGGCATGGCGGAGGAGCGCGAGGCCCGGCTGCCCCGGCTGTTCCCCGGCCCCGGCAACCCGCGGCCCCACCGCTTCCCCGGGAAACGGGTACGACCACGCCTTCCTCAAACACTGGTGCTGTTGTGATCTTTGTTTTCTTCTCTTTCGTTTCTTTCTCACTCTCCCTCTCTCTCTCTCTCTCCCTCACACAGTGTTATCTTTCTTGTTAATGCACCTTCAACCTTCCGGTTGTCAGACGACTGCTCTACCTTCTGAGCTCCATAATTATATAATTGCAGTACAATTGCAGTTGGTGACGAGTGGGTGATGATGTGTATCACCCCTGAGGTGTATGGAGCTCAAGAGCGCAGGGCCATATCAGCCCAGCTGTTGAACCTGATAGTTCCTCCTCCCCCCCCCCCCCCCCCCCCAGGTGTTCTTCCTCAGCAGCCGCGTGCACCCCGGCGAGACTCCGGCGGCGTTCGTCTTCAACGGCTTCCTGAGCTTCATCCTGCGGCGGGACGACCCCCGGGCCCACGCCCTGCGCAGCACCTTCGTCTTCAAGCTCATCCCCATGCTCAACCCGGACGGCGTGGTGCGTGGCCACTACAGGTACCCGCCGGGGCACGGCTGGGCTCACGGGATGTGACCCCCAATCATTCATTGAGTACGGCCTCTAGCTCAATTGAGATGAGCTACGAGGGCATGAGCTAGAACTAGAGGGCATGAGCTAGAGTCTCTTCACTTTGGTTTGTGTGATCTGATCACTGGGGAGGTTTTGTACGAACAATGTCTCCCTCTCTGTCCCTCTCCATCTCTCTCTCTGTTCCTCTCTCCCTCCTTCACCCTCATCCTCACCCTCACCCTCTTCCTCTCTCTCTCTCTCTCTCTCTCTCTCTCTCTCTCTCTCTCTCTCTCTCTCTCTCTCTCTCTCTCTCTCTCTCTCTCTCTCTCTCTCTCTCTCTCTCTCTCTCTCTCTCTCTCTCTCTCTCTCTCTCCCCCCACCCTCCCTCTCTCTCTCCCCCTCTCCCTCACCCTTCCTCTCTCTCTCTCTCCCCCTCTCTCCGACCCACAGAACCGACTCCAGGGGCGTCAACCTGAACAGGCAGTACCTCAACCCGAGCCACGAGCTGCATCCGTCCATCTACGCTGCCAAGACCCTGCTCCTCTACCACCACCACCACCACCCCCCCCATCCCCACCAGCAGCCCATTACGACCCACGGGCCGGGCCCCGCCCCCCACAGCCCACCATTGGCCCCGCTCGGCGACAAGGTGCCGGCCAACCGGCAGCGGCAGCAGCAGCAGCAGCCGCCCCCGCCACCCCTCACCGCCATGGAGGTCAGCCTGAACCAGCGCAACGCCGAGAAAGACGGGCCCCTCCCGCCAGAGATCTTAATGGTGACGGAGGAGAACGCCTGGCCCACCTCCACCGTCACCACCATCACCACCGCCCCCGCCCCCTCCGCTGTCGTCCAGATAGACAAGGGCGACGAGAACAATTTGCCGAGCTCATCGCCAGTAACGCCGACGGCGTGCGACGGTACCACGGAGGCGGCGGTCGGGCGAGACGGCGGCAGCAGCGAGCCGGCCTCCACCCAGGAAGGGGGCGTGGCCTATTACGTGGACTTGCACGGCCACGCTTCTAAGCGCGGCTGCTTCATGTATGGGAACAGCCTCCCCAACGAAGGCCAGCAGGTGAGATTGAGCTATGGAGTCGTTTTGCCTCCACTGGCTCAGTGTATGACCGGCTTGGTACTGTACATTCATACAGGTCCCTTTGTGATGGTTTCTATCATGAAATGCGATGGACAAACATGGCCCGTGTGTGATTTGACCCCTGACCCTCCTTACCTCCTACCCTTGAACACACACACTTACACCGTTTTCACACTGCATCCGGTATGGACTCCCATATTAGTTAATACGGGAGTCCATACTGTATTAGTTAATACGGGAGTCCATACTGTATTAGTTAATACGGGAGTCCATACCGGATTAGTTAGTGCGCATCGAATACACTTTATGTTCACACTCTCTTCTAATTCGTGATTCGCTGCACACTCGATACCAGGTTTTCTGTTCACACACGATAGAGAAGCGAATGCGCATTAAATGAGCAGACTGGTACGTTTTGTGTGAAGTGAAAGTAATGCGCATTAAAGATTCTGTTCACACACACGGGAAGTGAAACCCGTAGTAGTTTGATTGCTTTGCACCCAAACTAGTTACTTCAGGGTCAAAACCACCTACCCAAGGTGGATGAGTTAATGCACACTAGTTGGGTAGTGAATGCACATTACTTGCCAGTGTGAAAGCAAAAGCCAACGGTATTTTAGCGCAGTGTGAAAACTGTATTAGTCCAAGCAAAGGGTTCCTCGTCCTAATACGCGATCTCCTCCTGCTCTTAATCCAGAACAACAACAAACAGAACAACTCTGATACATATGTCTCCCTTTTTGCCTTTCTGCGTTGCTCTCTCTCTCTATCTTTTGCTCACTCTTTCTCTCTCTCCCCCTCTCCCTCCCTCTCTCCCTCCCTCCCTCCCTCTCTTAACAGGTGGAGAACATGCTGTATCCGAGGCTCATCGCGCTGAACTCCGCCCACTTTGACTTCCAGGGCTGCAACTTCTCCAAGAAGAACATGTACGCCAGGGACAAGCGGGACGGCCAGTCCAAGGAAGGCAGCGGGCGGGTGGCCGTCTACAAGGCCATGGGGCTGCTGCACAGGTGAGGCCCTCGCGGGCGCTACGCTACGCTAAGCTATGCTACGCTACACTAAGATCAGGGTTCCCGCGGATCCTTAAAAAGTCGTAAAAGGCATTGATTTAATTAATCTAAAACTAAGGCCTAAATTGGTATTACAGTTGGTATTTAATTGGTATTACAGTGTCCAATGCAAACCAATCTTTACAATGTAAATCAATATTTTAAAAGTCTTCAAAAAATGCCAAGACATGGGAAGTAGAATTGTATTCATTTTTTTCTCAACATTTAAAGTAGATGGTAAATGGACTGCATTTTATAAATCACTTTTAACCAAAGCACTTTGCAAGTTATGTCTCTCGTTCACCCATTCATACACGGGAGGCGGTGTCAGCCGGTTAGGGTTAGGGTTAGGGTAGGTGTCCTGCTCAGGGACACTTGACACTTGACTAGGAGGAGCCGGGGGATCGAACCAGCGACCTTGTCAGACAACCTGCTGAGCTGCAGGCTCATCTAACCTTTTCACTGGACAAAAAAACAAAGTCATGTTTTATGTTTCAAATAAACATATGGTTTGTCTCCAGTGGCATTAAGCTGTAGTTACCCTGTAAGCATTCGTATCTCCAAGGGCTCCAGTTTTTTTCCCGCCCATACGCTGGCATTCATGATAGTCATTTCTATGTGGAGTTCAATGTCAATATTTGACAGACAGAATGGAATCAAGCGTACGGTTGTAATATATTGTGGAAGCCAAGTCGATTTTCGTAGTTTGACAACCCTTTCATCACACTCACACTTCATCTCAGTTGAAAACACCGCCTGCTATTTCAGTTACTGGTTTGAGTTGTGTTGACTGTTGTGTGTGTGTGTGTGTGTGTGTGTGTGTGTGTGTGTGTGTGTGTGTGTGTGTGTGTGTGTGTGTGTGTGTGTGTGTGTGTGTGTGTGTGTGTGTGTGTGTGTGTGTGTGGTGTGTGTAACGACAATGCCCTGTGACTCTGCCCCCCCCCCCCCCCCCAACTCTCTCAAGTTACACGCTGGAGTGCAACTACAACACGGGGAGAGCCATGAACACCGTCCCGCCCGCTTGCCATGACAACGGCCGGGCCACGCCCCCTCCCACCCCATCCTTCCCGCCCAAGTACACCCCGGAAATATATGAACAGGTGAGGGGGGGTAATGTACTTAAATGTGCTTTACAATGCATTGCTTTCCAATGGGTTTGTGTGATTTGAGTTTCACGTTCCACCTCGTGGGGGCGCCACACAGGGGCTTAGTTTGTGGTCCGGTATCTCTGGGGTATGTTTTTTCCCGAGGACAGACGCAGAAAAACATTTTCCAACGCTCATTTGATTTAATTGGGTTCGTTATTATGCAGTTTGCACTCAAAATCACACCGTGACTTTACGACATGAGGATAATTGCACCCGTCGGCTCTAAGTGAGCGGTCCTATTGTTAGCCCGTCTCGTCCTATTCCGAAGTCGGTTTCTGGGTTGTTTTGTGTGTGTGTGTGTGTTTTTGGAGGGTACTTGATGCTTGATACTTGGGATGTTTCTCTCATAACTCCCTTCACGTTACCCATTAGAGTCGGTTCCAGTCTGCTACTCTTTCCCTCTTCCACTGTAATGTAAGACCTTAATTCACTCGCCTCGGGCCTTTTTTGTGTGTGTGTGTGCGTGCCTGTGTTATATGCGTACACTGAACAGTGTTTTATATGCGTAATGAAAACATTGTTTTGTTTTTTTCTAATACATTTAGATATAAGTCTCTGGCTTTGAGGTGTTTTAATGGAGTAGAATGGTGGTTCTTCCACCCCAAGGGCAGGTCTGGAAACGGCAGTTACATGCAATACAAAACTAGTTTGACCGAGATATAATATAACATAACAAGAGCCTACGTAGGTCTGCATAGGTCTCTCCTTAATCTGTGAGAATAATAGAAATAATCACGTGGGCTGTCGTTCTTGCTCCATCTTCCCAACTGAAATAATTATCGTATTCACTATTGAATCCTTTCAGCAGAAAAAGGGACTTACAGTGAATTCAGGCGAAAGCATAAGAATGAATCATTACAGTACAGTGCAGAACCGTGCAGTAACGTGTGTGTGTGTGTGTGTGTGTGTGTGTGTGTGTGTGTGTGTGTGTGTGTGTGTGTGTGTGTGTGTGTGTGTGTGTGTGTGTGTGTGTGTGTGTGTGTGTGTGTGTGTGTGTGTGTGTGTGTGTGTGTGCGCGTCCATGTGCATGTGTGCCTACGTGTTTGTGTGTGTCCCAGGTGGGCCGCGCGGTGGCCATCTCGGCGCTGGACATGGTGGAGAGCAACCCGTGGCCCAGGCTTGTGCTGTCGGAGCACAGCTGCCTGGCCAACCTGCGGGCCTGGATCCTGAAGTACGTCCGCAACACCAAGAGCCTCAACGTGTCCCCGGTGCCAGGGCCACCGCGGGGAGTCCCGGGGAGCAAGGCCTCGCCCCCCAAGAGCTTCAGCAAGTGAGTGGACCACGGCCCAACACCAGGACACGGGGCTGGGGGGGATGAGGAGGGAGCAGGTTTATATCGCAGAGTTTGGTCATTCGTAGCAAACAGAGCAGAGCTTCTAGATTCTTTATTTTTCTGCTTCAACCAGATTGAAATCAGTCACACTGGGGCCAGGTGAGGCTGCTTCAACCAGACTCTAATCAGTCTGACTGGGGCCAGATGAGGCTGCTTCAACCAGACTCTAATCAGTCTGACTGGGGCCAGGTGAGGCTGCTTCAACCAGACTCTAATCAGTCTGACTGGGGCCAAGTGAGGCTGCTTGAACCAGACTCTAAAACAAGTCTGAGTGGGGTCAGGTGAGGCTGCTTCAACCAGATTAATACGTCTGACTGGGGCCAGGTGAGGCTGCTTCAACCAGACTCTAAAACAAGTCTGAGTGGAGTCAGGTGAGGCTGCTTCAACCAGACTAATCAGTCTGACTGGAGCCAAGTGAGGCTGCTTCAACCAGACTCTAAAACAAGTCTGAGTGGGCTCAGGTGAGGCTGCTTCAACCTGACTCTAAAACAAGTCTGAGTGGGCTCAGGTGAGGCTGCTTCAACCTGACTCTAAAACAAGTCTGAGTGGGCTCAGGTGAGGCTGCTTCAACCTGACTCTAAAACAAGTCTGAGTGGGCTCAGGTGAGGCTGCTTCAACCAGACTCTAAAACAAGTCTGAGTGGGCTCAGGTGAGGCTGCTTCAACCTGACTCTAAAACAAGTCTGAGTGGGCTCAGGTGAGGCTGCTTCAACCAGACTCTAAAACAAGTCTGACTGGGGTCAGGTGAGGCTGCTTCAACCAGACTCTAAAACAAGTCTGACTGGGGTCAGGTGAGGCTGCTTCAACCAGCCACCAACCGCTCACACTCCCCAGTGACACACAAGGAATTCCAAAGTATCTCGTTCAAGGGAGGGTGTGCTAAACGTTCTGGTGTACAAATGTGTCTGAAAGAACACATTCCGTCATGTCGACACTCACTTTGAGGCCACGAGGCTAAACGCCCCGACTCTCCCACATCTCTCTCAGCTTAGAGAAATGTCAAATAGCGAAATACCGAAACAACCCACAACCCTTTTGACCCGGGGGGGGGGGGGGGGGATGTTTTATGTTACAATAAACATTCGGGTGTCCCTTACCCTAAGTAATTGATGTTGTTGTCTTAAAGTGTGATTTTAACAGTGTGTGTGCGCTCTCTCTCTCTCTCTCTCTCTCTCTCTCTCTCTCTCTCTCTCTCTCTCTCTCTCTCTCTCTCTCTCTCTCTCTCTCTCTCTCTCTCTCTCTCCAGCTCCCTGTCCTGCTCCCCGTCGGAGAACCCCCTGAGCCGGGTGCGCTCCAACAGCCACGGCGGCAGCAGCAGCAGCCAGACCCCCTCGCCCAAGATCCACCACTCCCCTAGCTTCACCTTCGGCTGCACCGCCCCTCCTCCGCCACCGGCCCCGCCGCTGGCGTCACGCCACCACCACACCACCAACACCACCACCACAGCAGCGCACACGTGCCCAGCGTCCGCACGGGCGCCAAGGTGGTGCTGGGCCCGGTCAGAGGTAAGAAGGGGCGACCGTGCACCAAGCCTGCTATGGATGGGGTGTGTGTGTGTGTGTGTGTGTGTGTGTGTGTGTGTGTGCGCGCGCGCGCGGAGCTCTCTTGCTCTCTCCAGCCAGCGTGCTTTCTGTTTCTGCAAGGGCTTCTGGGCTGCCTTCCTTATTCTGGTGACTTAAGATAAGTTCCCCCCCCCCCCCCCCCCCCCCCCCGGATGCACAACCAAACCCCCCACCACACAGACACACACACCCCTTATATGTTCTGATTGGCTGCCGTGTCACCATGTAACACGGGGACGTAGCTCTTGGTTCTTCTTGGGATTGGTTTGACGTTGACCAATGGACAGGGTGTATCTCTTATTTGAGCTTGCATGCATGGTCTCCTGCATGGCTGTAGCATGACCCCGGCCCCTTTGATTGTGTGTGTGTGTGTGTGTGGCTTATATCTCCCTGCATGTGTCTGAGCCTGTGTGTGTGTGTGTGTGCGTGTGTGCGGTTTATATCTCCCTGCATGTGTCTGAGCCGGTGTGTATATGTGTGGTGTGTGTGTCTGTGTGTCTTTCTTCCGTAGACGCTAAGGCTCCGGAGAAGAGACGCCCCGCCCACCATCGCCCCGTCCTCCAGTCGCCTAGCAACACCAGTCGCACGCCCCCCGCCCACCCCCCTCCCTCACCCCCTTCCTCCTTGTCCTCGTCAACCTCTTCCTCCTCCTCGTCCACCTCCTCAGCCTCGCGCCCGGGGGCAGGGGTGGGAGTGGGAGGGGGAGGGCCCACCCCCACTTGTTCCCTCCCGGCCTCCGTCAATATGGCAGGTCTGTACACCCTCCAGCCCCCCAGTCTCTCCGACCTGCTGCCCACCCTACAGGCGCTCCCCCACCCGGGGCTGCTCACCAAACTGAGTCCCCTGCTCCTCCAGGGCCTTCCGGCCCCACAGGCTACCAGCTCTCCGGCTGGGTCCGCCCAGCACTGAATTGAGTCTGTCAGTCATTCCCTCTCTCTGTTTTGTGTGTGTGTGTGTGTGTGTGTGTGTGTGTGCACGTGAGTGCATATGCACCCATGTGTGTGTGTGTGTGTGTAACTTTTGTGTAGTACCAGACTGAGTTATCAGACAGATGTAGCTTGTCTGGCAATAACCAATAGCCCCGCCGATGCGGTAAACTCCACCCATCTGGCACACTTAGCGCGTTAAAACAACTACACACTGACCCAACGCTAATTGTGTGTTTCTTTAGCGGTCTCTGAAAGACAATACTTGATGCTACTAGTGGCTACTTGGCGTATTATTCAGCACATTTCTGCCTTTTTTGACCTATTTATGCCAATCACACATTTCCAGTGCATATTCTGTACTTTAGGCCAGGGAACAAAAAAAAGACTTTCCGTCCAACATTGAATCGTAGTTGAGATGTTTTGCGGTTTCTGTCGCCGCCGTGAACAGATAACGGACCAGGGTTCGCGTATTTGTTCTGTGAATAAAGAACCCCGAGTGAAGACGTATACAGTATATATTTAACTTTTTCTCGTAAAATGTAATGTTTTGTTTTTCATTTGGTGGATTTGTTTTCAGCCCAGTTTTGCCCCTCGCTTTCTGTAACGTCTCGTCGGGACACATTGGTTGGTGTTGTTCCAAGTAGAAAAGCTTTTTAAAAGCCTTATATTTCACTAAATAGCCGTGATGGAATGTGGAATGGAATAGCCGTAAATCGTGTCCTGTAATTTACGATTTCATGTCAGCAAGGTTTTTCTGTCTAGATGTGTTGTGCAAGTCATCATATCGTTGGATAGAGACTACAGAGGCTGTACAACTGCATCACATGCTTAGTGTTAAGACACGGGTGAGGCTATTGTTTCCACTTTTGGAAGATAAAGTTAAACGTTACTTCACTGGAACTATTTAGTGAGTTCACGAGGTCACGCGTGTAGATTTAGTGGAGCGTGAGGTGGTAGCTTGTTGTCTGTAACCCAACACAGTGATCGTACTAGGGGGGGGGGGGGGGGCAATTCAATTTAAAGAAAGATACAAATAAATAAGAGTTGTGTTTTAGGTGGTAATGGTTCTGATCTGTCCCCTCCACCCCTCCCAACCCCCCCCCCCCCAAATCACTAGCTAAAGTAGCCTCATTATTGCTGAATTCAATTATTATCAAATAGTTCTACTCCTCTTTTCAAAAGAGAGTTTCGGGCAGACTCACTCAATCGTGTCGGCAACGTCCTCGCTACTTTGTGTGTGTGTGTGTGGTAGCCATCGTGTGTAGCCTTCCTGTCCATGTAAACGACGCTATATTTATTGGGACGATAGTCGCTTTAGCCCCGACAGGTTGGGTTACAGCTTACAATATGACCGGATGGGGACCTCGTTCCAGATTGCTTCGGTTCTAATAATAATACCAACGAACCATAAAACCTCTCCCAGTTAAGAGGGTAATAGAAGACTTATAGAAGACCGTGAGGAAGATCGCCTATTTAAACGCTATTAACAACGTCGTCTTTGTGGCTTCTAACGACTCTTTCGAGAGGGGAAAAAAGGGTTTTGTTCCTGTGTGTGTGTGTGTGTGTGTGTCGTCAGTGTTGCATCACAAAAAAAGCAGGCTCGATGTGGCGAGACGGGACTAACATGAGATGAGAACATGAGAAAATAGCAAGTGAGATTTGCTTTTTTTTGCGTGCGATTTGCACTGTGAACGTTGATGTGATGATGTGTTTTTTTTTTTACAGTTGTACTGGCCCTTTAAATGTATTGAATTGTTTCTTCTTCTTCTTCTTCTTCTTCTTCTTCTTCTTCTTCTTCTTCTTCTTCTTCTTCTTCTTCTTTTCACACCATTGAAGTCGTCGTGATTGCATATGTGCACATTCCCTTTAAGAGGCGTTTTAGTCGTAGTAGTACTAGTTGAATAACTGTGCTAAGTTCTAACACGTAGAGCATCGCAACGTTCACTTCTTAAACCATGAGTCTCATTCCTGTAATAAAATCTACACCTTCTAATGGACTCTCTACTTTATGACTCGTCTTTGTGTCATGGATGTGCGTCCACGCACGTGTGTGTGTGTGTGTGTGTGTGTGTGTGTGTGTGTACTGCACCTGTCCTAAATCATTTATATTGTAATATACACTTGACTGATCTATCTTTCTATTGTAATATACTATTAACTGATCTATCTTTCTATTGTAATATAATTAACTGATCTATCTTTCTATTGTAATATACTATTAACTGATCTATCTTTCTATTGTAATATAATTAACTGTTCTATCTTTCTATTGTAATATACTATTAACTGATCTATCTTTATATTGTAATGTACACTTAACTGATATATCTTTATATTGTAATATACGCTTAACTGATCTATCTTTCTATTGTAATATAATTAACAGATCTATCTTTCTATTCTAATACACACTTAACTGATCTATCTTTCTATTGTAATATACACGTAACTGATCCATCTTTATATTGTTATATACACTTAACTGATCTATCTTTCTATTGTAATACACTCTTAACTGATATATCTTTATATTGTAATACACTCTTAACTGATATATCTTTCTATTGTAATACACGCTTAACTAATATATCTTACTATTGTAATACACTCTTAACTGATATATCTTTATATTGTAATATACACTTAAGTGATCTATCTTTCTATTGTAATATACACTTAACTGATCTATCTTTTTGTTGTAATATAAACTTAACTGATCTATCTCTCTATTCTTATATACTCTTAACTGATCTATCTTTCGATTGTAATATACGCTTAACTGATCTATCTTTATATTGTAATATACACATAACTGATCCATCTTTATATTGTAATATACACATAACTGATCTATCTTTATATTGTAATATACACATAACTGATCCATCTTTATATTGTAATATACACGTAACTGATCTATCTTTCTATTGTAATATAATTAACAGATCTATCTTTCTGTTGTTCTATACTCTTAACTGATCTATCTTTATATTGTAATACACTCTTAACTGATCTATCTTTATATTGTAATATACACTTAACTGATCTATCTTTATATTGTAATATACTCTTATCTTTCTATTGTAATATACTCTTAACTGATCTATCTTTCTATTGTAATATACTCTTAAGTGATCTATCTTTCTATTGTAATATACTCTTATCTTTCTATTGTAATATACACTTAACTGATCTATCTTTCTATTGTAATACACTCTTAACTGATCTATCTTTCTATTGTAATATACACTTAACTGATCTATCTTTCTATTGTAATATACACTTAACTGATCTATCTTTCTATTGTAATACACTCTTAACTGATCTATCTTTCTATTGTAATATACACTTAACTGATCTATCTTTCTATTGTAATATACACTTAACTGATCTATCTTTCTATTGTAATATACACTTAACTGATCTATCTTTCTATTGTAATATACACTTAACTGATCTATCTTTCTATTGTAATATACACTTAACTGATCTATCTTTATATTGTAATATACTCTTAACTGATCTATCTTTCTATTGTAATGTACACTTAACTGATCTATCTTTATATTGTAATATACTCTTAACTGATCTATCTTTCTATTGTAATATACACTTAACTGATCTATCTTTCTATTGTAATACACTCTTAACTGATCTATCTTTATATTGTAATATACACTTAACTGATCTATCTTTATATTGTAATATACTCTTAACTAATATATCTTAATCAATCAATCACATGCATTGAGCCAAGATAACAGATTTTTGGTGTGATATTGTTACTGATTTATGTTTGCCCATTCCTTCCCCCTCTCTCTCTCTCTCTCTCTCTCTCTCTCTCTCTCTCTCTCTCTCTCTCTCTCTGTGTCGTGCTCTGTCCTGGCAGGCCTCAGCTGCCCAGACCTCCAGGTGGGTGGAGCCGGAGCTGTGGGCGTGACCAGGAAGACCTTCCCCATGCGGTCCGGGCGAGGGGGGAAAGGGGGGCGGAGCCTACAGTCTGCATATCACCCTACAGAGGCACCCGGCCAGGTGAGAGAGAGCCTGGAGTGTTATGTGTTAGGGGTTGTGGGGGGGGGGGGGTTTGTGGGAAAAGTATTTTTAGGTTGGAAACACTTTTCAACCTTTTCTTCTATTTGACTCAATTGTCATCAAACTTATTTTAAAATACTGTGGCCGAAGAAAAACTGTTAACTTGTGTAACACCCTTTGAACTCTCTGTCTCTGTCTCTGTCTCTGTCTCTGTCTCTCTCTCTCTCTCTCTCTCTTGCCCGCCCCAGACTGCGAAACATACAGGACCTGATCACATCCTTTCCTCCATTGAGTTCAGCAAGTGAGTTTGATGTTGCCATTTGCTGGGTTCGGTCACACGACACAAAAAGTACATATTGCCGTCAAGAAAAACAAAACATAAATGATGTAGTCCCTTTCCAGTCACAGATCAATCAATATATCAATCAATAAGTGACGAGAGGTGGACTTACCCCACCTGTTGTGGACACCTGCACAGGTGTGAGCTGCAACCGAGGGCCAGTCGCATCCCCATCCGAAGGGCGGGGTCAATGGAGACTCCACCCACACACTGTATAAACCCCTCCTCTTCGAGTGGCAGCCCACCGTCCTCCTCCAACGTGAGGATGCGGAATAATCTCAAACCCGGAATCCGCACACGCCTCTCCTTATCAGGTAGGACAAGGGACGACTACACACACACACACACACACACATGCAAGTGTCCTCTAAATCTGGAGGATGAATCGTCTTTATTTGTCACATACATGTACACACACACACACACACACACACAGTGAAATGTGTTTCTCTGCATTTAACCCATCCTTGTATTAGAGGAGCAGTGGGCAGCAATTGTATATAAAGCTGCCCGAGGAGCAGTGTAGGGAGGGGTCTGGTGCCTTGGTGCTCAAGGGCACCTCGGCAGTGCCCGGGTGTTTCGGGGACTTGAGCCGGCCACCTTCCGGTTCCCGAGCCCCAAGTCCTTACAGGCTGAGCTGTCCTGCCGCCCCGGTAGTTTTGTCATGGTTTTATTGTATTCTTCTTTTTGGTCCTCTCCAGGTGTGTCCGGGGGGGAGAGTCATCTCCAGCAAGCCTCCAAACCTCTGAAGAAGAGAGCGGACCGCAGTTGTATCCATCAACAAGACACTCTTGTTGAAGCCTTACCTGAGCCACAACAACTGCAGCCGCAGCAGGTAACACAGAGCACAGTGACCCGTGTCCCAAAACTCTAATTCCCAGTTGTGTGTTATTGTTCAAATAAAATATATCGATCATTCAGCATCAACAACAGAAAACCTTGACCCACCGCAATGTGTTGCGTTTGTCCCCCAAGCTGAACGCTTTGGTCATCTCGCTGTCTGGGCCTGTGATTCCCTGTGAAACAGCGCCCCTGTGTGGAGAGGCCTGAGGACTACACATACGACTATTTATATTGGAACATTGTTCCAGTACTTCGCGCGATTACTCTGAGTCTAAATCAAACCTAAATCTGATATTTAAGCTATGTAACACTAGGATTTGTTGGTTTCGCCATGTGAAGAACAACATCAGTATCAGTACTGAGTGCAAAAGCAATATTTAACTTGTATTTATTCAACACTATTCCTGTGCTTGGGATGGAAATAGCGTGTTGGCCTTTGGAACAATGATGACATTCCCTTGGCCAACTTTTCCAGTTTAAAATGAGGACCAGCTGATCATGATATATATATATATAGCTTTAAGCTATACATGCACAAATGAGGTTGTACATGTCTTTCACCATCCCACTCCTGAATGCACTCCTCAGTACCAATTTTGCACTGTAATGGCTTAATTAAAATTCTATGGAAACAAGTGACTAACTTGTACGTGTTCGTACCACTTGGCACGGTAGTGGCACTTGGAAGAACTCGATTTAAAAACAAAATGTGTTGTTGGCTTTTGTGTTTGTTTTTTGAAGTGTGCTGCTGTGAAGGGTTTCCTGTACTCAACATCTGTATGCTATTAAGAGTGGTTTAAAAAATAAATAAAAAATGTGCATCATATATATTCCCTGTATTACATTCCTACTGAGATTTTCGATCCAAGTCGTTGATCAACCACATCGTCGAAGCAATACACACATACCACAAACAGGTTGACAGGCCTGATTTCAACACACTCAACCACCACTGTAATCAGTTCAATAAACTCGTCTTTTCCATCTCACTGCTGTGTGCCGTGTGCTGTATTCCCCCACCTCCATATTCCATTACATGCATTTGCAGAACAGGGTCTGAATAAGTTTGGAGAGAACACACATGTGTATATATATTTCATTCATTTATTAATTTTTTTTAGAAAAAAAACAAAAAAACCCAACTGAAGCAATATCAGGATTCATCTTGTGGATTTGCAGACAGGGGCGTGACCAATGATGATGACAGAGGAATGTTGTCTTTGCGATGGTGGTGGCACTGTGAGGACGAGTGGGGCAGACCCTCACACCTGGAAGGAAGACCATAGAAGACCATGTCAAGGTTTACACAAGAGTTGTGTAAGGGAAGGCTGTGTACAATTGTGTTGTGATGACAATATGACTTATTAATAATAATTCTCACCTTCCCCATACATGATGGATGGATGGATGGGTAGGGGGGTGTGTGGGCGGGGGGGGGGGGCATGGTTGGAGACTATTCCAGTTTCTTGGGGTTGTTCACGGCGACGTAGTGGTACAACACGACCAGCAGGAACAATGAGACTCCAAGCATGTTGGCGAATATGGCCAGCTGAACGTCGGTCACCATCCTGCAATGGAGGAGGGGGGGAAAGGGCCACAACATATTAGAATACAGGTGACACACACACACACGTTATGTGTACATTCATAACCCCCGTTAGACAAGACGTAAGCATGCAAGTAGGTGAACTAGGAGCAAACAATATGATCCAACAAAGCGAGGTCAAATCCTAAAAATCGAACATTATATCGCGATCTCTCTCTCTTCGTCGATACTGCTAACATTAGCCTCTGATTCATTGTACCCAGATAGACTAATAACTACCGAACGGTCTGGAATCACTAGACAACAACCAACCCTGACCGAAAATACGCAATATGAGATATATAATCGACTAGAAAGGAACTTACGTGTTGATTTTTTTAGTAGTTTGTCGTTTTACTTTTGCACGGCCGATGCTGCAACTGCACGACGACAGTAGTAATAGTACCACCTCCTACTTCCGGTTCAAGTGGACGGCGCCACGTCACTCTAATAAGACGACCCGCATAGAAATACACTAAACTAGAGCCAACACCCAACAACACAACGTGTCTTTGAGCTAAATCATTTAGTTTCATGAAAAGTCGAGGATGTGATGCGTTGTGACATATTTCAAATATATCACCAAAAAAAAGAATTAATATAATTAACTAAATCATTTAGTTTCGTGAAAAGTCGAGGATGTGGATGGGACTTATTTAAAATATATCACAAAAAAATAATTCATATAATTAACTAAATACTTTAGTTTCATGAAAAGTCGAGGATGTGATGTGTTGTGATATATTTAAAATATATCACAACAAAAAATAATTAATATAATTAACTAAATCATTTAGTTTCATAAAAAGTCGAGGATGTGATGCGTTGTGATATATTTAAAATATATCACAACAAAAATAATTCATATAATTAACAAAAAGCCTTTAGTTTCATGAAAAGTCGAGGATGTGATATATATTTGAAAAACGAGCGGGTCATCCGTGCCAGCAGGGGGCGCCGCCGCCCGGTACGGTAAGGGGTCGCCGGTGAGGATGTCAGCAGCAGCAGCAGCGCCGCCTTCCGAAGGAGTGGCTGACATAGTGCTCCGACATCACCGCCTTTACCGGCGTGAAACACAGAGAAGCTAAAGCTGCTAGCTGTTAGATCGATTGCCACCGATTAGCGATTATTAAGAAACAAAAACAGGGTTTCGAACTAAACAACTCATCGATTCCGGACACCCCCAAAACAAGCCTTATAGCGGCGTCCAGACAACATGGCTTTCTACGAATATGTCTCCGAAGAGCAACTGGCGGGCTTCGACAAATACAAGGTATAACAACCTCTCCTGTGTGTGTATGTGTGTGTGTTTGCAGCTAGCTAGCTGTCACGGTCCGTAAGACACACTAAGCTATTAACAGACACACACACACCGTGTCAGTCCTTGATCATGATCTTAAACTGTTACGCCCAGGCTCAGTGGTCGCAGCTAAAGACTAGGAATCCACACACGATTTAAAAAAAATGTATATACAAAACATGAGATTTTATTATAAGCCAAAGACACACTTGTGTATATACTGTACTATGTTGTATCAGTGGTGAGTAGTAGTGTAGGGATGATGAGTGTGCTTTGGGTAATGGTGTAAACAACCTCAAATAAGTCTAATAAGACCCAAGCCTTAAAAAGGCACAAACCGAATCTAAAGTGACCCAACCAATTGCCAACCTGCCAGCGTGGGCCGAGACGGCGTGTGGCTGTGACGGTGGCTCTCCTTATGAAGCCTGCAGGCCACACCTGCACAGGTGCACCACCATCAGCTAACGACCCCTCTAAGCTCCGCCCACTGGCTCCCTGCACAGGTAGACACGCGGACGAGACGGTCGTCACAATCCAAAAAGGGACTAAACCCTAACGGATCATTAACCCGGTCTTGTTTAAGTCATATGTCCTCGATTGGCTATTAATGATTAGGACTCTGATTCAATCTTGATCTTAATTGATAATCCAGTCCAATGTCCAGCATTGTTTCTGATGCATCTTCACCTGGCGGAGATAGTGTAAAGATAGTGTTTTTTTAATTCAAAATGATCAGAACTACAATATGAATGAAGAGTTTGATAGTGTTTTTTGAATTCAAAATGATCAGAACTACAATATGAATGAAGAGTTTGATAGTGTTTTTTGAATTCAAAATGATCAGAACTACAATATGAATGAAGAGTTTGATAGTGTTGTTTCAATTCCAAATGACCAGAACTACAATACATTTATTTCTAGTCGTGGTCCATCCCTTAATGTCTATTCTGGTGTATCTCGCCTCATCTGGTCTAATGTAACGCAGCCCCCCCCCCCCCCCTCCTCAACCACATGCCTTCATTGGTCACATGACTACAACCCTCTCTCCAGTTGCCAGAGGTTAGGTTAATTTTTTTCTTCTTTCCCTGGAAAAGCAGTTTGTTGCCTTGGCAGCCAAGGAGGGGGAGGGTGGCGTGAGGTTGAATGGACGGATTGTGTCACTGAGACAACTGTACGAAGTGTCTTTTCAGATGCCGTTCTCCCTCCCGACGGACGCTGGGTACTGTAGTTCAGGCCCTTATACGGCCCAGCTTCTGTCTAGAAACACCAAGTTGAGATCCTTCACAAGGATCGAAAATAGGATGAAATGTTGTGTTTCCTTACCAACTGTCATGAGGGGGGAGACCCATTACCAGTGATGTTGTGTCAACGTGCCTTTTTAAGTGTAATTGAATGGTTGTGTATTTGTTTGCGTCAAAGCCAGGCTCATGTTGTACCATTCATGGCATGTCATCATTGTACACTTCTAAAATATCGTACCACCACTAGTGTATAACAAAGATATTGTTTTCATTCAAGCTTTGGTTGGGAACTTTGGATGCACACAGTCTTTTGCAAAACGTCCAATGGGACACAACCGCAGACCTATTTTAGCCAATGAAATGCAACATGATTGGTAGTGAACAATGCTTCATTCACACATGGCCTAGACACCACACACACGCATGGGCTATACACCACACACACATGGGCTATACACCACACACGCATGGGCTGTACACCACACACACATGGGCTATACACCACACACGCATGGGCTATACATCACACACACATGGGCTATACACCACACACACATGGGCTATACACCACACACACATGGGCTATACACCACACACACATGGGCTATACACCACACACACACATGGGCTATACACCACACACACATGGGCTATACACCACACACGCATGGGCTATACATCACACACACATGGGCTATACACCACACACACATGGGCTATACACCACACACACATGGGCTATACACCACACACACACATGGGCTATACATCACACACACATGGGCTATACACCACACACATGGGCTATACACCACACACATGGGCTATACACCACACACACACATGGGCTATACACCAACCATAGACCCTGCATCTAGGCGCACAAACGCTATTGACATTCAATCAACGGTGCAATCGTCTGGTCCTTTTCAAACTCTGAATGCAACAAAATTAAGAATAATAATAATGATGGCAACCAGATGCATGCCTTACCACCCGCTGCCTCTTGTCATGTGGTTATCAATTCATCAAATGTATGAACAGTTGTGTGTGTGTTTGTGTTTTTGTTTTCTTCCCCTTCAGTACAGCGCCGTGGATTCCAACCCGCTGTCTGTCTATGTCATGCATCCCTTCTGGAACTCTGTTGTCAAGGTAAGGGGGGGGGGTGTGTGTGTGTGTGTGTGTGTGTGTAAGAAGGCTGCATCATTAATGAACGGTCCGGCCATCTGCTGAGATACAGTAACAGGGCAGACCTGCTCACCTCAACATCCCCTGTCTTCTCTTTCTCTCCCAGTGTTGCTTGACCTCATGTTGCTCTCTGTGTGTGTGTGAGATACGCTTGCATAATTTTTAAAAGCTTCTTGTGGCCGCAAAACAAAATTTGATTGATTTAACAATATTATAAAAACCAGATCCAAGTAAACTGTATACGTCCAGTTTATGTTATACTCTGTATTTAGTATTAAGTGACGACCCTCCCCTCCTCTCCCTCCCTCCACAGGTCTTGCCTACCTGGTTGGCCCCAAACCTCATCACCTTCACTGGCTTCATGTTCCTGGTGCTCAACTTCCTCATGCTGGCCTTCTACGACTTTGACTTCAACGCCTCTGGTGGGTGAACCACACACACACACACACACACACACACACACACACACACACACACACACACACACACACACACACACACACACACACACACACACACACACACACACACACACACACACACACACACACACACACACACACACACTATGAAGCAAACGTAATATGTGTAGCGGCTACATCTGTGGCTGTGAGATGCACGTCCTGTGTTCTAGTGCTTCCTTCCTGTGTGACATTGAGTGCATGTTTGACGGGTGGAACCATACCCCCTGAATCCAGTTATCCTCACCCTATTATCGATTGATTTATTATATGGCTCTGCAAATAACAACATGTAGAACCAAAAGTAAGGGTAGCCCCTCTATTGCAGACACATCCATTTCACACACACACACACACACACACACACACACACACACACACACACACACACACACACACACACACACACACACACACACACACACACACACACACACACACACACACACACACACACACACACTCTCTTTCTTTCTCGTGTGTGTGCCTGTGCCTTGGCCTGTGCCTCGGCCTGTGCCTGTATACCTCTCTCCCACACTTCCCTATATTGGTTCAATCAGTCAAAGTCATCTTGTTGTCAGAGAGAGAGGGAGACGTCACGCCACACTGTTGTTGGACAGAGCTCAAGCCACGGACGGGTCCAATGTGCGAGAAATTCCTGTGAGCGTGTTCACAAGGACGGAGCAAAGTTCACAGCTGGCTGGAAACCAGAGCTCCCTCTGACCACTACTCTTGGACACTAGTCAGCATGTCATGTGCACACACGTGTACACACACACCACACACCACACACCACACACCACACACACACATCACCATTGTCTTGGTCAGTGATGTAGAATGTAGCGTACAGTATGTTGCAGAACAATGTATTTCACAGCTGGGTGTTGCAAGCCAACACCTCCTTCCAAATGTATGCTAACATATGTGTGTGTGTGTCTGTGTGTGTCTGTCTGTCTGTCTGTCTGTCTGTCTGTCTGTCTGCTCATCTCTCAGCTGAAGGACACCAGCACGTGCCCAGCTGGGTTTGGTTCGCCGCCGGTCTCTTCAACTTCTTGGCCTACACACTCGGTGAGTCCAGGCCCCGTACGATGGACCTTGTGCTGTTTGTGTTCTGTGAGTCTGGCGTGCTCTGAATGCGTTGGTTTCTCCCGTCAAGGGTGTGTGTGTGTGTGTGTGTGTGTGTGTGTGTGTTACGGCTGTGCCGTATCGTTTATCGCGATAAGTCCTCCCCACGACAAGTATTTTGTCATACCGCGGAAACACGTCCAATTTGTTCCACCACCTAAAGTACAAACACAGACGAGAGTATGAGGAGAGTCAGAAGTTGCGTTCGGGGAAGGCGTCAACGAGCAACGTGCAAACTCCTCTACTCAGAAGGGGATTGTCAGAGCGTTTGCCAGTTGCACACCGTACGATTAAAAAAAATAATAATAATAAGCAAACGCTGGGGAGAATTGACAGAGGCGGTGGCATTTTGCTTGGCAAAAGATATGTTGCCAATCCAAACAGTGGAAAAGGAGGGATTCAAAAGCGAATGATGCAAAAAATGGACCGAAGGTATAACATGCCGTCAATATGAGCTTATTAATGAGCGGGATCGACTACCGACTTATTAATGAGCGTTCTGTTCATTATCCCTTACGTATTTGATGATGGTAAGGATTAAGATTTTTTTTATTTTATTATTATAATTTATTTGGTCATTTATCATTATCGCAATAAATACCATGAAATATCGTGATATAGTTTTAAGTCCATATCGCCCAGCCCTAGTGTGTGTCTGTCTGTCTGTCTGTCTGTCTGTCTGTGTGTGATGTCGTAGCCGCACCCTCACTGCATATGACTCAAATCGTTAATCGCAATAGTCATAATCAGTCAATTTGACACAATCGCGCAGCCCTGCCACCAGTCGACCTTCAGTCTTACAGCCAGGGAACATGCAGTTGAACATACTTGGCGCCTTCTTCGAACCCATCGACAGGGTGTTACAGCTCTGTGTGGTCATGTGGTGACACCCCCCCCCCCCCCCGCTGTCCGACATGCTTGGATTGTGACCAAGCTGAACAAATACCCGCCTCCCTGTCTCCACCACCCCCCCCGCCCGTCCTTCCTCATAGTGACACCTGCTGTTTACAATCAAAACACCTTGATTACAATCAGTCACTTGACCCAAAACCAGAACAAACTTAATGTGTGCGACAGCAGTGGCCCATATTATAACACCATCATAACGAACGATACGTGTGTTACAATACACGTCGGCTAAGAGAAAGTGAATTTCTCCCAAGTTAATATTAGCTTAGGACCAGGTTTTGTGTGTGTGTGTGTGTGTGTGTGTGTGTGTGTGTGTGTGTGTGTGTGTGTGTGTGTGTGTGTGTGTGTGTGTGTGTGTGTGTGTGTGTGTGTGTGTGTGTGTGTGTGTGTGGTGTGTGTGTGTGTGTGTGTGTGTGTGTGTGTGTGTGTGTGTGTGTGTGTGTGTGTGTGTGTGTGTGTGTGTGTGTGTGTGTGTGTGTGTGTGTGTGTGTGAGGTTTAGCCTTGCCCTCTGCAAAAGGTTTTTTAATTGGCCACATCCGCCTTGGTGTCTTTTTAAACGCTTGGAGATCCCGGACCACAGACTGTGGAGAGTGGGTTTTTGTCACATGTCTCCCTGGAAACCACTGTGGCAGCCCTGAAGAAGAAGAAGAAGCAGCTTATTTTCAAGTCGAGTACATTTTTATTAGTCTAGCCCTTGATCACTGTTCCGGTCTCAAAGGGCTTCACTGGCCACATGTTTACAACACCCCCCAAACCCCTCAGCCCCCCCTGAGGGCAAGAGAACACACCATTCATTATGGAGGAAGAACTCTAGAGAAGGAACACAGAGTGGAAGAGGATCCCTCCTTCCAGGGATGGTTCAGGAGTGCAATGGGTGCCATAAGTGCATGGCAAGGAAACCAAGAAAGGAAAAAATGGGAAAATAATTAGTAATCACACTGGGGTGTGGCGTGGCAGTAGCTCAGTCTGTTAGGACTTTGCTTGGGAACCGGAAGGTCACCGGTTCAATTCCCCCCGAAAACACCTAGGCACTGCAGAGGTGCCCTTGAGCAAGGCACCACACCCCCTACACATGTTTATACACAATAGCTGCCCACTGCTCCTAATACTACGATGGGTTGAATGCAGAGAAACTCATTTCACTTGGCGTGTGTTGACTGTGAACGCAGGTTAACAGTCAGGACCACCAGCACTTTAATATCAAAGACTATGAGACGTATTTGTGTGGCGACAGCCGCTTGGATCCCTTCCCTTTCCTGGCGGAGACGTCTTTTCATTTAGTTATTTTCATTTATTTTTCTCCAGACGGCGTGGACGGGAAGCAGGCCCGACGCACCAACTCCTCCACGCCACTGGGGGAGCTGTTCGACCACGGCCTGGACAGCTGGGCGTGCATCTTCTTCGTGACCACCGTCTACTCCATCTTCGGCCGCGGCGAGACGGGCGTGAGCGTGGCGACGCTCTACTACATCCTGTGGGTGGTGCTCTTCTCCTTCATCCTCTCCCACTGGGAGAAGTACAACACGGGCATCCTGTTCCTGCCCTGGGGGTACGACGCCAGCCAAGTGGTGAGTGGAACTCCCCTACCTCCACCCCATCCCCCTCACCCCACCCCCCACCTCCACCCTCCCCACCCCAGAGAGAGTCAGAGAGGCGGTCGATAATAACGCTGGCGAGATCCATGAGGACGGACCAACGGCGTTGGGAACCAAGTCGTGTGGCACAGCTACTGCCATATGATGCACTATTGGCGGGAATGATCAATTATTTGCAGTCACAGTTTTACTTAATTTTTTTCGTCGAAAAGAAGACCTACTAAAAATAATAATGATGTGACTTTTGTGGGGCTCTGTACCGACCAAACGTGTTCTCTTACATCTGGAGGGGAACTGAGAGTATGTGTAGCGCTACAGCGCCTCATGCATAATGTTATGCATTTACATACATACACATTTTACCCTTCATCGTTTATAATCATTAAAAATGAATGAACACAAATTGCAGTGCCTGCGATTTGCACTTAAAGTATTAATACTAAATATTTCTTATTGATATCATGATCGTCGTTCAGCCTTAATCGACGGCTGTTATTGGCGTCGATGTTGCTTGCACATGCAAGTGCTTAAATCACGAGTGATTAGTATTTACTCATTAGTGATTTTAGCGCTTTCATCCAGCATGTGAATACTGTGAGGCCATTGAAAAGGTCTCTCGGGGGTCGAGTCTCCCTGGTCCAACCTGCCCTATTGTATATTCTATTTCCCCACGTTTGCTCGGTTCAATGTTTTGTCCGCTAAAACCGCCTGCTCTTCTGCTTCTTCCCCCGGCCAGACCATCTCCATCGTGTACATCATCACGGCCGTGGTCGGCGTGGAAACGTGGTACAAGCCAATACTGTGGGGCTTCCTGTACAGGGACATGTTCTCCATTATGATCGTAGGTGAGTTGCCATCGGCCCCTGTTGCACCGCCATCCAACGCCCCCCCCCCTGTGAGTGAGAGAGAGAGAGAGAGAGAGAGAGTGAGAGTGAGAGAGCCAGCTCCCATTGGACCACGGCTGGTATTGTTCACACTGTGGCAAACCAATGCTTCTTGTTTCTCACTGGTCCTTTTTGGGTTTCCCTCCCCCTCCCCCAGCCTGTTCCTTCACGGTGACCCTGCCCATGAGCCTCTACAATGTTCTAAAGTAAGTGTCGGCCCGTGGGTCTTCCCATGGAATTCCATAAAATGTATAATTAAGTGTTCATAACTACATTTAGTTCACACAGGCACACACATGGGGGGGCGGGGTATCCACCCAGATGTATGATGTCATACTAGATCAGTCTACCGGCCTACCCAGTGGACCGTACCAACTGGTAGGCGTACCTATCCATCCTACATCTGAGGTGGGGGACACACTCGCACTGTGTGATGTCACTTATGTCGACCACAATTTTGAAAAGTAATGACTAAATTGCTTAAATTTTGGTTTTATATTAGGTTGTTTTATATAAATAATATAGTTGATATTATTGTTTTAATATTACTGCAGGAGTGAATGGGGAGTAAGCACCTGGTGGTTAAAACCGGGTCCCTTCTTTAAGTTAGTGGTTCCCAAACTTTAAATCAATAAATGTGCAAGCAAAGGATGTGTCTGAGGGCGTCTTTAGGTGGGGGGGGGGGGGGGGGGGCGGGGGAGATAGGGGGAGAGAGAGAGGAAGGAATGGAGAGAGACCTCTACAAAAGGGGGAACCTGCAGGAAAAAAAGGTTTGGGAACCACTGGGGATCATGTCCCCTCCTCTCCCAGTGTATTGTATATGTTACCGGCCTCAGACCTAGGGGAGTCTGGGTCGGTCCAAGTGATACACAGGCTTGGTGCTCTGTGGATCTGTGAAACATGAAGAACAAGACACGTTACATTCTCATGCCTTGCTCAGCCGGCAGCGGTTTATTACTGAACATGCAGCTCTCAACATCACAATCATATCATTTCAAGTTCTCAACATCAAAAATATTGTTTAACAGTCCAACAGAGTTTACTTCACATATTGCAAAAATACAATAAATCAAATAATACAAAAATACAATGTATTCTTCATAAAACCAAAATAAAGTGCAAAACAATAACCCTTCTGTATTCTTTACTCCAAATACCATTCGCTCAAATACAGAAAATAACATGAACACGTTTTCAGTCACACAAGCACGCACGCACGCGCATCACGTGTGCTCTCTGTGGTGAAACACAGTGGAACAAACTACCTGGCAGCAGCCATTATTCAACTCCACAAAACAATAAAACTACTCGTCCAAACTTACTTCAGGTACACTCAAAACGTTACAAAACATGTCACTGACAGTTCACATTAGTTTTAACACCCTTGGGAATGTTTTAGATAGTTATATGCTTACCTGTGAAACATGAAGAACAAGACACGTTACATTCTCATGCCTTGCTCAGCCGGCAGCGGTTTATTACTGAGCTGCGCATGGTAGGGCCAAGACTAGTGTTTCCTCTATGGTTCACAGGAGCGCAGGAGCGCTATCTACTGACTTGGAAGTCTAATAAGATGTGGGTAGTTGATATCTTAGAGTTCTGATCATCTTAAAGAATGGGGGGTGTATGTTTTACTGCGAAACTTTAAATAGAGGCATTTTCTGAACCCTCTACATATAACACATATATATATAGATATATAGATATCTAAACTATTATAAGGAGTAACTGACGAGTTTCCCCCCCCCCAGGGCCCACCGCACCAAGACTCTGAAGCACAGCAGCCTGTACGAGGCCTTCCTCCCCTTCCTGTCCCCTGTGCTCCTGTTCGTCCTCTCCACCGTCTGGGTGCTCTTCTCCCCCTCCGACATCCTGGAGCTGCAGCCCCGCGCCTTCTACCTCATGGTGGGCACGGCCTTTGCCAACGTCACCGTGAGTACCACACACACACACACACACACACACACACACGGAGGACACGGTCTGGATCTTTCTCTCTCTCTCTCTCTCTCTCTCTCTCTCTCGCGCGCGCCTGGTCGATGATTGTGTGTGTGTGACGGAGGCTGACAATACATAATTCTCTCTTTACCTCCCTCTCCCTCTCTCCCCCCCCCCCCCCCCCCCCAGTGTAAGCTGATTGTGTGTCAGATGAGCAACACCCGTTGCCACGCGCTCAGCTGGCTGCTGTTGCCCATGGCGACAGTGGTGGTCCTGGCCCTCACGTCGGTGACCAACGAGACGCTGCTGCTGTACTGCTGGACGGGGCTGGTCATCATGGCACACATACATTACGGAGTGTCAGTGGTGAGGAAATGCGTACACACACACACACACACACACACACACACACACACACACACACAGACACACACACAGACGGAGACAGAACACACACACAGACAGACAGACAGACGGACACACACACACACACACACAGGGAGAGACACACACACACAGACGGAGACACACACAGACGGAGACAGAAACACACACACACAGACGGAGACACACAGAGAGAGACAGAAACACACACACAGGAGACACACACACACACAGACAGAAGACACACACACAGGGAGAGAGACACACACACACACACACGGACACACACACAGACACAAACACACACACAGACGACACACAAACACACACAACACACACACACGGAGAGACACACACACACACACACACACACACACACACACAGGGAGAGACACACACAGAGACAGACTTTCTTTTTTGTTAGTTCATCATTGATTCCTGGATACTTCAATCCAGTTAGATGTAACATATATTATATATTTTTAAATTGAGTTGTTTCCTTATGGTTTGTTGTCTGTTTGGTCCCTCCAGGTGCATCAGCTGAGCAGCCACTTCAACATCTTCGCCTTCTCATTGAAGAAGCCCAACAGTGACTGACAGGCGGAGGAGCGATTCGGCCTGAAGGGGGCGGAGGTCTAGGGCCCTCCTCTCAGTGACAAACCGACACTTCACCCTCTTATCACCACGGAAACACCCTCTGCTCCCCCCCCTCCCCCACACCCCCTCCCCCACACACCCCCCTCCTCCTCCACCTCCTGTCCTCCAGCCACAGGGACAACACTGCAAGCGGAGGTAACTGGGACCCGGTCTTCTCTTCCCAGTTGCTAAAAACCCCAAGCCCCTCCCTCCCTCTCCCTCCCCCCCCCCCCCCCCACCCTCCATCCTTTTCCTAATTCCCGGGAACAGTTGTAACCAATCGGACTCCGGGAGGGAGGGAGGGAGGGGGGGGGGCGGGTACTAGGAGCTCCGCCCTCTTGTCATTGGCTGATACATTGGCTGATAGATTGGATGAGCCAATGGGGGGGGTGCGTTTTGTTTCCTACGGAAATGCGCTTCGGTCGTAAAGGACAGAAGCCCAGGCCAGACCACACACACACACACACACACACACACACACACACACACACACACACACACACACACACACACACACACACACACACACACACACACACACACACACACACACACACACACACACACACACACACACACACACCTTGCATCCATTCTTACTTTAATATACATACAAAGCATTTATTGCAATCTGCTCTTGTACAGAGAGTCTTTTTATTTTCCGACGCCAACAAGCAGCCCACGTCCGGAGGCGCACAGAAGGAAGAAACACCACCAGTACATTGTCATGGACGTCGGAGCCAACTTTAGTATTATATTATGACTGTATCCGCGGGTATATATATATATATATATATATATACGGTCGGCACCTTTCGTCCTAACACTATTTCAGTTCACACGCTAATTTCAAACAGGAATGGAGATCGCCGGGCTCCCTGCAACATCGTAGTTCGGGCTGTAAACGTCTCACCGACCGGCCCCTCGTTTCCGTTCACGATGCGACGGCGCTAAACGACTGAATGACCGAATGAATGGCGGTAATGAAGGAAGTGTTTCCCGTCGAGGGAAAACCTGACCGCCGAAAAGGAGGAGAAGAGAATCAATGGGCTTGCCCCCTGTTCGGGCCTCTCCTTAAAAGGTCTGATGGCGCAATTCAAACGAGTCGCAGAGAGTCGCTCGTTTTAGTTTTCCGGTGACGGCCGAATCCAACCTCACTCATTCATTTACAATTATTTATTTGTCTTTTCTTTTTCTTTTCCTTCAAAATTTTACCTAAATCATCGGCAGTACCAAATACACAAATTATACTTACAACTTATATATATATATATATATATATATATATATATTAGAAATCGATGAATTTCATATACATAATAGAAATGTTTAATAGAAATGATACAATTAATTTAGTACGATAGCGCAAACGAAATGTCCACGATTGATTGATTGAATCTCCGCTACTCAGTGAGACCCGTTCAAGAAGGTTGTGCATCTAATATTATTGAGAATATTAAGATTTCATATTTTTGAAAAGGAAAGAAAGGCAGTTGCAAACAATGTTTAGGAGTCGACGTGGTGAGAAAGCGGAGCGGCGTTGACTCCACACGGGGGGAGGGAGAAGTGAGCAGAAGAGACCAGAGGGGGAACCCTTTGTTTTGTTTTTCTTTCAAGCCTTTTTTTTTTTATTGAATTTTCTTTTTTTATTTTATTTGAACTCTTTCCAATACTTTGATAACCTTGATCTGTATCCCCCCCCCCCAACCCAACCCAACCCCCCCCCTCCTGGAGGTGTCGTGGTGATTTCGTAGTGTTTCATGAATTGTTCTGTTTTGATTGTATTTGTTTGGGCGGGGTGGTGTGGGGGTTATCGTCGGGGGGTGTGTGTGTGTGTGTGTGTGTGCGCGTGTGTGTGTGTGTGCGTGGTGTTTTATGCACAAACGCTTGAATGAAGAGTGTGTCCTAAAGCCTGACTGTGGACCGGACCCACTCTGAGGGAACAAGCTGTCACTGCTGACCGTGCAAGCACCACACCACCACTGCCTGGCACTATATATATATATGTGTATATATATATATATATATGTATGTATGTGTGTATATATATATATATATATATATACATATATGTGTGTGTATATATATTATATTATATATATATATATATATGACATATTGCCTGCTCTCGGGGTAATGTATATCATTGGAAAGCTAACGGTTGTGTCGTTTCTCTGTTGCCAACCGACAATTTGTTGCTCTGATCATTCTCAAGTTTCTATGGAAATTGGGAATAGTTTCTTGCTTGACAAGGACTTGGGAGTTTCCCTCTGTCTCCTGGTACTGAGGGACCACGGTACGATTGGGGGGGGGGGGGGGAAAGCTATTTTTGCCTCTCTGGGCTCCAGAGCGATGGGGAGGCACCGAGTCTGACCTCCACGGGACCCCGAGGTGGACAGACGCACCGTGGACATGCTCTAGCACAGTATTCTCGGTTTTCCCGTTTTTTGCTGTTGGGGGGGGGGGGGGGTTAGTGATAAAAGGTATTTGGTATCTAATTTGGTCGATTTATTTTATTTTTTTGGGTTTGTTTTTTCATTGTCAGAAGGTGTCTGTAGCAATTTCTACAATTGCCCTTAGAATGAAATAAGATGGAAGTTCTTAACCCCCCCTATTAACAATCAACTTTTTTTGGTTTTGGGTAAAAAGAAAAGAAGTATTTTTTTTGTATTGACATTTGATTTAGTCGGAACGGTCCACTAAAGCCTGGTTTAGCTCCCTGACATGTATAGGAAACTCCCTGACGCCACCAGCACCCTGCTGAGGAAAGATCTCCGGTCCAGTGACTCGAGGTCCATTAACCGTTTCAAGTCTCCACCTTAACCAAACTCTGGATGCTCCACCTTGTTAAAGGATCTGTTTTGTGTGAAACTCGTCTAGCTCTGAGTTTGCGGCCGTGGGGGTAGCTTAGTGGTGGTGGTGGTGGTAGTAGTAGTAGTAGTAGTCCGGCACAAACGATGGAACTGAGTTTTCGTCACCAAAATCACCAAGTTTTGATGATTTGTGGTTTGTATTTAGTTTTTAGTTAGTTGATTTTTTTTTTTGGTGGTGGGTATTATGCACTGTTCTTGGAGTCTGAGGATATGTGTATGTCTGTGTGTGTGTGTGTGTGTGTATATGTATGTGTGTGTGTGTGTGTATGTATGTATGGGCATGTGTGTGTATGTTCAGTCTGTACATACGGATATCCGTGTAAATACCTATATTCATTTTTATTCACATTTTTAATATTAACTTGGAGTGAGATTGTAACCGAGGATGGGAGATGGGGACCGGTAACCACGGTGACCAGGGGCGCGGGGGAGATGCCAATCAGTATCTCTTGTCATGTCGATATTCTGTTTTAATGAACGTGATTTAATAAAACAAACCAAATTAATGTTTGGGGCGAGAGCTCTGACTTCATGCAACAGTGTTTTGGACCAGACTGAATAACAAACACACGTAAACACACTGGGGCAAAAACGGTTTCATTTACCAGATGCTGGTAAAATGTTTATTTTATTTTAGAGGTTTTTCTTCCCCCTTCCCCCCCCCCCCCCAGATCATCATCCTTGGGATGTTGTTGTGTCATGTGACAGGAAGTTGTATAGTCATGTGACAGTTGTAGACGACGATGATGAAGGCAAAGTTGAGGCATTGTGAACTTATGGCGCTGTTTATTGTACAATTTACATACTGTATAAAAAAAAATACATTTTTCATTTATTTACATTTTAATTGAGTTTATTCAAAATTTATGTTGGTTTAACCACTATTAAATATCTTCCTGAGATGTTGAATCTGTTATTTCTTTTTCCATGTTAAATTGAATTCAACCTAATTAAAAAAAAACTACCGTTACGCTAATATTCATGAATTATTAGCATAAGATCTGAGACTTAAATCATCTCATATCATTAGTAAATAAACACGGATCAAGGGTTCTCATGCAATCATAAATGCGTCATGTCAACACATGGCCTTGGGTCGTATGCAACAAGGTGCCGCACATTGTATGGTCAACAGATGGCGCTGTTTCATCAATATTGTCGCCTGCACGACAGGGATGTCTATTTTGGCGGTTAACGTTAGTAATTGGGTTATTGCATCTCAGTTATGACAATTTAGGTCATACCCCCGATTGTGTTGGTCAAATAAAACATTACATACGCTTACATTGAGCCCCTTTGTTTTACAAAGTAACCCTTTCACCTTTAACAGTTAATCAGATCATTTAAGAGGGAAACATGAACCTTGACTCATTTTAATATCAATGTGGATAACTGATATTACCAATGTGGATGTGAATATGGTTCATAATAGGCATGTGTTTATTGTAGGAATACAGTCACAGTAAAGTTCAATTCCAGCATTAAACCAACATGACATCAACAAAGTCACAACCACATAGGAATTTATATTAGAAAATACAATGTAACTTGTTTTGTACAAATTGCAGATTAAAACATTCTCTGAACACATTGTGTCCAAACCATTTTGAAGGAAGCATGATGTGAAACCAGTCCTGCCTAACAGACTCTAAACCCTGACCCTAAACACTGGAGGGGAAGGAAACCCTCTTGAGATGGAACACATAGGAGGGATCCCTCCTTCCATGGATGGCTTTGACTAGAGAATAAGTTGTGAGGTTAGTTAAGACAGGGGTTCCCAACCGCCGGGCCGCGGACCGGGCCGTGGAGGTGTTACTGCCGGGCCGCGAAACAGCTGTGTTTATATTTGAGTATAGGTGAACGGCGGGCGGTATAATCTATATATAGAGATTATATATAGTATAATCTATATATATAGATTATATAGCGGTATATATGGGCGGTATAATCCATATATATATATATAGATTAAATATATATCGGCGGCATAACGAGAGACTTTCAGTTGCACGCGCTACTAAAGAGACTACGCGCTAGTGACGTGTCGGTCGCGAACGAGCCGGCTCAAAGAGTCGGCTCTTTTAAGTGAACGACGGGAGCCGGCTCGCACCCGCGAACGAGCCGGGTTTTGTTACGGGTGCTCCGCGTACACGCGCGTTTATACTGAAATCGAGCCCTGCCGTTTTGTTAGGGGTGTGTGTTGACACACACTTTGACAACCGGTCCGCGAAAATTGACAACCGGTCCGCGAGATTTTTTTTCATGTATCTGCCGGTCCGTGGCACAAAAAAGGTTGGGAACAGCCGTAGTTTGTCATGTGTGGTGGCAGTACTCAATGTCAAGTTAAATATATAAAAAAGTTAAATATATAAAAAATTAAAATGCAATTATAAAATGCAATACATCAGCACAGAAAAAGAGCAATATGTATATATAAATCAATGTAATAAAATATAAATTGTTATACAATACAATATACAATTGTCATACTAGAGGCAGTGAGAGTGATAATCACTTTAGTTGGGCTTCATCCTTCTCCAGGCCGGTCCTTCAACTCCTCCATCAGCTCCAGTTCACCAGGGACTCCTGGTCTGATAACAAACACCGTTTGACCTCAAGTCCGGTAACCAACCTGGGGATGTAAAACCTGTACACCTTTTGCATTTCTGGTAGATTTGTGAAAGGGTAGCAGATATCCAACTTCCTTAAATTATTTTTCGAGCTATGTATCAACTAAAGTCAGAGCAGCACTACTAACAAAGACAGCTGGGAAACAAAATCGATGATGATTTACCTCAAATCACAACTAAATTGCACAGAATTTAAATTGAACACAAATAACCCTCCACAATAACTACCCACCAGACCTTAAAAGAACATGAGGGCTTTTAGTGTTTCAGATAAGCTTGGTGATTGTTAACCTCTGGTCCCCAGCCTCAGGTCTATCCTGGTGCCTCAGGTCCATCCTGGTGCCGCATGCCTCTGGTCCCCAGCCTCAGGTCCATCCTGGTGCCGCATGCCTCTGGTCCCCAGCCTCAGGTCTATCCTGATGCAGCATGCCTCTGGTCCCCAGCCTCAGGTCTATCCTGGTGCCGCATGCCTCTGGTCCCCAGCCTCAGGTCTATCCTGGTGCCTCAGGTCCACCCTGGTGCCGCATGCCTCTGGTCCCCAGCCTCAGGTCTATCCTGGTGCCGCATGCCTCTGGTCCCCAGCCTCAGGTCCATCCTGGTGCCGCATGCCTCTGGTCCCCAGCCTCAGGTCTATCCTGGTGCCGCATGCCTCTGGTCCCCAGCCTCAGGTCTATCCTGGTGCCTCAGGTCCATCCTGGTGCCGCATGCCTCTGGTCCCCAGCCTCAGGTCTATCCTGGTGCCGCATGCCTCTGGTCCCCAGCCTCAGGTCTATCCTGGTGCAGCATGCTTCTGGTCCCCAGCCTCACGTCTATCCTGATGCAGCATGCCTCTGGTCCCCAGCCTCAGGTCTATCCTGGTGCCGCATGCCTCTGGTCCCCAGCCTCAGGTCTATCCTGGTGCCTCAGGTCCACCCTGGTGCTGCATGCCTCTGGTCCCCAGCCTCAGGTCTATCCTGGTGCCGCATGCCTCTGGTCCCCAGCCTCAGGTCCATCCTGGTGCCGCATGCCTCTGGTCCCCAGCCTCAGGTCTATCCTGGTGCAGCATGCTTCCGGTCCCCAGCCTCACGTCTATCCTGGTGCCGCATGCCTCTGGTCCCCAGCCTCAGGTCTATCCTGGTGCCGCATGCCTCTGGTCCCCAGCCTCAGGCCCATCCTGGTGCCGCATGCCTCTGGTCCCCAGCCTCAGGTCTATCCTGGTGCCGCATGCCTCTGGTCCCCAGCCTCAGGTCTATCCTGGAGCCGCATGCCTCTGGTCCCCAGCCTCAGGTCTATCCTGGTGCAGCATGCCTCTGGTCCCCAGCCTCAGGTCTATCCTGGTGCAGCATGCCTCTGGTCCCCAGCCTCAGGTCTATCCTGGTGCCGCATGCCTCTGGTCCCCAGCCTCAAGTCTATCCTGGTGCCTCAGGTCCATCCTGGTGCCGCATGCCTCTGGTCCCCAGCCTCAGGTCCATCCTGGTGCCGCATGCCTCTGGTCCCCAGCCTCAGGTCTATCCTGGTGCAGCATGCCTCTGGTCCCCAGCCTCAGGTCTATCCTGATGCAGCATGCCTCTGGTCCCCAGCCTCAGGTCTATCCTGGTGCAGCATGCCTCTGGTCCCCAGCCTCAGGTCTATCCTGGTGCAGCATGCCTCTGGTCCCCAGCCTCCAGTCCATCCTGGTGCCTCTGGTCCATCCTGGTGCCGTATGCCTCTGGTCCCCAGCCTCGGGTCCATCCTGGTGCCTCTGGTCCATCCTGGTGCCGTATGCCTCTGGTCCCCAGCCTCAGGTCCATCCTGGTGCCTCAGGTCCATCCTGGTGCCGTATGCCTGTGGTCCCCAGGCTTGTCCAGGGGAACATGTAAAGTCAGACAGCCGCTAATTAAAACACTTTAATTCAATGAGTCAGTCAGACGGACAGATTCACAGATACTCTCCCTCAGTTCCTTTGCTCAGGGGACGGCTTCCCAGTTCAAAATAATAATCAAAAGGCTCACACACAAGTGAAGTGACTCAACAGAGCACATTGAGAAAGCCAGCAGTAATATATTAATATTGCATACTCAGAATATGTGTAAATACAGAAGGTAAACGTGAAACCGTTCTCATAGAAAAGGCTCACCTGTGGCTGTCGGACATCGTACAGTACAGATTGAAGACAGGAAGTACTGGAGTTTCTCACACAAGGTAACACTACAATAACCCGATGGACAGGAAGTTCCATGGCCATTTTTAAATGCTTTTCTTATTAAAGATTCCTCTGTCCTGTGTTCACTTTTTACAAGTCACTCTGCATAGCGCTTCACAACATTGCCTCATTGACAGAATTAACTGAAAACCAATAAAGCAATCAAAGGACGCTTAAGAGGAACAACAATGTTGTTGCTAGTTATCTTGCTATATTAGCCACAACAGGGCTTTTCATCTATAGCTACTCAACTACTAGAACAGCGGTAGTTTGCCATTCACTTCTGGTAACACTTCTGGTTTGCCAGTCCACTATGTTCAGTTTATGCAAACTTACAAGGAGCACTTGTTGGTAGAATCATGGACTTCCTCCAGATTCACGGCTCCTCCATCAGCTCTCCTCCGCTCCAGACTCCTGGTCTGTAAACAAACGGCAGAAGTTTGGCGCCAACACCTGGTAACAAACAGCTGTAGTTTGTCATGTGTGGTGGCAGTACTTAATGTCATACTAGAGGCAGTAAGAGTGATAATCACTTTAGTTGGGCTTCATCCTTCTCCAGGCCGGTCCTTCAGCACAACTCCTCCATCAGCTCCAGTTCACCAGGGACTCCTGGTCTGATAACAAACACAGTTTGACCTCAACCTGGGGATGTAAAACCTGTACACCTTTTGCTTTTCTGGTAGATTTGTGAAAGGGTAGCAGATATCCAACTTCCTTAAATTATTTTTCGAGCTATGTATCAACTAAAGTCATAGCAGCACAACTAACAAAGACAGCTGGAAAACATAATCGATGATGATTTACCTCAAATCACAACTAAATTGCACAGAATTCAAATTGAACAAAAAATAACCCTCTACAATAACTACCCACCAGACCTTAAAAGAACATGAGGGCTTTTAGTGTTTCAGATAAGCTTGGTGATTGTTAACCTCCGGTCCCCAGCCTCAGGTCTATCCTTGAGCCGCATGCCTCTGGTCCCCAGCCTCAGGTCTATCCTTGAGCCGCATGCCTCTGGTCCCCAGCCTCAGGTCCATCCTGGTGCCGCATGCCTCTGGTCCCCAGCCTCAGGTCCATCCTGGTGCAGCATGCCTCTGGTCCCCAGCCTCAGGTCTATCCTGGTGCCGCATGCCTCTGGTCCCCAGCCTCAGGTCTATCCTGGTGCCTCAGGTCCATCCTGGTGCCTCAGGTCCATCCTGGTGCCTCAGGTCCATCCTGGTGCCGTATGCCTGTGGTCCCCAGGCTTGTCCAGGGGAACATGTAAAGTCAGACAGCTGCTAATTAAAACACTTTAATTCAATGAGTCAGTCAGACGGACAGATTCACAGATACTCTCCCTCAGTTCCTTTGCTCAGGGGACGGCTTCCCAGTACAAAATAATAATAATCAAAAAGGCTCACACACAAGTGAAGTGACTCAACAGAGCACATTGAGAAAGCCAGCAGTAATATATTAATATTGCATACTCAGAATATGTGAAAATACAGAAGGTAAACGTGAAACCGTTCTCATAGAAAAGGCTCACCTGTGGCTGTCGGACATCGTACAGTACAGATTGAAGACAGGAAGTACTGGAGTTTCTCACACTGTAAACATAAGAACCACAAGGTAACACTACAATAACCTGATGGACAGGAAGTTCCATGGCCCTTTTTAAATGCTTTTCTTATTAAAGATTCCTCTGTCCTGTGTTCACTTTTTACAAGTCACTCTGCATAGCGCTTCACAACATTGCCTCATTGACAGAATTAACTGAAAACCAATAAAGCAATCAAAGGACGCTTAAGAGGAACAACAATGTTGTTGCTAGTTATCTTGCTATATTAGCCACAACAGGGCTTTTCATCTATAGCAGCAGTTCTATGGTAGCATTTGCCCAACAATAAACTTGACTTCTGAACGGCCATGTCATTTGATGTTGTATTAATAAGCACAAAAGTATATATTGAACACTTTGTTTTTATTTCTCAAGCGTCGAGGAGACTGCTGAGATGAGACTGACTTAACAATAAAGTGGCATCCTGTTTTGGGAATAAAGTTAAAGCAGCCTACTAGTGGAAACCAGAACCAGTTATTCAGCCCATGCTTTGAAACTGACCTGGAAAGACCTACTGCTGATGCACCATCGCACTGACCTGTTGTGGAGGACTTGTTGGACCAGGAGGTGGAGGTATGGAGCTGGCATGGTGGAGGCAGACACCTTGTGATAAACTACACGTTACCATTTTAACCCGGAACAGTTCTATAGTCTCTTCTACTGCAACATGTGGGACCTATCCATTATTTAAACTGTTGATTAGCATTAGATAGGAAACCTATCACAAAAACATGGTGTAAAATGTCATGCCATTTACTAAGGTTTAACATACTGTATGTGGCAACCACACAACACATTTAGAATATAGTTAACACTTTTTGTACAAAGAGCACCAAACGATGATCACAATTAAATATAATAGTGAAATGATACTTAACCATATTCAGGTGCTGGATTGTAGAGCAGTGTGGTAATGTCGAAAAGTTTTGCAGCCTTCAAATGGTCTTCGATGGTCAGAATTGTACGCGCAAGTAGACCGCAGTAAGAGTCGGAATCGTTATCGCAAGTTTCGAAAAATATGATGACGTGACGCAAATGCCAACCCTGACCGTACTACCAGATGCCCCAACAGGATTCTTTGGTTTGTGAAAACGTTACACAAATGCCAATCCTGAACGTACTGCCAGAAGCCCTCTCATGTGACATAGCATCCAACTGCCTGCCAATTGTGTCCTAAAAACTACCAACTACCTTCCGACTGGAATCTTAAAATTCCAGTAGGAACCAACCCAGCAGTAAGAAACGTAACCAGCACCTCACCTTGAGCTGAACGGCGGAAGATCTTGTAGTCCAGCGATCATCTTCTCATTTTAAAAACACATCCAACAGACTTACCTTGAGGAGCTCTAGTAGTTTTTTGCTGTTGGTTTTATATTATATACTAGAAACTAGAAATGTCAACAAAAAAAAACCGCCTAGCTCACAGGTTTTTGTACTAACCATAACCTTACAACATCCTCACTATGCTCAAAAACTCTGCATCTACATAGCATCAGTATTGCCTTGCCTCTACATAACATGAGTATTGCCTTACTGATGGTGGTGTGGTCCGAGTGACCAGATATGCATGCTGGGATACTGTCTGAAGTCTACAGTTCTGAAGCCGTGCCTCCTCAGGGGAAGCAGAGTGTTCAAGTGACCGTTGCAACATCAGTTACATGAACTGGGATGTCCTTCAACAAGGCGACATTGATTCCCTAAAGAACAATGCCATGGGGAAGACTTATGTGTTACTCCTCTTTTCGACTAGAATACAACTTGGTTCTTAGACCAGAGAACCATAGAAGAAGTTGCAACGTTCCTCTCCATAGATCTTGAAGCCCCAGTGAAGGTTTCTCTACCTCCTCAGCTGAAGAAGAGCACAACTGCATCTTCAAGAGGACTCTAGTTGCAATAGTTCCAAGATTGTTTATTTTTTAAGGGGACCCATCTTCCAGGTCCAGCTAGCCCTGTACAATACAGTACAGTTCAGTCAGAGAAGACTTGCATCTCAGTGCAAGAGTACACAAGATACACTCCAGAGAGCTTGCCGTCCATCCAGCCTGTAGGGGGTAGGAAGGGTTGCCTCACTCCAGGTCTGAATCTTTAATATCCATTTACACAAACGGTTTCCTGCAAATGTTCCAACCTCAGATTATTTTCTTTGTGGAATGTACTTAGTAGTCCATCGTAGTCCTCTAATGCATCCTTTAGAACACTCGTCTTCCTGCCCACAGCTTTCAATGTATTCAATCGTTCCAGGCTCATGAGGTATACTGGAATGCTCAACTATACATGGTACCCGTCCCATTCCCCCCAACATTCCATTTAAAACGCCGCACACGCCAGGTCGAACCCTGGCCACATCCACATGTAGAACCCTATGCCAGGTCGAACCCTAACCCTGCCCACATGTAGAACCCTATGCCAGCTCGAACCCTAACCCTGCCCACATCTAGAACCCCATGCCAGGTTGAACCCTAGCCACGCCAACATCTAGTGCCCTATGCCAGGTCGAACCCTAGCCACACCCACATGAAGCACCCGATGGCAGGTTGAACTCTGGCCACACCCACATGTAGCACCCTATGCCAGGTCGAACCCTAGCCACATGTAGCACCCTATGCCAGGTCGAACCCTGGCCACACCCACATGTAGCACCCTATGCCAGGTCGAACCCTAACCCTGCCCACATGTAGTACCCTATGCCAGGTCGGACCCTGGCCACACCCACATGTAGTACCCTATGCCAGGTCAAACCCTAGCCACATGTAGTACCCTATGCCAGGTCGAACCCTGGCCCCATGTAGTACCCTATGCCAGGTCGAACCCTAACCCTGCCCACATCTAGAACCCTATGCCAGCTCGAACCCTAACCCTGCCCACATCTAGAACCCCATGCCAGGTTGAACCCTAGCCACGCCAACATCTAGTGCCCTATGCCAGGTCGAACCCTAGCCACACCCACATGAAGCACCCGATGGCAGGTTGAACTCTGGCCACACCCACATGTAGCACCCTATGCCAGGTCGAACCCTAGCCACATGTAGCACCCTATGCCAGGTCGAACCCTGGCCACACCCACATGTAGCACCCTATGCCAGGTCGAACCCTAACCCTGCCCACATGTAGTACCCTATGCCAGGTCGGACCCTGGCCACACCCACATGTAGTACCCTATGCCAGGTCAAACCCTAGCCACATGTAGTACCCTATGCCAGGTCGAACCCTGGCCCCATGTAGTACCCTATGCCAGGTCGAACCCTAACCCTGCCCACATCTAGAACCCTATGCCAGCTCGAACCCTAACCCTGCCACATCTAGAACCCCATGCCAGGTTGAACCCTAGCCACGCCAACATCTAGTGCCCGATGCCAGGTCGAACCCTAGCCACACCCACATGAAGCACCCGATGGCAGGTTGAACTCTGGCCACACCCACATGAAGCACCCGATGGCAGGTTGAACTCTGGCCACACCCACATGTAGCACCCTATGCCAGGTCGAACCCTGGCCACCACATGTAGCACCCTATGCCAGGTCGAACCCTAGCCACATGTAGCACCCTATGCCAGGTTGAACCCTGGCCACACCCACATGTGCCCTATGCCAGGTCGGACCCTGGCCACACCCACACGTAGTACCCTATGCCAGGTCAGACCCTAGCCACATGTAGTACCCTATGCCAGGTCGAACCCTAGCCCCATGTAGTACCCTATGACAGGTCGAACCCTGGCCACACCCACATGTAGTATCCTATGCCAGGTCGAACCCTAGCCACATGTAGTACCCTATGCCAGGTCGAACCCTAGCCCCATGTAGTACCCTATGCCAGGTCGAACCCTGGCCACACCCACATGTAGTACCCTATGCCAGGTCGGACCCTAGCCCTGCCCACATCTAGAACCCCATGCCAGGTCAAACCCTAGCCACGCCTACATCTAGTGCCCTATGCCAGGTCGAACCCTAGCCACACCCACATGTAGCACCCTATGCCAGGTCGAACCCTAGCCACATGTAGCACCCTATGCCAGGTTGAACCCTGGCCACACCCACATGTAGCACCCTATGCCAGGTCGAACCCTAACCACACCCACATGTGTACCCTATGCCAGGTCAAACCCTAACCCTGCCCACATGTAGTACCCTATGCCAGGTTGGACCCTGGCCACACCCACATGTGCCCTATGCCAGTTCGGACCCTGGCCACACCCACACGTAGTACCCTATGCCAGGTTGAACCCTAGCCACATGTAGTACCCTATGCCAGGTCGAACCCTAGACCCATGTAGTACCCTATGACAGGTCGGACCCTGGCCACACCCACATGTAGTATCCTATGCCAGGTCGAACCCTAGCCACATGTAGTACCCTATGCCAGGTCGAACCCTAGCCCCATGTAGTACCCTATGCCAGGTCGAACTCTGGCCACACCCACATGTAGTACCCTATGCCAGGTCAGACCCTAGCCCTGCCCACATCTAGAACCCCATGCCAGGTCGAACCCTAGCCACGCCAACATCTAGTGCCCTATGCCAGGTCGAACCCTAGCCACACCCACATGTAGCACCCTATGCCAGGTCGAACCCTAGCCACATGTAGCACCCTATGCCAGGTCGAACCCTGGCCACACCCACATGTAGCACCCTATGCCAGGTCGAACCCTAGCCACATGTAGTACCCTATGCCAGTTCCACACACACACACACACACACTTTAGTTTACTTATTTTAGGGATTCTGATATATTTCTGGAATGTGTTTTTTTTGTTGATTGTACTTTTATTTTAATGTATTACATTAAACCAGGTTGAACTCAAGCCACACAGGTTCAGGTTCAACCTTGGCCATGCCCGGATTCAACCATGTGAACCACTTGCCACTTGCCACCATCTCATGTCAAAACCACATGCCATCCACCCATTCCATGCCAAACACTCATGCCAGGTAAAATGCCCATGCCACCAAACTCCCATGACATCCAGAATATAATAGGTTTAATGTGGGCAAGGATTCAAGGGATGTCCAGCATTCTTCAGCTCTGTCCCACATTGACAATGGATTACATAGGCCGTCTTCAAAAAGACGGGGGTCTTTTCAACAGGGTTGACTCACGTCCCTGAGGTGACGTCTCAGTAGTCCGGTAGTTTCCTGAATGAGTAGCCTTGACAGAAGCAAACCGTGCAGCGTTGATGAGCAGTTGATGAGGACAGTGGTGAGCAGAAGGTCATCTGTTCAGAAGGACAGGCCAGTGGTGGGGTGGTAGGTCTTGAAGAGCAGCATCAGGCTGCTGGCTAAGACGGCTTTCTGTGGACGGTGTTTTGTGTACTCAAACTCAAGATGCAAGCCTTGCTCAGACTAACCTACACAGTAATGAACAAGGCCAGCTGGACCTGCAAGATGGATCCCTCAAATCAGAAACCACCTTGGAAAGATCCCAACTAGGACCTTTTTGAACTGAAGCTGTACTCTTCTTCAGCTGGGAAGGTACAGAAACCATCACCAAGGCTTCACAATGTATAGAGAGGAATGTTGAAACGGTGTTCTACGGTTCTCCAGTGTCCGACCTAGACTGTTCTAGTCAGTGAGGGGAAGAGCACTCGCATCTTCCCCACCTTGGGGGAATTCACATCACCATCTTGAGGACATCCCAGTTAATGTAACTAATGTCACCACGGATTCTTGAACAGTCAGTTTCTCCTGAGGAGGCACGCCTACAGAACTGTAGACCTCGGACAGCGCTGTACTAGCATGCATATCTGGTCCTTCAGACCACACGTCCATCAGTAAGACAACACGGTTGGTGTTGATGGCCGTGTCCGAGAGAGGGTTATAAGCTTCTGGGACACTTTTAGTATAACATCACAGACCTACAACACTCACTTATAATGTGTACTTTTAACAAAAAGTAACTAATATCACTAATGACAGAGTACATGCTGTCAATAGGCCATGCACCAACAACAATCTTTTCTGTTCAAATGAACCTCTTGAATGAAAAGCGGAAATTAATGAGACATACAGTTCGCAGTTTCTTCTTCATTAGTTCAGCTGTGTGACTCAGGAACCAAGTCTCTTCGTAGTTCAACTGTGAAGTGTAACACACACACACACACACACACACACACACACACACACACACACACACACACACACACACACACACACACACACACACACACACACACACACACACACACACACACACACACACACACACACACACACACACACACACACACACACACACACACACACACACACACACACGTCTATCCAGAGCCAACATTCCTATTTGACCATGTATTTTAATCAGTAGTCGAGCGGTCAGACACCATAATGTTCTACTCACAGCAGGTCCGGATATGTCCTGCGTTTTTACTTCGAAAAGTCTTCGTCAGAGCTGTGAACCAGAGGAAGAGAGAGTATTAGTAATTAGTCACTATAGACGACAGTTAACCATATCATTACACACACTGCCTTTGGTTTAGTTAGTAAAATAATAATATTACCGTGTATAGGAGACATTGGATTGAGAACAGTTCGGTTCGCTGAGAACTGAAGCAAACAACCAGCCAGCTGCAGCAGGTGACCTTAATTAGTGAAACCAAACGGAACTTATACAATTAAATACTTTAAATTAAACGAAATGATGCAACAGTGCGGGAGTCAATTGTAGCTAGATACTTAATTAATTTGACCTTAAATGATATACCTCAATTAAATACAACGTGTATCATATGTAAGAGCCACTTTGATGAAAGCGCATGAATGCATATACACTTGGGTGTCCGGTAGGTGTCGCCATTGCGCCAGTGGTAAACACGTAAAGGTAGGAACGTTCATTCAGGTGATGGAGAGGGAGCACAAATCGTTTTTTAAACGGTTCGCTCACTGCGCTATGCTATGCTATGCTGGGTGAGCGTCATTGTGTTCTGGTCAGTGTTAGCAGCAGTGGCGGCTGGTGCATTTTTCACCAGGGGGGGCTATACCATTTTTATTTACAATTACATATAGTTAATTACATTATATACAATTACTTTTTGTGTTGAAATGTCGCCCTTCTGTCCATCACTTTCATCATGGCCACGCAAGGCCAGCTCAAAGGCACCACAGAACTTCACACAGTCTATTATTTTAGACAGGATGTGTTTTTGTCCACCTCCTCATTGTGTTGACAGATCCCTATCCTGTAGCCTTCATCAAGTTGAACAGCTACACTGTTAAAAATGATTTGTTGACTCAACTTGACTAAGTCAAGTCATCTTGTTGCTTTGACTGAGTTAAGTTTAGTCAAGTTGATTCAACATTTAGTGTCAAGTTGATTACACTTCAATAAATTACTTGATACAACTTGTAGTCTGTTGACACAACTTCATGTGTCAAGTTATTTGGACTAGAAAATATTAGTTAAGATAACTTAAAGAGATGTTGGTTAAACTTATTTTATCAAGTTTTTACAAATGTCTATCAAGTTGGCTCAACATGTAAAACTTTGTTTGTTCAACTTCTATTACCAAGTTAGCTTACCAGGACAAGCAAACCAATACCAAGCAAACCAAAGCTATACTATAAATCTAAATGAGAATTAGCTTAACCTAAATATTAACACATTTCAATCAGGACTTTTATTACAATATCAAGAACTGTATTCCAACTCCAACCCACACACTCATTAACTGTTCAGTGTTGGTTTTTAAATTCAAATAAGTGTGTCAATGGATGTCAACATATAAAGACCTTCCTTGGGACACAAAAAAACAACACCCGCCTGATGCTGTTTGATAACAATATCAGGTTGATCTGGGCCCAGATCTTTCACCTTAAGTTTGTCCGGCAAACGTCTTCTCTCAAACGGCTCTTGAATGAGAGATTTCACCGAGGGGACCGGGTTGAGTCTTGGGGTAGTGCTCACGCTCGCCATTGTTGAACTTGTTGTAGTTAAAATGGCGCCCGCAGAGACAGAGCATAATATGCTTTTCCTAGTAGTACACTGTGACGCACACAAATGACGATGCTGGATGCTCGATGCTCCAAAGTCTTCCGGGAGGGCTGTTTTCAAACAGCCCTCCCGGAAGACGTTTTGAGGACGCTGATTGGCTACATTTTATGTCACTCGTTTATATCTTGAATCAGCAATTGGCTAAACTGCTACAGAGACCCGCCTCCGTGGGGCGATTTCTCTACAGCCCCCCCAGCATCGTCATTCAAATGCGCCCTTAAGGCTGCAGACCCTGAAATGGAACACAGCCACAGTGTACTAGGCATATGTGTACTAGGAAAAGCATATTATGTTGCACAAATTATTTTAAAATCATATTTTACACATATTTCTGGGTGCATTCCATATTTTAAACACACACATATTGACAATTTATATATATATATCTTTAATTTTTTTATATTTTGTTTGTGCGTGTGGTTTAGGGGGGCCACTGGTTAGCAGTGTTGTTTAAACAGTCCTTTAAATTAACCTCCACCTAATATGGGTTAAGTCATCCAACAAGGAAGCTAAGAACAAAGCTGAAATGAATGACTTACAGTTCGCAGATTATTCTTCATAGTTCAGCTGTGTGACTCAGGAACAAAGTAACAGAAGCGTAACACACACACACACACACACACACACACACACACACACACACTTGATGATCCCAAGGATAACATTTAGGGATCAATAAACGTTATACTTATTAGCCTAGTTAACATCCAATCCAACAGTTAGATTAGATAGTTATTATAATAGTTATACTACATTCCCCGATGTCACTCTCATATTATTAGACTACAGTTCTTTGAAGGCCATGCTGTAATCGCCCCGGTACGACTGCACTCACCCCCATCCTCTGGAAGTGCTTCGGGAGGCTGGTCCTGGCTCACCTCGAATCTGGCCTCTCACCCTCACTGGACAAACACCAATAGGCCTACCGTGAGAACAGGGGCACGGAGGACGCCATCTCCTCAGCCCTTCACTCTGCTCTCTCTCACCTATCCCTGCGGCAGTATAGCTCAGGAGGTAGAGCGGTCGCCTCACAACCGAAAGGTCGCTGGTTCGATCCCCCGGCTCCTCCTAGCAAAAACTGTCGAGGTGTCCTTGAGCCCTAACCCTAACCCTAACTGCTCCTGACGTGCTGGCTGTCTCCTTGATGGCTGACTCCGCCGTCTGTATATGAATGGGTGATGTGAGGCATGACTATATAAAAGCCTTATCCAAAAATCCAAAGTATAATTATTATTATTATATCCCTGCTCACTACCTGCTGTATATACATTTATATATATATGTATCTTGTTGACATACCCCTGCTCACTACCTGTTGAATACTTACCTGTATATATATATATACCTATAATTCTGCACATATCTCATACATACTACTATAACTTATTTATACCTAGTAGAATTAGTTGTACACGTTATTTAACCACTGTACATTATATATTACTATGCAGTTTACTACAACATTTGCACTCTGGTTACATGCCAAAATATTTTCGCTTGTGCTGCAGTGCAATGATGACAATACATTTGAATCTAATCTAATCTAATCTAATGTAGCAGATTACAAAATATCAAGAACAGGATGGGAGGAGTTATGGATGAACTACTTCTACTAAGACCCAGACGTTATTAGCAGAAGTTAACAGAAAAAAGATAGAAAGAAAAAAAACATACCCAAGAACATGTCTACTGCAATCATCCTCTCTCTCTCACACACGCACACGCACACACACACACACACACACACACACACACACGTACACGCACACACACACACACACACACACACACACACACACACACACACACACACACACACACACACACACACACACAGAATGTATCAAAACACTTGGAGTGTGTGTGTTGGTGGCTGGTTTAAGCCCTCTGCCCTGCAGCATCAACCTCTCAGGAGCCAGACCCACAGATCGGGTACCCTGGTGGTGAATCGACCCGGGGCCGCGTGAGAGCAGGAGCGCACTCCGCCCTGTCTCTTTATATAAGCTGCTGCTGAAACGCTGTCTGTTCTGATCAGAGCGTGGCGGTCGCGTTCCAGCCGAGAGAAATGCAACCACACTTGGTTCATTACCGCGGAGAGCTCCAACACATTTGTGTGTGTGCTGCAGGATTGGCCACTCAACCAAGCGTCCAGGAAGACCACCACGTATGACCTCACTCTGCCCAGGGGAACCCCCTGAGTTTGTGTCGCCTGGGATCCAACCTCTGGCGAGCCATCCGCCGCTGGAGTTTGTGCATGAAGAACGGAACCACCGGGTGGGCAGCCGCCATCGGCCCCAACGGGTGCAGGATAGACAGCAAAGTCACTCTTCGCGGGTAAGGACGGACGGCAGGACGGCAGACAAGACGCCATCTTACCACGGGGGGGCGAGAGTATCGACTATGTCATAGTCACTGAGTCCAGGGAAAGTCTGAGCTAGACCAGCTGACGGCACGGAAAAGCAGGGTGTTTTTACCCAATTGATGGCATAGCTGAAGAAGGAGAGGTACAACCACCCCGGTGTCCTTCCTCGTCACTTCCTCTGAGTGGCTCAAGGTCACCGGGTCGTCGAGAGACTCTCTCTCCACCCTGTGGAGAGAAGATGGTTCTTCGTCACCGCGGTTATGTACCGCTGAATGGGCGGGAAACAGGGGGGGGGGGGGGATTGTTGTTCGCCGAGACAAGGCCTGGGGTCTAAAGTAGTCCCCTTGCATTTGGTCAGGCTCCATGCTAGGCAGTGGCGATGGCGGCATGGAGATGGCCTTGGTGGACGCCGCCCCTCAGAGGATCTGATTGATTTAATTGATTTGTAATAATAATAATGATGTTAATATCTCATAGATAATAATAATATAAAGACATATATAATAATCTCTATTCTACATTTACTTCTTTGAGGGTGTAACTCAAAATGCTCAAAGTGTCCTTCTCCTTCCTCCGGTGTAACCCCATGGATGAAGAACAAGAGAGAAACACAAGTTGGAACTTTAAATAGTATATTTAGAGGTGCTGATCCTCATCCCAGCCGCTTCACACTCCGCTGCAAACCGATCCAGTGAGTGCTGAAGGTCACATACTGATGACGCAAACAGGACCACATCATCTGCAAACAGCAGCGATTCAATCCTGAGCCCACCATACTGAAACCCCTCCCCTCCATGACTACGCCTTGATATCCTGTCCATGAAAATCACAAACAGGATGGGTGACAAAGCGCAGCGGAGGCCTGGCGGAGGCCAACACCCACTGAGAACAGGCCTGACTTACTACCGAGAATCCGGACACAGCTCTTGCTTTGGGAGTACAGAGATTGGATGGCCCTCAACAGTGACCCCCGCACCCCATACTCCCGCAGCACCCCCCACAGTATTTCCCGAGGGACCCGATCATATGCCTTCTCCAAATCCACAAAACATATGTAGAGTGGATGGGCATACTCCCAAGCCCCCTCCAGGATCCTTGCAAGAGTGAAAAGCTGGTCCGTTGTTCCACGACCAGGGCGGAATCCGCATTGTTCCTCTTCAATCTGAGGTTCGACTATCGGCCGAATCCTCCTTTCCAGCACCTTGGAGTAGACTTTCCCAGGGAGGCTGAGTAATGTGATACCCCTGTAATTGGCACACACCCTCTGGTCACCCTTTTTGAACAGGGGTACCACCACCCCCGTTTGCCACTCCTCAGGCACTGTCCCAGACTTCCACGCAATGTTGAAAAAGAAAAACGTGTCATCCACGACAGCCCCTCAACACCCAGAGCTTTTAGCATTTCTGGACGGATCTCATCAGCCCCTGGGGCTTTGCCACTGCGGAGATGTTTGACTACCGCAGTGACTTCCTCCAGGGAGATTGATGTTTGCCGTCCTTCATCCTCCAGCTCTGTCTCTACCATTGAGGGTGTAGTTGGGTTAAGAAGTTCCTCAATGGGTTCTTTCCACCGCCCGATCACCTCCTCAGTTGAGGTCAGCAATATCCCACCCTTACTGTACACAGCTTGGATGGATCCACGCTTCCCCCTCCTGAGGCGCCGGATTGTTTGCCAGAAACGCTTTGGTGCCGACTGAAAGTCCTTCTCCGAATTCCTCCCACACCCGCTTGGCCTGACGATACCTCGCACCTGAGTCCGGAGTCTCACAGGCTAACATAGCCCGGAAGGCCTCCTTCTTCAGCCGGACGGCTTCCCTGACCACCTGTGTCCACCACGAAGTCCGAGGGTTGCCGCCCCTTGAGGCACCAATGACCTTGAGGCCACAGCTCTCAACCGCAGCTTCGGCAATAGAAGCTTTGAACAATGACCACTCTGGCTCAATGCCCCCAGCCTCCACAAAGATGCCCGAAAAATTCTGCCGGAGGTGTGAGTTGAAGGTCTCCCGGACAGGGGCATCCACCAGACGTTCCCAGTTCACCCGCACTACACGTTTGGGCTTACCAGGTCTGTCCAGAGGCTTCCCCCGCCATCTTACCCAACTCACCACCAGATGGTGATCGGTTGACAGCTCTGCCCCTCTCTTCACCCGAGTGTCCAAAACATGCGGCCTCAGGCCAGATGACACGATAACAAAATCGATCATTGACCTTCGGCCTAAGGTACTCTGGTACCATGTACACTTATGAGCATCCTTATGTTTGAACATAGTGTTTGTTATGGCCAATCCCTGACTAGCACAGAAATCCAATAACAAAACCCCACTCCGGTTCAGATCAGGTAGGCCGTTCATCCCCAACACGCCCCTCCAAGTTTCCCCATCGTTACCCACGTGTGCGTTGAAGTCTCCCAGGAGGACTATAGAGTCCCCTTCAGGAGCCCCATGCTGGACTCCATCCAGGGTGTGCAAGAAGGCGGGATATTCCGAACTGTTGTTTGGTGCATAGGCACAAACAACAGTCAGAGTTTTCCCTCCCATGACCCTAAGGCGTAGGGAGGCGACCCTCTCGTCCACCGGGGTAAACTCCAACAAAGCGGCACTCAGCCGGGGACTTTTTTCACCTCCCCCTCACATCACAATCGGTTCAAATGATGTTTGGCTTGACTGCTAAAACTACCCACTAATCAACTACTAACTACCCACTAATGTCAACATTTATAGTGCACCTTCCTTCCTCCCTACAACCACCGGCCGCCACTGGTGTACCTAGATAAGTTTCAAGTGTCTACAATTTAATTCAGTGAATAATGTGTCTCCACACACACACACACACACACACACACACACACACACACACACACTCACACTCACACTCACACTCACACTCTATGCTATATGGAATTTGGGAGAGGGAACCTAGTTTTCCTTTTTCCCCTAGCTTTGTGAAGTTCTTTTTGATTTGGCATACTTCCACCAGGTCCCTAGGCCTGGTTCCTGAGTATGTGTTATTTGAGTGTATCCTGTGTCTGTGTCCTTTTGTTATTATCACAAATACACTTTTTGCACTTTGACCCCTGTGTTGACTCCGTTCTTGCTCCGGCGCACACGGGATCCCCCTTTACCCGATGGTGGAACAATCTTGGACATCTCGGGCTGTAACAATGGTATTGTTTTTTGAGATGTTTACTGCGGGAGGGAATGGGGAGCAAGCATTCCAATGTACTTGCTACAAATGGCAAATAAATATCTTGTATCACTACCTGCCGTATATACATTGATATATATTTATCTTGTTGATACAACTGCATGGGGCAGTATAGCTCAGGAGGTAGAGCGGTCGCTTCAGACGCTGGTTCGATCCCCGGCTCCTCCTAGCAAAAACTGTGGAGGTGTCCTTGAGGAAGACCCCCTAACCTACGCTCCCCTCTGTATAAATAGCTGCCCACTGCTCCTAATACTAGGATGGCAGAGAACACATTTCAGTGTATGTTTACATGTATGTGACAAATAAAGAGGATTCAATCCTCACCATTTGTTTGTTTGCATACCCCTGCTCACTACCTGTTTATACTACCTGTTTATACTGCACATATCTCATACCTACTCTACAAGTTATTTTGTACCTGTTTATAGTACTAGTTTTTTAGTAGACTGACATTATTTAATATAATATATATTATTTAACCACTGTACATTATATATTACCATGCACTTTACTGTGGCATTTGCACTCTGGTTAGATGATAAATGATTTTCACTGTACTTGTACTTGCACAATGACAATACATTTGAATGTAATCTAATCTAAATTGCAACAAGTACAATGGGATATGTGGGCCAACCCCCCCCCCCCCCCCACTAAACTCTTGTATATTGTATCTATTATATTGTGCATGTTTATGACATTGCTTAAAACGGTTGTCCTTCTCCACATTGTGACAATAAATGTGCGAAGAACACATAACGTTTACAAGTAAGCCACCGTAACCTTGTGACTGTCCAGGAGCTGATGTCCTCTCATGATTGGCGAGAGAGTGGGAGGGACTTAAGAATAGATGGCTATCCGTTTCCGTATCCATTATATGTTCCGGATATTGCTTTGTCAACTGTTTAAAAAATATATATATCAAAACTCTTTATTCCATTATCCTAGTTGTTCTTGATGTTGTTATTGATAGGCTGTTTCGGATTGTTTTTCTACAGAGCTCACAGGAAGTACGGAAACGGTGTTGCGTTGTTGCGGTAGACGCAGACCGGGATAACGCCACAATGCTGGATCCTCGCCCAGTCTCCACTGACCAGTAGTACTACTACGAATGTGCCGTCGGGTCTAGCTCTTCTTTACCTGAAGCGGCTCTAGCGGTCCTGCTAGAAGTGCCTGTCTGACAGGTAGGAGACCCCACCACCACCACCACCACCTTTTATGACGAGGATCACCAGTCTGCTCGGGAGGAGAGACGCGACCAGAGGGGTAGACGATTAGACGCGACCAGCAAAGCGTATATCTTCTTTTAGTTGTTGCGGTGGTGCGATATATGTCACGTTAATGCGTTTAAGTACATTGAATTTTTTTGGGCGAAAGTCAGTTTAGTGGTGGATGCCAAGTTAGTTATTCGAGCGGGTACGAAAACAACCGTTAGGAGCGTTCCGTTATATAACGGAACGCTCTGCCTCAACCTCAACCCTCCATATAACGCGTAACAACATTTTTGTTATTTTTGTTCAACAACATGCTTTTATTCCCCTGTATGGACCTGTCGGGGATATTTAAGCATCTCCCAAGGCCTGTCGCTTTAGCCATCTGCAGCGGTGCCATCATGTACTACCTGTGGGCTCGTCAATGCCAGGTTGGTTTGGAGCTGAAGAGAACAACAATCACAACAACAACAACACAGCAGGCATTTATTTCTTCATAGTGGATTTCTGCATGAGGGTTTACATCTAATAACAAATGAAATCGAATCTAACCGTATTCCCTGTTAGCTGACTGATGATGCGTCGTTCTTCATATGTATCCTGTACCTGCCATATATATTTAAATCTCAACTGTTTATATATAGAACCGCTACCTACTTCTGTATATACATTTATATATGCCATACATTTATATATATATGCTCACTTGTGTGTATATACATTTATATATATATTTATCCTGCATTCAATAACTATATAGAGATAGAGATCTAGAGATCTAGATATAGATAGATATAGATATATAGATAGATATAGATATAGATATCTAGATATAGATATAGATATAGATATCTATATAGATATATATATAGATATCTATATAGATATATATCTATAGATATCTATATCTATATAGATATATATCTATAGATATATATATCTATCTAGATATCTATCTATAGATATATCTATCTATCTAGATAGATCTATCTATATATAGATAGATATATCTAATATCCAATGTGGTATTTTGTGACGTAGAAGTCGGTGCTGGTGTGCAGCGATGCGTTCCGGGCGTTCCTCCACAAGCACTGCCCTGCAGTAGCGCACGGCTTCCGTCCCACGCCTTGGTGCTGGGGGGGGCGGCTACAGACGCTGCTTCCACTGCTGCTCAAATCCAAACCCCATGTCACCTATCGCAAGTAGGAGATCTTATCTTACTTACGTTCCTCCATTCCATCTGGAGTACGCCACAAGTTCAGATCTGTGTTTACTCTCTCCTCTCCCCTGCCCCGTACTCAGATCTGTGTTTACCGTCTCCTCTCCCTGCCCCGTACTCAGATCTGTGTTTACCGTCTCCTCTCCCTGCCCCCGTACTCAGATCTGTGTTCTGTCTCCTCTCCCCTGCCCCGTACTCAGATCTGTGTTTACCGTCTCCTCTCCCTGCCCCCGTACTCAGATCTGTGTTCTGTCTCCTCTCCCCTGCCCCGTACTCAGATCTGTGTTTACCGTCTCCTCTCTCTGCCCCGTACTCAGATCTGTGTTTACCGTCTCCTCTCCCTGCCCCCGTACTCAGATCTGTGTTCTGTCTCCTCTCCCCTGCCCCCGTACTCAGTGAGGTGCTACGAACAGCTGACGGAGGTCGGATCTCCTTGGACTGGGTGGACAACGTGTCCAGCACCGCCTACGCAGCGTCCGGCACGCGGCCCACCTTGCTCATCCTCCCCGGGCTGACGGGGAACAGCCAGCAGCTGTACGTGCATCACGTGGTCAGCCAGGCCACTAGGCGTGGCTACAGGTCAGTGGAAAGCACTCGCCACGGTCTACTCGCTCTCTCTCTCTCTCTCTCTCTCCATAAGTCAATTGTTATGTATGTGTGTGTGTGTGTGTGTGTGTGTGTGCCGCATGCCTCTGGATGTCCAGTGTTACGACCGGGAACCTCAGGCTGCAACAAAGACTTTTATTTAAACAAAAGAGTACTTTGCCATGTGTCTGTCTGAGGACTGTAGGGGGAGAGAGCGAGAGGGAGAGATTCAAATCCTTCCTCCGATGATGTTTCTCACCCAGGTGTGTGGTGTTCACCAACCGAGGGTTCGATGGTGAGGCGTTGCTGGTGAGTCGATGGTTCATGTAAACTCGATGGAAATAACTGACACGACAACACGAAGCGTCTTCAGTAAACCGTAACCGGACCGTAGGAGGGAGAAGAGATGGAGACGGCCTTATTCCTGCAAAGTGCACAGTGATGTGTGTGTGTGGGAGATTGAGTTGGATATAAAGCTGGTGATTAACTGTGATTAGAGTCTTGGCAGCAAAGTGAAGAGGAGGCCGCACGCATGTTAATTATGTCCTCATAGTCTAGAACTCTAGACTAACTCTAGTGCTTTCCTAACTGCTGAGAGAGATGGGCCCTATTTCCATATTAAAATACCAGCCTGTCCTTGAGTTATTACACTACATTCTTAATATTCACTCTAAAAGAGAGCCTGTTATCCAACTAAGTACCATCTTATCACTTTTTGCTAGCGTCTTACTAAGTAGATTGTTTGTTTGTTAGATATTGTCCAACTTATTGTACTTTTACCCAAACTGATTGTATTGCATGCCAATTATGTATTGGCATACAAATGCATAATTGGCATAACTGCCAATATTTGACTCAAGGGTGTGGGGTCATTCCAGTGTCCTAGCTTGACAAGAGCTCTGACCATGTTTATGTTTACTAGGGATGTTCTAGTCGGTGCCACAAATAAAATAGTTTAACTAGTTAAACGTTTGTTAGACTAATCGTTCTAACCAGTCTTTTTAAGTGTTCCTAAATGTCCTCTTTCCTTTGAAAGGTTTTAAAGACGGCACTGTCTTTTCGTTCCATGCTTCCATTACTTTTAATGAGGTCTGTATTTGAAAGCACTTCTTCACTATCTGCAGAAACACTTACTCAGCATATGATGCATTGCCAGGGAGCGTGCTGTGCTCGCAAGGCACTTTTAATAAGCCCCAAAAATATGTGAAATATGTGAAGGAAGTGAATGAGGGTCAGCAGTGTAGATGTGGCTCCAGTAATCCTAGCTCCCAACAACACATACCCTGTCCCTGTGCTCCTGTTTCCCAGACACCCTACACCTTCTGTGTTGCTAATACAGAAGACCTTGATCATGTGATCCTGCACATTAAAGCACTCCTCCCACAAGCCCCATTGCTGGGTGTTGGAGTCTCCATGGGAGGGTAAGTGTCCTTTTTTTAGATTTTGTTTTGACTCCTGACTTTTAATGAACCGATCAAGCAATCAGACAATAACCAATTTGTTATTACAACATACTTTTCTTTGATATTAGTGCCATCTTTGCCATCTGTTTGTCCGTGAAGCATGTTGGTGCTGAACTACCTCGCCGATAAGGGCCCGCAATCCGGCCTGATGGCCGCCATCACCTTGTCCGTCTGCTGGAACACGCAGAAGTCAGTGGAGTCCGTGGAACAGCCGATCAACTGGCTGCTTTTTAACCGCCAGCTGGCTGCTAACCTGTGCCGCACCGTCAGTAGGTCAGATGCTGCAGCACTTCTCTCCAGCCATCCGGGTTAAAGTACTCATCCCATGCATTGCTCGGGACTTACTCTGTGTTTTATTCCGTATTTTTTTTTATTTTAAAGGAACCGTAAGGTGCTGGACAAAGTGGTGGACATCGACCATGTGATGAAGGTAGGCACCTCCGATGACACATCTGTGTAAACCGGTTTATTGCAGGCTGAGCAGGCTGAGCAGGTGTTACATGCTGACATGTCCGGGCTCCTCCTGAGTGTGTGTGTGGTTGTGGCTGGTTTAACCTGTGGGGCCTTGATTACCAAGGACCCACAGGTGTGCAGCATCACCCAGCAGCCCCAGACTCTAATCAGTCCGACTGGGGCCAGATGAGGCTGCTTCAACCAAACTAATCAGTCTGATTGGGGCCAGATGAGGCTGCTTCAACCAGACTCTAATCAGTCTGACTGGGGCCAGGTGAGGCTGCTTAAACCAGACTCTAATCAGTCTGACTGGGGCCAATCGAGGCTGCTTCAACCAGCCACCAACTACACACACACACACACACACTCCACAGTACTACACATGGTTTTTAATTGATCCATTCCTTCCAGGCGCGCACTATTCGCGAATTCGACGAACGTTTTACGTCTGTTGTGAGCGGCTACAAGTCTTGCACAGACTACTACAGGGACGCTAACCCGGACGTCAAGCTGCCCAGAATCACCACGCCCGTCCTGTGTCTCAACGCCGCTGACGACCCCCTCTGTCCCGAGAATAGTGAGTCCAACCGGCGCCACTGATCCACAAATGCCCATAACCCTGACTCGGTCCTTGATGACCTGTGTCTGAATCATCAGATACAGGTCTGACAATCGTCTCGATATCATCTTTGTGTGTGTGTGTGTGTGTGTGTGTGTGTGTGTGTGTGTGTGTGTGTGTGTGTGTGTGTGTGTGTGTGTGTGTGTGTGTGTGTGTGTGTGTGTGTGTGTGTGTGTGTGTGTGTGTGTGTGTGTGTGTGTGTGTGTGTGTGTGGGGGGGTGGGTGGGTGGCTGGTTTAACCTGTGGGGCCTTGATTACCAATGACCTTCCAAGGCTTCTTTGGGCTCCAACCACGACAAAGACACGGGTGGATGATGAGTGAACCTGTTCATTGTTCAGGTTTAGACTTGTGTGAACAAGCAAGAACAAGGTGGTACAGTGTTGATACGTCGGCGGTCCTCCTGAGAAGGATGTGTGGTGACGTCTGGTTTAACCCGTGGGTCCTTGATTACCAAGGACTCACGGGTGTTTAAGAAGTCTCACCCAGCACAGCAGCCCCACTGACTGGGGCCAGGTGAGGCTGCTTCAACCAGACTCTAATCAGTCTGACTGGGGCCAGGTGAGGCTGCTTCAACCAGACTCTAATCAGTCTGACTGGGGCCAGATGAGGCTGCTTCAACCAGACTCTAATCAGTCTGACTGGGGCCAGGTGAGGCTGCTTCAACCAGACTCTAATCAGTCTGACTGGGCCAGATGAGGCTGCTTCAACCTGACTCTAATCAGTCTGACTGGGGCCAGATGAGGCTTCTTAAACCAGCCACCGAACACACACACACACACACACTCCACAACTGTATTTGTCTGTCGGATGCCACAACATAGATACGAGTCATTCATCCACGGTTGTCCTTCATCTCATCTGGCCTGCCTGACTGCCTGACTGACGGAGCCCTCTCACAGGTCTCCCCGTGGCTATTGTCCAGCAGCAGGCCAACATTGCCCTGCTAGTGACGGCCCACGGAGGGCACCTGGGCTTCCTGGAAGGCCTGCTGCCCCGGGGGGAGTGCTTCATGGACCGCCTGCTGGGCCAGTTCATCCAGGCGGGCTTCGAACACACCGACGAGCTGACGCAGGCTTGTCGAGGCGTCAAGGACGAGGTCGGTGCCTGACCCCTAAGCTTAAGTTTGTTTGTTTTTTTCTCGTTTTTTTTTAAATCCTTCTGAACACTCGGTGAGTGCTTTATCGCTGGTAAGCGTTGTAGTGAGAATAGGTTTTTGGGCATTCTTATAGGATCGGTTTTTTTTATAGCATCGTCACTAATCTGTTCCATTGTAAATGCCCTAGTTTTAAACTCATGTCATCCACACGCAGAAAGAACAATTGAAGTACCTTAGTATGTGAACTATGTGATGTTTACAGAATCACCCTCCGCCGTCCTCATGAGCAACTCTGAGCCTCATAATCATTGCTGTGTTATTTTTTTATTACATTTTTAAATAATCTTCCAAGAAGAAAACAATACTAAGAGTTCTAGAGCGCCTTGACGGAAAGCCGTTGGATTGTGTAATAATATATACGTGTTTTGAATGAAATGGCATTTGAATGAAATGAGGATTTTGGGGTTATGATGTCAGTACAATTTAATCAGTTTTTTTAATTAACCTTCTTGACTTGTCCTGGCTGTGTACAGCCATATTTGCTGAATATGTTTATGCAATATCGTTTTGACGTGACTTGTTCCAGTAAGCTATCTATTATGAGTAGTATTTTCATTTGAACAGTATTTTGGTGTAATTATTTATTTTAATTTCAATGCTTCTTATTTACACACATTACAGTTTTATCGAGTTAGTAACTAGTTAATATTCGTAGAAAGTGTTTGCAGTCTGCAGTGCTGATACAATCAAGTATCTAATACGTATTTTATTTTATGATTTTAATTATTTTGTGAAAGGTACACTTTGTTTGTTTGACCACCGTGGCCTTTCTCAGGGTATTAAATATTCAATAACCCTAATATTCGGTTGTATATTATATGCAGGTCTACATTTACGACCTACTGCATGTGTGCATTCGTCACGCTGTGGTGCCTGGCTGTTTATTGGTGCACGGCTCGTAGTCTTACACTTAACAAGGGGAAGTACAACTGATTAGAACCTATGGGGGCATGCACCAGCCTTTTGCTTATGCCACTTCTGTACCTTCGCAACACAGATCTCATTGCTCTGCAACACTTGAATGAGGTTTGTTAGTTCACTTGAATGGGTTCCATGACAATGGCCTCTCTTAGTATGTGCAGGCACACGCACACACACATACTCAACATGCGCAATGGTTGAAATGCTTTTGACTATTAATAAACTGAAATGAAATTAAACAAACCAAAAAAGTGTTCACGTCTTTATTTAATTTCATCCACATTGACAATGAGAAGGGAACACCCCAGATCGTCCCCTAAACCTCTGAAGGTCCTGAACCCCTCAGACCTGGAACCTCCTGCTGTCTCCTGCCCTCTACCTCTCATCTGATGGTACATATGAAGACAGGACAGTGTTATTCACAATTCTGCTCTTATCAGCCTCGTAGAAAGCCCTCTCACATTTCAAAACAAGTGATATGCACATCAGCTCAAAAACAATATGAATTACTTCTCTGTAAAAGTTCTAATTAAAAAAATAAAAGTTGTAAGAAAAAATCTAAAACTTGTAATATGTTCAAAATACGTGTTGCAAAATAATAATATGTGTTATAAAATAAGTGACCAATTAGAGTAGGGGCGTGTGTGTGTTTGTTTAAAAGTGGGTTTGTTTTAACACAGAAAGCTATCAGATTGTTTTGTTGGCGTGCCCAGCCCCCCTAGACCTACCCCCACTTTGGGAATAATAGTCGGCCTACAGGATCCTAATCTCTGAAGGAGTACGTTTAGTGTGTGTTTGTGTATGCGTGTCGTTTGCCGCTTGAGTAAAAACCTCAAGGGGTCGTTACGGGCTGCGTTGCCATGGTCACCTGGGTCCCTCCACACCTTGAAGCACTGTGAGCACAGCCTCCCCCTCTGTCACGGCCACTGCAGCGTGCCAATGTGTTTCGGAGATTGATTAACTCGAATGACTGACAATAATTAACAAGAGGACAATAAAAGGCCGCCGCCTGCCACTAGGTGAACACTTCAACGTCGTCTCATTTAGATTCCCTCAATGACCGCCGGGGCCTGAGACAAGTCGAATGGCATTCACCTGTGGAAAAACATGTCCTGACAGATGACCCTTTAAGACTCCACCTCCAGATTAGATTGGACGTCGGCAGCACAGCGGAGGTGGTGCAGGTGGAATGAATTGATTTGCATCACTCTCAGACCGTGGTTAAACTAAACTAATACCCGCTGAAACTAAACTAATGAACTGTGAAACTAAACTAATACACGGTGAAACTAGACTAATACACAGTGAAACTAAAGTAATACACGGTGAAACTACACTAATACACGGTGAAACTAAACTAATGAACGGTGAAACTAAACTAATACACGGTGAAACTAGAATAATGAACTGTGAAACTAAACTAATACACGGTGAAACACAAAACTAATGAAACTGTGAAACTAAACTAATACACTGTGAACAAACTAGACGTGAACTAATGAACGGTGAAACTAGACTAATGAACGGTGAAACTAGACTAATGAACGGTGAAACTAAACTAATGAATGGTGAAACGAAACTAATGAACGGTGGAACTTAACTAATACTTCTGAGGTCAACGCACTGTATTATTATTATTTTTTGGTCAACGCACTGTAAATCCTTTCACTGTAATTTTGCACTGTAAATTCAATTTCACTTTTCACAGCACTTTTTCAGTTATTTATTATTATGAGTTATTTATTAGTATTTTATTACTGCCAATTTGCACTATACGTATTGTTGTGTATTGTATATACCTACGTATTACTGTAATAACACTGTAAATTGTGCAATTCATCTGTCAATACATTTAGATTTCATTTAGATTTCATTTTGTTATATTTTGTTTATACTAGTTTAGTTTAGTTTAGTTTGTTATTTAGTTTTAGGTATTAGTATATTTTGTGTGCATTTATTCCCCCTGTTTCAACTGTTGCATCCTTCATTTCCCTCGGGATAAATAAAGTCTCTTGAATCTTGAACGGTGAAACTAGACTAATGAACGGTGAAACGAAACTAATAGACAATGAAACTAAACTAATGAACGGTGAAACTAGACTAATGAACGGTGAAACTAGACTAATACACGGTGAAACTAAACTAATACACGGGGAAACTAGACTAATGAACGGGTAAACTATAGAATATGAAGTTGATGAACGTTTTCACCGTTGTTCATTGTTGATATAAAAAAAACTCTCGAACTTGTTGGGGAGACTAGTTTTAAACTACACCATCATATCATTTGTATGTGTATTAATGTATATTAATGTATTTTTTTTTTACATATTTGTTTTGCATTTTATATTTTTTGTATAATTGTCATTATTTTTGTTCTTATTATTATTATCCAATCAACATTTCTTCAGTAAAGGAAGGAGAACCAACCCACCCCCCACCTCCCCTGTCTTCTCCCACCTGGTGGGAAGGGTGGAGCCTCAGCATGGTGGTAAATGATTTAGAGAGAGAGAGAGAGAGAGAGAGAGAGAGAGAGAGAGAGAGAGAGAGAGAGGTGAGAGTCATGTGTGCGTGATGGCAGAAAGTCTTCCTGCGTGTGGCTGTGAACCAGATGCAAACGGTTCCTTTATGTGTGTGTCTGCACAGGTGTGTGTGTGTGTGTGTGTGTGTCCAGTCTGCATGGGGGAGTGAGTCCCAGACGTTTCCGGAACAGCCGCTGATCCCAATCATCTGGTGGCAGCAAGCCAAGGCGGCCTAGCCTGTATCTGCTGACCGAGGACGACTTGACTCCTATATATTGATGTGCTATTGATAAAAACGCACTGGAATCGACACCCCCCCCCACCCCCCCCCTTCTTCTCCAAATCTCCACAGACATATCTAGGTGAGTGTGGCTCTTATGGCATCTTTGCATTCTAAAGGGTTTTGGGTTCTGAAGTGGACTGACACAGTAGAGCGGCTCTAGATGCTCTAGCTGTCAGGCTGCAGTTGTGTTGTGTCGTCAAGAGACCAGTGAATATGCATTTAACTCATAGTCATTTGTCATTTGTTTGTTTGTTTGTTTGTTTATCTCAGGAGTCAGGTGGTGTCTGATTCAAAAGTGTCTGATGAATTACTGCAAGTACTCGTTTATTGTAGTATAGGTTTTTACAGTTTTTACAACGGTGCAAAACATGTGACTTCTAAACTCCCATGGGTCAGGTTATGTATGCTCGCCCCATCTTTCAGTAGGAACTTATGAGCACTATAACTTTATTCTCATGATTGAATATAAGAAATTCTGCACGACACAGTATAACATAAGGTTGGTAACTTTATATTATGGCCCGAGCCGTGTGTCATAAAGGTTTAACAACAACATGTAACAACCAAGCAACATTTTCCTACCTGAGAAAACAGGGAAAAGTACTTTTCAATGAAATTGCATTCCTCCTTATGAATAATGTTGAGGTTTTTTCGCCATGTTAAAAGTAGTTTAACATTTAACTCTCTTGCAAGTCAATTAAAAAAAGGTCTCCATTAACAATTTTAAGGTACAATACAACTTTAATGTTGCCTACGACACAATGACGTCCCCTTGTAGTACAGTATCACTTATCTATATCATCTCCAGATATGTATTATAATGTAGAAGATATGTATAATAATACAAATCTTCAAGAATTTCCACTTCTTTAAAAACAAATCACTGCTAGACCCTTCTAGAACATGCCCACCCACAAGCCCTCTCACACTGACTGAAATAATGGATATTTATAGCTTTGATAAATAAATCATTGGCTTGTTATAGTCTTGCCATACAAACACCACAGGAACAGTGCACAATGTCTATTTAACAATAGACTACATTCTCTCTCTCTCTCTCTCTCTCTCTCTCTCTCTCTCTCTCTCTCTCTCTCTCTCTCTCTCTCTCTCTCTCTCTCTCTCTCTCTCTCTCTCTCTCTCTCTGTGTGTTTGTAGTTGTGTCGCTCAGTGACACAACGTTGACTTTTAACACCAGCTCCAATGTCCAATGTCCAGGGTTAAGAAGCTGTCACATGACCAACAAATTGATTACAGTAAAACATGCAGAGCTGATTGGTGGTGCAACGGCGTCGTTTGAACCGAAGCAATGTGTCAACATGGAAGAGACACACACACACACACACACACACACACACACACACACACACACCACACTTTCCAATAGACAGCTAAATGAAAATGGTGGTAATTTATCTCAATCAGGGCTTTTGTAAACACATTGATGGAAAGGTTGCGCGTGTGCGTCTGCACGTCCATGCGCGCGTGTGTGTGTGTGTGCGCGTGTGTGTGTGTGTGTGCGCGTGTGTGTGTGTGTGTGTGCGCGTGTGTGTGTGTGTGTGTGCACACGGATATGATTGTATAACGGATATGACGATGCGATTAGAAGGCCCGTTGACGGGGGCTGATCAATGATTAGTGTGATTCGATCATTTCAGATGAATCCTCCACTCTATAACGTTATAGGACCTGAAACAGAAACACACGTGAGGGAGGATTTGCTGTCAAGTCAATTGAATTTGTAGCCCCCTCCTGACAATCCCCGGTCACGTAATCGGCTTCAGTGTATGTGTTGTTGCCTTGGCACCCAGTGTGCATCGTCAAAATGATGATAAATGTTCTCCAGTCCTTCTGTAGCTAGAGCGGCAGGAGCTAGCTCAGTCTGTTGGGACTAGAAGAAGATCGCCGGTTCAAGTCCCCCCCCCCCGAAACACCCGGGGCACTGCCGAAGGTGCCCTTGAGCAAGGCACCAGACCCCTCCTACACTGCTCCCCCCTGGGCTCTGTATATACAATAGCTGCCCACTGCTCCTAATACTAGGACAGGTTCAATGCAGAGACACACATTTCACTGTCTTTACATGTGACCAATGAAGAGGATTCAATCCTCTAGATTTAGATGTATGATGCCGTGTGGTGTTGGTTGTGGCTGGTTTAACTTATTGGTCCTTGATTACCAAGGACCCACAGGTGTGCAGCCTTACCCAGCAGCCCCAGCCTCTAATCAGTATGACTCTGGGCCAGGTGAGGCTGCTTCAACCAGCCACCACCAACACACTCCACAATATCTAAAATATCTTCTTTGAAGTGTCTTCTTTGGCTGATTAATAAATCATCCATATTAATAATGATAAACAATCAGCTTTGAAGAGCACCTCCTGTTGGTGTTCGTCTTCATTATTCAGACCATGCTGAGTAACCCAACCCTAACTCATCCTAACCCAACCCTAACCCATCCTAACCTAACCCTAACCCAACCCTAACCCAACCCTAACCCATCCTAACCTAACCCATCCTAACCCTAACCATGCTGACTAACCCATCCTAACCCTAACCCAACCCTAACCCAGATCATGCTGAGTAACCCAACCCTAACCCATCCTAACCCATCCTAACCTTAACCCATCCTAACCCTAACCCATCCTAACCCTAACCCAGACCATGCTGAGTAACCCAACCCTAACCCATCCTAACCCTAACCCATCCTAACCCTTACCCATCCTAACCTTAACCCATCCTAACCCAGATCATGCTGAGTAACCCAACCCTAACCCATCCTAACCCTTACCCATCCTAACCTTAACCCATTCTAACCGTAACCCATCCTAACCCTAACCCATCCTAATCCTAACCCAGACCATGCTGAGTAACCCAACCCTAACCCATCCTAACCCTAACCCAAACCCATCCTAATCCTTACCCATCCTAACCTTAACCCATCCTGACCCAACCCTAACCCAGATCATGCTGAGTAACCCAACCCTAACCCATCCTAACCCTTACCCATCCTAACCTTAACCCATCCTAACCCATCCTAACCCATCCTAACCCTAACCCAGACCATGCTGAGTAACCCAACCCTAACCCATCCTAACACTAACCCATCCTAACCCTAACCCATCCTAACCCTTACCCATCCTAACCCTTACCCATCCTAACCTTAACCCATCCTAACACTAACCCATCCTAACCCTAACCCATCCTAACCCTTACCCATCCTAACCTTAACCCATCCTAACACTAACCCATCCTAACCCTAATCCATCCTAACCCTAACCCATCCTAAACCTTACCCATCCTAACCCTAACCCATCCTAACACTAACACTAACCCATCCTAAACATAACCCAGTCCATGCTGGAGTTCAAGCCGTAGAGAACAATTCAAAGCCTTGCCAGTGCAGGATACTCATACTGCCTGTTTTACCATATAAACCTGAACAAAAACACAGTTTTATATTGTAAAACTGCAGTGCCCGCCTGTTTGTTCCTCGCATGTTGCGTAGACATGGTTGCGTACATAATTCAAGATTGAAGATTTGTATTTGTCACATACACACAATACACATACAGGACATGCAGTGAAATGAAAGTGGCAGAGCCATACAGAAAGTGTGCAAAATACAATTGAAAAAGTGCAATCAATTATGTATAAATATAAAATGATGTACAAATATATAAAATATATAGAAGTCAATGCAACAGTATCACTATACAGTGAGTTGGGATATGGCATATATATGAGTATATGGTACGGAAACTAGAAAAAAAAAATATGGTAACTGGTCTAAATATGTGTGTATGCTATCGTGAGTGTGTGTGGTTGGTGGCTGGTTGAAGCAGCCTCACCTGGCCTGAGTTGGACTGATTGGCTGGTGAGGCTGCACACCTGTGGGTCGTTGTTAATCAAGGCCCACAGGTTAAAGCAGCCTCCACCCACACACACTGGAGGAGAAGAGCTCTAGCATGTTCCATCTGCTCTGTGCACCATGATTCAAACTGCAATAAACCAGATTCCTCATCACCCTGTGTCCTTGTCTTTAGGAGGAGCCCTCAAGAAGACATGTTAATGGCTGGTGGCAGCATCATCTGCTACAGCTATATATTATATACTACATATGTATTTATGTGTGTGTGTGTGTGTGTGTGTGCATGAGATGGGCAGAGTGAGTGGGACTGGGTGGGGTCCTGGTGAGATCTGCCATATCAATAGAATGATACATTGAACGTAGGTCCTTACATGCATGCAAATGTGGTTGTTAGTTTATTCTTTTAATCGCCCCAAACGGAAGTCGTCTGAAGGGCAACTTCCTCAAATGTCACTGAGCACTGTGTGATGTTAGTTTGTTAGTGCGTCCCCACTGACCCCTGACCCCTGACCCCTGACCCTGTGTGCTGCGTGACTGTTCACTTCCTGCAGAAGATGGAGAAACAACTGGAAGAGCTGAGGCAGCAGCTGGAGAAACAATGCCAGATCAACCAGGAGCTGAAGAGGCAAAACAAAGATTTAGGTGTGCCAAACAAACAAACAAAACAACAACAACAACACAAATACAAAACCTAAATTACTATCCAAACTCTAAACTCTCCCACAAATATCTAACCAAATATATGATAACCGATATCAGTCAATATCAAATGTGGAAATATGTAGTTAAACATGAGTCAGGCTTGTGTTGTGTTCGAGTCGTACTGTACGTTAAGGCGCTGTCACACCGTGACCATTTAGCCAGCGTATGTAGCCCGACGTATTCAAAAATTCTCTAAAACGCTGGCATACGTCGAATAAGTTCTGGGTACGTTTAAGAGCACGCTGAAGCACGCTGGTATACGTAGTAGCACGCGGGCCATAAGTTGTAGGTAAGTTATGCGATCGTTGACACACATTCGCACACGTCACTTGTAAGTTAACCCAAAACTTATTTCTAACCTATGAGTAACGTCCTTTGAACGCATGTGTAACTTATCTTATCTCCAACGCATATTGACGTATGTAGACGTATTTGACGACCACAGAACTTACTGAACGTGTTTCTAACTTACGGCTACCGTATAATGGCGTATTGGCAGCGTTCTTCAAAGTTTTCTTCGGCATATTGATACGGTGATGTTGATAGATACTGCGACGGTGTGACGGTGATGTTGTTACTGCGATGTCTCGTGCGGTTATGATTTGAATCATCGCGGGCCTCTCAGCCTTTTTATCGGCTGCGACGTGTGGTCTTTGGCGATACGCTCGGGCATAAGTTGTGAACACCGGCAACACGCCAAGCATTCGTTGGTATAAGTTATCGAACGTTCTATATAAGTTACTAATACGTTATGTATAGGTTATGTATATAAAAAAAAATAACATTGATAGTTCGGCGTATTTCAGCGTTTCAGAGACATTTTGATACGTCGGGCATACGCTGGCTAAATCATCAAGGTGTGACAGAGGCTTTTAATAAGAATAAGTGTGTTGATACGTTTTGTGACCTAAGTGTACAAAGTGTGACTCTCTGCCGTCGTTTGTCATTTCAGAGCAACGACTCCAAGAGAAAGATAAGCTGTTGAGTGAATATCAAGATACTGGTGAGAGGCTTGGTACACGCACACACACACACACACACACACACACACACACACGCACACACACACAGAAAGACACACATACACAGGCACACACACGTACACACAAACACACACACACACACACACACACACACACACACACACACATAGGAACACACAACACACACACATAGGCAAACACACAGACAGATACAAACCAACCCAACCCATATCTGCTAAATGAATGTAATATCCGAGACACACAGACTATAACTATAGTGTACAGCCTCCATCCCTGCTCTTCTCTTGGTCTACAGAGTTCCCCTCCCAGGGCAGTCATGAGGCGGACCCCGAGGTCAGGAAGAGCCGCGCGGCCGTCATGGCCCCTGAACCGACCCCGGAGGACCTGGAGATCACTCGCACCCGGGTCAAGAAGACCACCAGGTAGGTGGTCAACACACCGGCTGCAGAGGAAACAACCGATGGAGCATCTGATTGGCTGCAATTTCAGTGGCAAGACGTTAGAGTGATGTCACCTGGCAACAAGTTAAATAAAGCATCGTCATACGGTGTGTCTCATTTATAATGGAAAATAAAATGCAGGGAAGCCAATTCTTATGACAGAATTATAAAGCACAGGTGTTGTTGTGAACTGTAAAATCTGCTATTATGAACAATACTTAATGATCATGGCACAGAAGTAAGGGCGGCAGGATAGCTCAGTCTGTCAGGACTTGAACCCGGAAGGTCGCCGGTTCAAGTCCCCGAAACACCCTGGGCACTGCCGAGGTGCCCTTGCGCAAGGCCCCAGACCCCTACACTGCTCCCCCCGGGCAGCTGTATATACAATAGCTGCCCCACTGCTCCCAGTACTATGATGGGTTAAATGCAGAGAAACCCCTTTTACATTTAGATGTAGATTAAGTTAAACATTGTGATGTGTCTAGTTATCCTACTGCCTACAATGAACATCTTTCATGGCTCTTTAGCTAACCATTTTCACATGTGTTTCACCCCCCCCCCCCCAAGCGAGACCAGCCTGATCGTCAAAGCCATCCAGAAGAACGACTTCCTGAGTCGGCTGGACGACGAGCAGACGGCCATGATGGTGGACCTCCTGGTGGCCTTCGACTTCAGCCCCGGGAAGGAGGTCATCAAAGAGGGTTCTGAAGGGGACACCATGTACATCGTGGCAGGTAGACGGATGTGTCTTTACGCCTGTTGATTGGTGTCTTCCCCGTCTTCTCCAACCTACATGTGGTTTTGATGGTCTCTCTCTCTCTCTCTCTCTCTCTCTCTCTCTCTCTCTCTCTCTCTCTCTCTCTCTCTCTCTCTCTCTCTCTCTCTCTCTCTCTCTCTCTCTCTCTCTCTCTCTCAGCGGGCGACCTGGTCGTCACCCAGGCAGGTCGAGAGCTCAGATCTCTCAGGTGCGGCGATGTCTTCGGGGAGTTGGCCATCTTGTACAACTGCAAGCGCACGGCCACGGTCAGAGGTAGGGAAACTACCGCCTGACTGTTGACCGTACCCTCATACGTTGAGACGGGACCAATGTGCGGCGGGACATAGTGAGAGGCGGCGGCAGTATAGCTCAGGAGGTAGAGCGGTCGCCTCACAACCGGAAGGTTGCTGGTTCGATCCCCAGCTCCCCCTAGCAAAAACTGTCGATGTCCTTGAGCAAGACACCCTAACCCTTAACTGCTCCTCTTGAGTAGGACTCTTAACTGGATTGGAACTATCTTTTTGTGTGGATGTATTTTTCCAGCAAAGTCTGTGGTGCGGCTGTGGTGCATGGAGAGGCTGACGTACCGGACCATCATGACCAACAAGTCCAAGAAGAAACGAGAGCAGTTGTTGGGCTTCTTGAAGACGTACGTGTGTCGAAACATGGGCCCTGTGTAACCTGGCGTTCAGACATACGCCATCGTGTCAATGGCTTTGTAACGCAAATTCATGTAACGTTTAGCCATGTCGACATCCTCACAGGGTCTATTTTGGTCAGATTGGCACCTACATTAAAGGGAAAATGTACATATGTCCGAAACTCCTTTGACTTGCTGACTTACTCATGTATTTTTCCACTCAGGTCGAGAACTCTGAAGGACCTGAATGACATCCAATTGTCTAAGATCATTGATTCCATGGAGGAGGTACCTACTTACAGTTGATTACAGTGACAAACTCAGTGGTACACGCGAGATAAGATTAACCTCTGTGTTCTTCTGTTTGTATCGTGTTTTTAAATGTCCACATTGTTAACCCTGTGGTAAGAAATGAGGTGGGCTGGCGTAGAATAGAATCGGTAAAGTGTCCCGTGAACCTGTCCCCCAGGTAAAATACCAGGACAAAGACGTCATCGTCAGAGAAGGAGCCGAGGCCAACACCTTCTACATCATCCTCAAAGGCGAGGTGGGCGGCCTCACATTGACATACACACATCACCCTGTACTCACAGCCCTGGACTCCACTTCAGCTACATTCATAGCAGTGGTTCCCAAATTGCGGGATGCGACCCATGGAAGGTGCCCAGAGTTATGACATGGGGGGGGGGGGGGGGGCAGGCCAGGCAAAACATAAATGATGCGATATCATCAACAAGGTGACTTGTTCCTGTTTAGATTTGCCATCGCCAGTTCTGTCTTAATTACAGACCATGTTTTAAATCAGTTCTACAGGAGTGTGTGTGTCTGAGGGCCAAAAGGAGGCCCCCCCCCTGCAGAACAAGTTTAGGAACGACTGATTTAACGTATAGTTCCTTTGAAAGCACAATATACATGAAATAACTAGATACCTAAAGTGATCTGCGTCTATAACCCCTTAACCCCTTCACTTCGCCCCCCCCCCCCCCCCCCCCCCCTATTTAATGATCTATGTTTCCCGCCTTTAAGGTTCTGGTGTCTAAGAACGTGAGTGGCCATCAGAAGCAGATTCGCCGAATGGGAAAGGGAGAGCATTTCGGAGAGCAGGCCCTCATAAGGTAACCATGGAAACAGCTAGATCCCAGAGAGTCAGTCTGGGTGGGGGTTTAACGTGGACGATGCTCGGCTTGGTTTTAAAACATGTATCATCCGTTAGTCACTTGATTGTTTATTGTTCTTTTTATTGTGTACAGTATTGTTATAGTATAAGTATAGTACATCATATAGTATATAGTAAAGCATATTATAGGTAGTATATAGTGTATACTTTACCTACAGTATTGTTTAGTGAAGTATTGTATAGTTTAGGATAGTATTGTTGAGGTAATAAGGGAGTAAGCATTCCATTGTACTTGTTGCATATGGCAATTCAACTTCTTGTTTGTTGTTTTGTCTGTTGCGACTTGTCTTGGGAACTGGCAGGTTGCTGGTTCAAGTCCCCAAAACAACTGGGCACTGCCGAGGTGCCCTTGAGCAAGGCACCAGACCCCTACTCTGCTCCTCTGTATAGACAATAGCTGATACCCACTGCTCCTGATACTAGGATGGGTTAAATGCAGAGAAACTCATTTCACTGTGTGGACATGAGACCAATAAAGAGGATTCAATCCTGCACAATATAAATAATATTATAATCATATTTATATAATAATATTATAATAAATAATATATTTTTCTCTCTTGTTAATATATTTGTTTTAAAGCATGTTGCTGTATGTGTTTGGGAGCGTGAAGCTCTAATCTAAAGCCGTGGTTATTTGCAGGGAGGTGTTGCGGACAGCTACCTGTACGGCCGACGGGCCGGTCACCTGCTTCTCCATTGACAAGGAGTGAGTCCAGGGAGTGAACCAGGGGGTGTCTCCTCTGTGTGTGCGTGTGTGTGTGTGTGTGTGTGTGTGTGTGTGTGTGTGTTGTGACACCCCTGGAGCTGAGTTGTGTTTCATCATCATTTTGGTTGCGACATGAAACTGGATTATTTTTCAAACCGAAAATGTATTTTCTTGTCCTCTTCTTCTTTTCTTTTCAGGGTGTTTGAGGAGACTATTCCCGTGGAACACTTGGAACTTTTCGATGAGTATGTTTCCCCCCCCCCCCCCCCCGAATAACATATATATATATGTGTGTTTGGAGAACATGTGGTGACCTGTCCTTGGAATGTTTTCTCTGCCCTCTTGTCCATCTCTGCTCTCTTCCATCTTGTTCTAGTACCAAAGTGCTGCAGCAGGCTGAGGCTCCGGAGAAGCTGAGGTGAGCTGAGTCTGTCTGTCTGTCTGTCTGTCTGTCTCTATCCGTCTGTTCTCTGGAGACGAAAATATATACTCATCACAGTCATTTCTACATAACAGTCATTTTTTACAGTCATTTAGCAGACGCTTTTATCCAAAGCGACTTACAAATTTCTAACAAGTCTCCAAGAACTGAACCAGTGCTCAGGTAGAAGTACAATAAGTTCAGGTAAAAGTGTAAGGGAAAAGTACAATAAGTTGGAAACAATATAGAACAATATATAGAACTATATCTACCGATCTATAATATGTAATCTACTTAGATAATCGACTTAGCGCTATGTGGAAGGATCCGGGAAGTGTGTCCTGAAGAGATGGGTTTTCAGCCTGCGGCGGAAGATGGGAAGTGACTCTGCAGTCGTGACCTCCGTGAGGAGTTTTGTTCCACCAAATCGGGGCCAGGGCGGAGAAGAGCCGTGACCTCGTAGATCGGCCACACGGGCCCTTAAGCGAGGGGGCAAGCAGACAGCCTGAAGAAGCAGAGCGAAGTGGACGGGTTGGGATGTAGGCCTTGACCATTGCCTGGAGGTAGCATGGAGCAGTACCTTTTACTGCCTTGTAGGCTAGCACCAAGGTCTTGAACTGGATGTGAGCAGCTACAGGTAGCCAGTGTAGAGACCAAAGGAGGGTAGATGTGTGGGAGTACTTGGGGCGGTTGAACACCAGGCGAGCTGCGGCTTTCTGAATGAGCTCCAGGGGCCTGATGGCAAATGAGCTTTAGGTGGTGCATCGACGTCCACTTGCGGCAATGCGTGTTTCCACTTGTGTGTTCGAGGGGGGAAAACGACAAGACCATTTGGGTGTAGTTTAGATGCTGCAAAACCAGTCCTAAAGAAAACAACCTCGACCCCCATCCTAGGCCCGAGGCACAAGCAACCTGTTTTAACTCAGTCTAACCAAGCAACCTGTTTTAACTCAGTCTAACCAAGCCAGAAGTAAGAAACGTGGGCAATTTAAGACGTTTTC
>CM051019.1:14599012-14609012 GCA_027704905.1 Muraenolepis orangiensis
TGATACAAATATGAACATTTTTTTAATTTTTGTGAATACAAAGTATTGTATTTCTGTCGTTCCGGCCAGGGTCCGTGCTACATCAACTTTGACCGGTTTCCGTGCGACCAGGTGAAGGCGGAGGAGGAGTTCTCTGGCTGGGACAAAGACTACTAACCCCATCTTCTAACCCTGTCCCCTGTCCCCCCCCCAAACCGTGAAACCCAGCCATGGTCGACCCTGTTCACTTTGTCGTCCTCTGGGATGTGATGTATTTCATACCGATTTCTCTCCGGCATCGCTCCGTTCTGTATGTGGACGTTGTGTGTATGTGTATAAAGTCAGATTGTTCTATTGAAAGAGATTACAATTGTATTATTTGTTCATCCTTAAGTCAATCGATCAATATGTGCACAGAAATGATAGGGGCGTGAAAGACCACTAACAACAACTGAAACTGAACAAAACTAATGTACCATTGAGGCAGTGGTTCATTGATTGATTGTGGAGTGTGTGTGGATGGTGGCCGGATGAAGCAGCCCCATCTGGCCTGAGTCAGACTGATTACTCCTTGGTAATCAAGGAATAAAGTAATCAAGGATAAACCGAAATACACCGATTTAAAACTCAAAACTCTACCAGGAGATAGGTTTGGCAAATAATGGTGAACAGAGCAGAGGGTCTCTGCTAGAGCTCCCTCCTGAGAGGGTGTGTGGTGTTGGCTGGTTTAGCCTGTTGGGGGCCTGGATTAACAAGGACCCACAGTGTCCAACCAGCCACAACCAACCACACATATAAATAAATAAAACCCTCACTTATGACACACAGAAAAAAAAGTCACATTCAATGATACAGTCGCTAGGTTTTATGAGCCGTTATATGACGTTGGTTGGCTTGCTTGCCCCCCCAAGCGCCTGTGTGGCCGTAATAGCTTGTTGTGCTTGTGACTCCCGGCCTACCGTCACAGTGGTTAACCTGTGTGAACCTCTGGTGTACACGGCTGCGTGTTCTCTTTCCCACCTCGGTGGTAAACCTCCCTCTGGTGTCCCCACATCACCCCTCAAAAGCAGCCGTGAAGAATGTGTCTGCTTGGAAGTATAAAAACAAGTGATCTTGTATTCCTTGCGATGCTTTCGTCTGTTTTTGAAAGAGCCGCTGGAGCAGCTGCTGCTGCTGCTGCTGCTCTCCCAGGCGATAGACTTTGGTGTTTGCGTTCATCGTATACCTGAGAGACGCGGTCGGGCTCCTCATATCTTCTCCTAGGCATCTCTTTGATGCAATATTTGAAGTACACAGTACAGCGAGAATAATTTAGCATCTAACCAGAGTGCAAATGTTGCAGTAAAGTGTATGGTAATATATAATTTACAGTTAACAGTTGCTAAAAGACAGTCTACTAGGTATAAAGTGGGATATGAGCATAATAATTATATATATATATACAGGTTAAGTAAGTATTTAACTGGTAGTGATCAGGGGTATGCAATTATGAAAACAGGACAAATATATCTAAATGTATATACACTTGTATATACAATGTATATACAAGTGAGCATATATAAATGTATATACAGTCGTACAGTCGTACCCACTACATGAAAAGTCTGCGGGACTTCTTTCTGCGAGTTAGTAGTTTATTTTCTGTGGCGTTAACGCCAGACTCGGACGGGCGAGGGCAACTGTCGGCCAACGTCAGTGGAAGCTCTTCTTTTGTTTCTTTGTCGGGTGTCTGTTGTGAATCTCTTTCTCGTTCGCGTCTCGTTGTTTTCACGTACCAGGGGGAAAACCACTTGCGTGAGAGGAGAAGACAGGCGTGCTGTCGGCGGCTTTCGTAGTATTATATTGTCAGGGGTGCGCAGACCCCCCCCCCCCGAGCCTGGAGCTCTGGAGCTCTGGATCACTCCCTGCTGGTGCAGCAGTCCTCACAAGTTAAGGGCGAGGCTGTGGAGCGCGTGCTCAGCATTGACTTCTAACGTATTTGAGTGGATCAAAAAATGTCAGCCGCCGCAACCACAAAAAGACGCTCCCAGACACGCTCCCTTTTGCTTGCACACTCCCGTAGAACTGATTCAAAACATGGTCTGTAATTAAGACAGAACTGCAACGGTAAATTTAAACAGGAACATTGTTGCTGTCTAGATTTGGTGTATCGCATCATTTATATTTAGCCCCGCCGCGCCCCTCTTGTCATAACTCCGGGCCCTCCCTAGGGAGCGCGCCCCCCAGTTTTGCCGCCACTGCCTTAACATACGCGATCAATGATCTACTATTAGGTATACTGTACAAATATTAAATAATAGTGATAATAATAATATTCTTTCTTTATTAGAAGCAGGGAAACAATATAATAATAAATCAACAATAACAATAAATAACCCCTTTTACAGGCCAGTGGCAGCTGGAGCTGCTCTATGGGAACAGTGTAGGCCTACAGCAGTAGGACTGTGACACACTCCTGCATCACCCTGAGGAAGGCTCTTTGGACCTTTGTATTGAAGGTGACAAGTGACATTTAAAAAACTAAAACATAGGCAGATCCAAGGCAGTGTCAGCATACAGTCTGCATACAGTGAGAACAGGCAGGTATGGGTAATCATGGGGATATTAGGATATAAGTCTGTCTCTTGTCGTTTCAGAAGGAAGTGCACGAGATAGAGTGTCATGGGATCTTTCCCATTTGAAAGGCAAACACCTTCCGACATCAGTAAATCTGAATAAATTAATGAATGAATAAATCATATTGGCAACACACACACAAGCCCTCCAGCTTCACATCCAGGGTGGGGTGGGTGTGTGGGTGTGGGTGGGTGAGGGCGGGTGGGTGAGGGTGAGGGCGGGTGGGTGAGGGCGGGTGAGGGCGGGTGGGTGAGGTGATGGTGTCACGTCAGTTGACTCTGGCGACATGGGAGGGACAGTAAAGGTCAGAGTAGTGTTTGTTCAGAGAGAGAGAGAGAGAGAGGAGAGAGAGAGAGAGAGAGAGAGAGAGAGAGAGAGAGAGAGAGAGAGAGAGAGAGAGAGAGAGAGAGAGTAGAGAGAGAGAGAGAGAGAGATAGGGATAGAGAGAGAGATAGGGAGAGTGTGAGAGGGAGATAGAGAGAATGTGAGAGAGAGATAGGGATAGGGAGAGTGAGAGATAGGGATAGAGAGAGAGATAGGGAGAGTGTGAGAGGGAGAGGGAGAACAGGGTGGTGACGGAGGGGAAAAAAATATGAATGATCTAAAATGCCGTCCCCCAACGCACGCACGCACGCACGCACGCGCACGCACGCACGCACGCACGCACGCACGCACGCACGCACGCACGCACACACACAAACCAGTAATGCTGTTGGCTAAGACGTTCATAAATAAAGCTACGGAATGATTATTTTGTGATCACAACCGATCATTTGAATGACCTGGAAGGGGCAGTTATCAACATCGCAAATCACAAATCAAAACTGGTACTGGTCAAACTGGTACACATCAAACTGGTACACATCAAACTGGTACTGGTCAAACTGGTACTGGTCAAACTGGTACACATCAAACTGGTACACATCAAACTGGTACTGGTCAAACTGGTACACATCAAACTGGTACTGGTCAAACTGGTACACATCAAACTGGTACTGGTCAAACTGGTACTGGTCAAACTGGTACACATCAAACTGGTACTGGTCAAACTGGTACACATCAAACTGGTACACATCAAACTGGTACTGGTCAACTGGTACACATCAAACTGGTACTGGTCAAACTGGTATGGTATGTTAATTGGTCAAACTGGTACTGGTCAAACTGGTATGGTATGGTAATTGGTCAAACTGGTACTGGTCAAACTGGTATGTTAATTGTTCAAACTGGTACTGGTCAAACTGGTATGGTATGGTAATTGGTCAAACTGGTACTGGTCAAACTGGTATGTTAATTGGTCAAAATGGTACTGGTCAAACTGGTATGTTAATTAGTCAAACTGGTACTGGTCAAACTGGTATGTTAATTGGTCAAACTGGTATTGGTCAAACTGGTATGTTAATTGGTCAAACTGGTATTGGTCAAACTGGTATGTTATGTCAAACTGGTACTGGTCAAACTGGTATGGTCTGGTAATTGGTCAAACTGTTACTGGTCACCTTTTTAATGAGCAGTTGAATCAAAATGGAGGACAAACTGTGGTCCTGTAATTGGAGCGGAGGGAGGGCGGCGATGGGGACATGAGGGTGGGAGCATGTGTGTGTGTGTGTGTGTGTGTGTGTGTGTGTGTGGGTGTGTGTGTGGGTGTGTGGGTGTGTGTGTGGTGTGTGGGTGTGGGTGTGTGTGTGTGTGTGGGTGTGTGTGTGTGTGAGTCATCATTCTCTCTCTCTATCTCAAATTCTGAGGGAAAATCAGTGTGTGGAAGTCCCTGATATCGCGGGTGGAGGGAGGGGAGCTGCTTCTGAACAGTTAAGACAGACCGTCCTATATTGATGCCTGTCCTTGCATTACATTGGGGTTTTTTTCATATGGCACAAATCCTCCAAGAAATAATGGGTATAAAGAATGGAGAGGATACCATTAGAATAATGAGGTCAGGATTCGCAAACAGCAAAGCATTTTGCTGTTGAATACAATGTCGACCTTCACACTGAATCTGCAAAGAAAGCCTCTCTTTGCACACACACACACACACACACACACACACACACACACACACACACACACAGTCGCACACATACACACACACACACACACACACACACACAGTCGCACACACACACACAGTCGCACACATACCACACACCCACCCACACACACAGTCGCACACACAGTCCCCCCCCCACCCCCACCCCCCCCACACACACACACACACACACACACACACACACACACACACACACACACACACACACACACACACGATTACCGATAGTGCTGCAGGTTTAAAGAGACACACTCCACACTCCATATCCAGAATTGTATCTCCTGCTGTGTGTGTGTGTGTGTGTGTGTGTGAGGCTGTGGCTGTTACTATCACCAGCGTGGTGATCAGTAAGTAATGATCTCAGCAATTCATCAGTCATCAATCCCCCCCCCCCCCCGCCTGTTCACCTCCATCTGTCTTTGGGACTCAAAAACATTCAATGCAGTCCGAGTCACGAGTCACGAGTCCACGTCACGTTTACCACACTAATTGGAATGGGCTGTTCTGTTTCTTCAGTTCTAGAACAATCTTCCATCAATCCCTCCCAGGGTGTAGAGCGGTGGTTCACAAACTGAGCGGGTGCCAGAGGTATATTAAAGATAGATTTAGCAAGACTCAATTTAATTGATGAGATATCATAAAGGTGACTTGTTCCTGTTTTAGATTTGCCGTTGCAGTTCTGTAATTAATTACAGACCACGTTTAGAATCAGTTCTACAGGAGTGTGCAAGCAAAGGACGTGTCTGATACCGTTTTCACACTGCATCCGGTATGGACTATTAGTTATTAGTTAATACGGGAGTCCATACCGGATTAGTTAATGCGGGAGTCCATACCGGATTAGTTAGTGCGGGAGTCCATACCGTATTAGTTAATACGGGAGTCCATACCGTATTAGTTAATACGGGAGTCCATACCGTATTAGTTAATACGGGAGTCCATACCGTATTAGTTAGTGCGCATCAAATACACTTTATGTTCACACTCTCTTCTCATTTGTGATTCGCTGCGCACTCGATACCAGGTTTTCTGTTCACACACGATAGAGAAGCGAATGCGCATTAAATGAGCAGACTGGTAAGTTTTGTGTGAAGTGAAAGTAATGCGCATTAAAGATTCTGTTCACACACACACAGGAAGCCAAACCCTTAGTAGTTTGATTGCTTTACACCCAAACTAGTTACTTCAGGATCAAAACCACCTCCCCCAACGTGGATTAGGTTATGCGCACTAGTTGGGTAGCGAATGTGCATTACTTGCCAGTGTGAAAGCAAAAGCAAAGCAAAACTAGTTTTGCAGCGCCACGAATACCGTATTTAAGCCCAGTGTGAAAACGGTATTAGTTTTAAATTAAATAAAGGCTGTTGTTGTTTTTCTTCTTCGTCATCATCAGCTTGCATTTTTTCTCTTCAGCATCAGAGATAAAGAGAGAGAGGACAGGAGTAGAGGCTGAGAGAGAGAGGACAGGAGTAGAGGCTGAGAGAGAGGGAGTAGAGGCTGAGAGAGAGAGGACAGGAGTAGAGGCTGAGAGAGAGGGGGTAGAGGCTGAGAGAGAGAGGACAGGAGTAGAGGCTGAGAGAGAGAGGACAGGAGTAGAGGTTGAGAGAGAGGGAGTAGAGGCTGAGAGAGAGAGGACAGGAGTAGAGGCTGAGAGAGAGAGGACAGGAGTAGAGGCTGAGAGAGAGAGGACAGGAGTAGAGGTTGAGAGAGAGGGAGTAGAGGCTGGGAGAGAGAGAGGACAGGAGTAGAGGCTGGGGAGAGAGGACAGGAGTAGAGGCTGAGAGAGAGGACAGGAGTAGAGGTTGAGAGAGAGGGAGTAGAGGCTGAGAGAGAGAGGACAGGAGTAGAGGCTGAGAGAGAGAGGACAGGAGTAGAGGCTGAGAGAGAGGACAGGAGTAGAGGCTGAGAGAGAGAGGACAGGAGTAGAGGCTGAGAGAGAGGACAGGAGTAGAGGCTGGGAGAGAGGGGACAGGAGTAGAGGCTGAGAGAGAGAGGACAGGAGTAGAGGCTGAGAGAGAGGACAGGAGTAGAGGCTGAGAGTGAGAGGACAGGAGTAGAGGCTGAGAGAGAGAGGACAGGAGTAGAGGCTGGGAGAGAGGGGACAGGAGTAGAGGCTGAGAGAGAAAGGACAGGAGTAGAGGCTGAGAGAGAAAGGACAGGAGTAGAGGCTGAGAGAGATGGGACAGGAGTAGAGGCTGAGAGAGACAGGACAGCAGTAGAGGCTGAGAGAGAGGTCAGGAGTAGAGGCTGAGAGCGAGAGGACATGAGTAGAGGCTGAGAGAGATGGGACAGGAGTAGAGGCTGAGAGAGAGAGGACAGGAGTAGAGGCTGAGAGAGAGAGGACAGGAGTAGAGGCTGAGAGAGACAGGACAGCAGTAGAGGCTGAGAGCGAGAGGACAGGAGTAGAGGCTGAGAGCGAGAGGACAGGAGTAGAGGCTGAGAGAGAGGGGACAGGAGTAGAGGCTGAGAGAGAGAGGACAGGAGTAGAGGCTGAGAGAGAAAGGACAGGAGTAGAGGCTGAGAGAGAGGGGACAGGAGTAGAGGCTGAGAGAGAAAGGACAGGAGTAGAGGTTGAGAGAGAGGGGACAGGAGTAGAGGCTGAGAGAGAGAGGACAGGAGTAGAGGCTGAGAGAGAGGGGACAGGAGTAGAGGCTGAGAGAGAGAGGACAGGAGTAGAGGCTGAGAGAGAGGGGACAGGAGTAGAGGCTGAGAGAGAGGGGACAAGAGTAGAGGCTGAGAGAGAGGACAGGAGTAGAGGCTGAGAGAGAGGGGACAGGAGTAGAGGCTGAGAGAGAGAGGACAGGAGTAGAGGCTGAGAGAGAGGGGACAGGAGTAGAGGCTGAGAGAGAGGGGACAGGAGTAGAGGCTGAGAGAGAGAAAGAGAGAGGGTTCATACGCCACATCACTCTCCATCGAGTCATGCAGTAAGCTGTTCTCGCTGAGCACAGCCTCGTCAGTCAGCTGTCATCTTCCAGACGGACGGCTCAATCACTTTCCCAACAAATGTTGGCTTTTTTTGGCTGTGGTTGTTGTTGATGTTGTTGTTGTTGTGGCAAACAGTTTTGCATCAGCTGCTTTGGTGATTGTTAGTCAGACAAAGCTACAAAATAAAGGTTCAAATCCCATTCAAACGCCATTTGGCGAGGTGAAGAGAGAGTTGGAGAGCCGGAGAGTTGAACAGTTCTTGTTGTCTGTGTTGAGTAATGAGTGACTCAGAGCCGTGGGTCTGTGATGAGGCAGCGTAGTTCACAGGCCTCTGTGACCACCGCAGCTGTTCTCTCTGCCCTCGCCCCCATGGCGCCGTGTTCTCAGCCAGACATTTCAGTTCTATAGACGGGGGAAGAAGAGGGGTCCGAGTCCTCTGCCAACATTTAGTTGGCCGTGGGCCGGAAGTTAAGTCAAGTCAAGTCAAGTCAACTTTATTAGTCTAGCCCTTAATCACAGTTACAGTCTCAAAGGGCTTCCCAGGCCACATGTTTACAACACCCCCCAAACCCCCCAGCCCCAGCCCCACCCCCAAACCGCCCAGCCCCCCCCCCCCCCCCCCTTAGCCCCACCCCCAAACCCCCCAGCCCCCCTCAGGGCAAGAGAACACTCCCTCAATGATGGAGGGAGAAACCTAGAGAAGGAACGCAGAGCGGGAGTGACATGGGTGCCATAAGTGACTTATAGTACAGTACAAACAATAATAATATACATATAATATACACAATATACAAATATTAAAAGGAGAATATAATTAGTGTGTGATGCTGGCCGGTATCCTTCAGGTGGGGATCACAGCAGCACACTGGAGAACAGAAGCTGCGGTATGGTTAGATGGGGAAGGGTGGACATGGACCATGTGGAGAACCTGTAGTCTAGTACCTATCAGTCTGATGGTTAGATGGGGTAGGGTGGACATGGAACATGTGGAGAACCTCTGGTCTAGTACCTACCGGCAGCAGGGGTAGGCTAGTGCTGGCTAACGGGTCGATATAGCTGTAATGAGAGCTGAGGGGCACTCCTAGGCGCCAAACGACAATGTAAAAAGGTAGGTTTTAAGTTTAGATTGAAATATTTCAACAGTCTGCTTCCCTGATTACAGGTGGCAGACTGTTCCACAAATAGGGCACACAGTAGGAGAACGCTCTATTCCCTGCTGATTTCTTTATGACTTTTGGGATTGATAGAAGGCCGGCTCCTGAAGACTGGAGGGGCCGAGAAGGACAATTAGGGAACAATGAGGTCCTTCAGGTATGAGGTGCTAATCCGTGTAGGATTTTATTTTATTTAAGTAAGTAGTAGCACCTTGAAATCTGACCTTGCATTAACTGGTCCTAGTCAAAAGTCTAGCAGCAGCTTTCTGCACAAGATGGAGGCTTCTCGTAGCAGAGTTCGGTAACCCAGAGAACAGTGCATTACAGTAATCGAGTCTAGACGATATAAACGTGTGGATGAGTGTCTCTGCATCCGCGGCAGACAGCATTGATCACATTCTAGCAATGTTTCTAAGATGGAAGTGTGCGGCTGTCTCTATAAACTTTGAAATATTTGAAACGCATTTAACGCACATACCCTAAAAACAAGTATTGTAACGTGATCCTTGACACAGCATAACACACACTCTAATTCTGAAGAGTTTATATTAAACACACACACAACACACACGGCACACATTTGTCCATACAAAATACTTTATTCTAAATATTTTTTGAAAAGTGAGTTGAGCTTCGACCAAACAACTTATTGACGACTGAATGAGAAACAGCTACAGTCCTGTGGAGTGAAACCACACGTCCGCAAGCAAACGCAGAGAAAATAAAGAAAAGTCTCACTTACCAAACATCAGGTAAGTGTGACAAACAACATGCAAACAAATGTTCATTTATTGTTATTTTAACTCTTTTGTGACACCACAAAACTCAAGACTCTGACATGTACAGAAAAGACCGGACGGACAGGAGTTGGGCTATTTCATTTCTCATCCACATATCTACCTTACCGTTGACATGGACATGGATGAACATGGGCAGCCATGCCTCAAAGAGTGAGATTCTAAAAACTCTCAACTGTCGTTGATTTTAGCTTCTAGTCATCTGCCAGAATAAAGTCAGTGATCTTAGATCTTAGATCTTAAAGATAAAAACGTGAACGTCTTCGTATCCACTCATCACAAGTGTAATTGTGAATTCAACATGCTAACTAACATTCAGGTCAAGCCTCATTCATGCGCTTGGCAATTTGAAAGAAGGGTCCCACCCATTACATTCACGATGCGTTGGAGATGGGCCTCTGATGGGTTAGGGTTAGGGTTGAGGGTTAGGGTTAGGGTTAAGGTAAGGGTAAGGGTTAGATCACACTCAAGTGTCTGTTTGA
>CM051019.1:14611512-14619012 GCA_027704905.1 Muraenolepis orangiensis
TTGAAGCGCCGTATGCGTAGGGCCTGTGAACACATGGACATACTGATCCTCCTCTGGTCTGGATGGCACCCAGCAAACTGACTTTGATCCCTGGCAAATACTTCATAACTGTCACTCACACATGTCAGACTCATACACAGCTATACTCTGTTGTCTTAATAATAAACATATATATATATACTGTATATATATATATTACTCTCTTATCAATAGATTTGAAGGAAGGTCAATAGAGAATGTTCAATATGATCAATAGTCATCTTTTTAACCCGCCTTCATTAGGTCATGTTTTTTTTCAATCAGGATTCAATACACACCAGGCATGGCTATTGTTCAACTGGCCAAAATATTAAATTGCCATAGACTTGTTGTTGACTAAGGCACATTGGGATCCGTCCCCGGGTGAACAGCTGGACACGGGTCGAAGGATCAGTGAGGGCACTCTGCTAACCATTGATGTTAGAAGTCAGCAGTGCTAACCTCAATAAAATAATAATAATAATAATAATAATAATAATCCTAATAATAATAGAAAACAAAACAAAATACATTCCTCTGTGTGCCATGGCTGCAGCACAGTGTTCTTGGGGTGAATGTGTGGGGATGATGGGCGACTAATCTGATGCAGATGTTAAGTTGAGTTACAGAAGACAAACGAGTAGATGCTAACTAAACGTCTCCGGCCCTCAGCACAGCCGTAGTTCAGGCTCTCCATATGAATGTGTGTGTGTGCGTGTGTGTGTGCAAGTGCATGAGGTAAATGTACTTAGTGTGGTGATCGACCTGGTGAAGTCTCTTTTAAGGATTCAGTCGATATCTCTGCCCGTCCATCCACCTAATGAACGCACATGCTCCCCCATCAATCAGCAAGAGTGTTTGTGCACCGTGTGTGTGCGTGTATGTGTGTGTGTGTGTGCGTGTGTGTGTGTACGTAGACACATGTGTTATCGGTGTGTTCATCTCAGACGGCTGCCATCCTGTCTTCGCTTGTCCCGCCTCCGGAACCTCCCCCCTGCCTCTGGACCCCCTGCCTCCGGACCTCCCCCCGCACCGCCTCAGGACCCCCACATCCGGAACCTCCCGCCTCAGGACCTCCCACATCCGGACCTCCCGCCTCAGGACCTCCCACATCCGGACCTCCCGCCTCAGGACCTCCCACATCCGGAACCTCCCGCCTCAGGACCTCCCACATCCCGACCTCCCGCCTCAGGACCTCCCACATCCGGAGCTCCCGCCTCAGGACCTCCCACATCCGGACCTCCCGCCTCAGGACCTCCCACATCCAGACCTCCTGCCTCAGGACCGCCGCCTCAGGACCCCCCCCCCCCCCCCCCTGCTACTTGAAGTTCTCGATGACGGCGACCTCCCGGCGGTCGGCGTAGTCGGGGCTGAGGCCGTTGAGGTACAGGCTGCCGTTCCTGCTCAGAGGGCCCGGGGCGGGCGTGAGGGACAGCGTCAGGTTAGGGTACAGTTCCCGCTCGTCGCCGAAGTTAACGGAGAGCGTGCGCTTCCCCGGCGTCAGCTCCTGGTTGGCGGCGTTGATGCCCAGCTCCGACGACAGCTTGCGCTTGATGGACGCCGCCCGCTGGAACTTGTCGTAGATGTCCACGCTCAGGCGCCGCCGCGTCTCCTTGAACTCCGCCGAGACGTTGGCCGTCCACTCGGCCGCGTGCGCCCGGAACTCCCCCACCTGGCGAGACAGCGGCGGTCGTTTAGCAGACGTCACGCGCAAATCCGAATCAGAAGCCTCAATTGTCCTCGTACATCAAGTACAACAAAAGCGTCTAGCAATCCTCAAGACACTCCTACAAACATTAAAAATATATAAATGATGTAAATGAAAACTAAACTAAACTAAATAAACTGGTAGGAAAATTGCCATAAACATATTGTATATATAATTGCATATATACTGTACATATTGCGCTATAAACTGTAGTGCAGCAGTTCCATACAAAAAGGTTCAGGGTGTGTGATAGGGTAACTAGGTAATGTAGTATTGATACAATACGGTATTGTAGTTACACAGAACCAGAGCCATAGAGATACTCTGCACAGAACTATTGTCTTGTCATTTAGGGGAATTGGATGCAGGTTGCTGTGGTTACAGGTTGCCGTGGTTACAGGTTGCCTTGGTTACGTGTTGCCACGGTCACCGGTTGCTGTGGTTGCAGGTTGCCGCGGTTACAGGTTGCCGTGGTTACATGTCGCCGGGGTTACAGGTCGCCGTGGTTACACGTCGCCGTGGTTACAGGTTGCCGGTCGCGCTGTGGTTACAGGTCGCCGTGGTTACATGTCACCGTGGTTACAGGTTGCTGTGGTTACAGGTCGCCGTGGTTACATGTTGCCGTGGTTACAGGTTGCTGTGGTTACAGGCTGCTGTGGGGGACTGTGAAATATTACGTATGACTCCATGATTCAAATCGTGTTCCCTCTAGATCTCCGGCTCAACCTATGAACTAGTATATATCAATATATCAAAATACTAGCTTCCCTAAGCTCGTCTCTCTCTCGTGCATGCGTGGGTGGGTGGTGGTTTTTCGCTGCACTTGAGTCTACTCTGTGGTTTTGCTCACCCGCCTCAGTGTAACTAAGGAGCGTGACGAGCCCAGCAAGGTGTCCTATTAACCACCGGCAGCTTCTGTAAACACACTGGAAAACCTCATCCATCATTTATTCTCCTCCTCGTAGCGTGGGGGAGGGGCGAACCATAGCATGGTCTATCGATTATCCCTCCATCCCTCCCTCCCCAGTGTCAACCCTGGTAGGATGGTAGAAACGCACCAATCACGTCGTGCCGTCTGAGATGGTGCAGCATCGGGGGATGGAGGGTTTAAGTTATAGCAGCACTTAATAATAACAACTGAAACGCTGTCTCAGCATCTTGCAGAAAAATATGATATATATATATATCTGTAGATGGAGCTTTATTACTATATATACAGTATATATATATATATATATATATATATATATACAGTATATATATATATATATATATACTGTATAAATATATATATATAAACTGTATCAATATACAGTGGTGTAGTAAAGCCCCAGCTGCAGAACACGATATGTATGCTATACAGTATATATATAAGGTATAGTGTGGCTGAGGCTGCTGCTGACTACTGGTGTTTTGCACTGTTTGCCTTTTGCTCATCAGCATACATAATGCACCAGGTTGAGTGTAAAGTGACTATGGGGGGAGGGGGCGGGCGGGGGGGGGGGAGGGGAGGGGAGCGGGGGAGGGGGCGGGGGGGAGGGGGAACCATGCCTGCATTGAAGCGAGCGAAGGCTGCGGAATTGAGAAAGTAGGACAGAGCGGCTGCAATGTGTGTGAGTGTGAATACACCAGGCTGACGTACAGAAGGTGGGAGTATTGTGAACCTCTGTGTGTGTGTGTGTGTGTGTGTGTGTGTGTGTGTGTGTGTGTGTGTGTGTGTGTGTGTGTGTGTGTGTGTGTGTGTGTGTGTCTCTGCTTTACTCAAGCAATGTATGTTTGGGCCAAGCAGAAGATAAGTAGTGTTTTAATGAGCTCGGTGAAGTGGCACCAACACATAATGTGATGTGTTTAAAAGGCTTTGGCTTGAATCGGGAAATGAGAAAGATAGAAAGGGGGGGGGGGGGGGGGGAGGGGGATTTCATCCACAGAACAGGTTGTTGTTGGCTGAAATGAAGGATGGTTCTTCCTACAAAAGAGCCTTGATTCCCTCCTATGAGTCTCATTATTGCTCTTGAATGGCATCCTCTCTCTCATTCCACCTGTGGAATGACACCATCTTACTCCACCTGTAGCGTAATGACACTCTCTTACTCCACCTGGTGTTTAATGACACTCTCTTACTCCACCTGGTGTTTAATGACACTCTCTTACTCCACCTGTAGTGTAATGACACTCTCTTACTCCACCTGTAGTGTAATGACACTCTCTTACTCCACCTGTAGTGTAATGACACTCCCTCACTCCACCTGGTGTTTAATGACACCCTCTTACTCCACCTGTAGTGTAATGACACTCTCTTACTCCACCTGTAGTAAATGTACACTCTCTGGTGAAATGACACCCTCTCACTCCACCTGTGGTGAAATGACACCCTCTCACTCTCTCTCACATCTGCAGTGCGATGACACTGAGCAGCGACAGCACAGTACCTCCTCCTTGGTCTTCTTGGAGATGACTCTGAACCAGTCTCCGATCATGCTGAGCACGGCGGCGAAGTAGGCCAGACCCACCAGGATCCAGAACCACACCACTGGCTTGTAGTAGTCCAGAAACTCTGGGCTCTCCAGTCCAACTGCAGCAGAAAACAGCAGGGGAGTCTGTGTGTGAGTTATACAACAGTGTGGTGTGCGCCTTCTGTAATCCCAGTGAATGTAAAGGCCATGCATTATTCATTACCCCGGGGGAAAAGCCACGACTCGAAAGAGAATGATGATACAAAGTATGACAAAGAGGATTAGAGCGAATAAGCAGACGGGTGGGAATAGACAAGTGGAGAATGTGCTAGAGAGAGAGAGAGAGAGAGAGAGAGAGGAGAGAGAGAGAGAGAGAGAGAGAGAGAGAGAGAGAGAGAGAGAGAGAGAGAGAGGAGAGAGAGAGAGAGAGACACTGGGTGAGTACAGAGCGAGAGGTAAATAAAGCAGGCGGTCCAATTAAAGTTTGCTTTGCTTTTCTTTTGAATTGCTTTCATTGGAGGCAAGAAGCGGAACGAATCAGCGCTACACTTTCAACGCAGACTTAACCTGAAAGCCATGAAACTGCAGTGACGCGCGAGGACGCACCTTTCTCTCCGGCCACGAAGTCTCCAAAGCCGATGGTGGTGAGGGTGATGACCACGAAGTAGATGGACTCCAGCGCGCTCCAGCCCTCGATGTGCTTGAAGATGACGGCCGGCAGCGCCACGAAGATCACACAGCCGAACAGGATGAAGAGCACCGTGGAGATGACCCGGATCTTCGTCTGGCTGACCTTCCACTTCTGTCAGGCAATGGAGGGGAGAGGGGAGAGGGGGGGGGGAGGGGTGGTGATGGAATTGATGGATGATTGTTGGAAAATAATTATGATGATTAATTATGTTTATTTTTTATTTCTGGCTGAACTTGGATGGTATGATCACGGTCGCTCACAGAGGGGAGGGGGGAGGGGTTATCGCAAGCAGTGCAATAATCATCTTCAACTTCTTCGTCATCCTCATCATCGTCACTGTCACCGTCCTAGTCATCGTCATCATCACTGTCGTTATCATCTTCATCATCATTGTCTTAGTCATCATCATCCAAGTCAAGTCAAGTTTATTGTCACTTCACAGTTTACACAAGTATAAAGCAGTGGTGTGAAAATCCTCATCCTCCTCATCATCATCCTCACTGTCATCATCATCATCCTCTTCATCATCCTCACTGTCATCATCCTCATCATCATCCTCATCGTCATGGTCACTCCATCCCAATAGGGCTGCTCAGTGTGGTTTGTTGTTTCTTCATTTCAATGAACAGATCAGATCAAATCAGCTGCCTGTAAATTCCACCTAGGTACAAGCAGCCTGTGTGTGTGTGCGTGTGCGTGTGCGTGCGTGCGTGCGTGCGTGCGTGCGTGCGTGCGTGCGTGCGTGCGTGGTGGTGCGTGCGTGCGTGGTGCGTGGTGCGTGCGTGGTGCGTGGTGCGTGCGTGGTGCGTGCGTGCGTGGTGCGTGCGTGCGTGCGTGCGTGCGTGCGTGTGTGTGTGTGTTCGTGAAGCTGTCTCAATTAAATGTCTGGTAGTGTCTGAAGCATTAACCAACCAGGCTGACTCAGGAGTCAAGACTCCCTCCTCCCCCTCCATGAAAACAGCCTATAGTGCATCTTCAGACGAGGGCCCGGCTTGGCTTTGGTGCAACAATACGAGAGAACCCTTCATATTTTGCGTGTGTATACGATAAACATTTGATTCCATTTGAGTCGAGTTCTGTACTGAACGTTCTCCTTTTGACCATTGTCGTAGAGTCCCACGAAAGGTTTCTTTTGAACTGGAAAATGAACTGTGTGCCCTGCAGAATAGATGGTCGAAGGTTGGGTCGGAGTCTAGACGCTCTCTCGGGCTCCGGTGGAGTCTTCGAGCCAACAGAACATAAGTTCAGCTGTTCCGCTATGTCTCGATCGGCGTGTACGCCGGGACATGTTGTCCGTCCCCGCCTCTCTTAGCGGTCCTAACCTCACCACCCGGAGATATAACCTCACCACCCGGAGATATAACTTTGACTTTGCTGGACTTTCTGGACTCATTACAGCTACTGCACTGTATTCATGATGCTGCTGCACTACTGGCACTTTAAATGCTTTTGAAAGATGTTTGTATATATCATTTATATTTTTATGGTGTTGTTTTTGAGATGTATACTGCGGGAGGGAATGGGGACTAAGCGTTCCTATGTACTTTTACAAATGGCCAATAAAAACCTTCTATCTTCTCTCTTCTATCTAATATGCAGGTAGGGGGGAGGGGGGAAGGAAGTGAAACGCTGCAGCGCCATCAATATATTTCACGCTTGCGCGGTATCTTTGCTAACAGGCAGCCGACCTCTCTGCCTCCCCCACCCCCCCCCCGCCGCCGGGGGGGGTCGGGAGCAAATGATGAATCGGAGAGAAAAACGCAGCTAGAGAAGGCTTTAATTAGGTTCAGATGGATGGTATTGTCAACAGGAATTAATACTAGAAAACCCACGGCGGCAAAAGGAAGAAGTCAACTGTGGATCATTTTTGCGATTTGACCCCCCGCCGCTTTTAATTTGTAAAGACAGACTTGAGACTTGTCTTCTTGTCCTCGCGTGCGAGAGCTCCACGTATTGACCTGTGTGCTTTTGCTTTGCGGCTGTTCCATCGGTTGCTTTGGAATCCCAAGGGAGTCCTTTGTTGAAGTGGATGTAGATGAATCAATTCACAAATGGGTGAACTGTCACAGTCTTTTGCGTACGGATGGTGCACATGTCAAAGCTAACCTCCGCTCACCGCTGATGAGACCCAGCGTGTCTCATCAGCGGTGTGTGTGTGAATGGGTGTGTGCGCTGATGGGTGTGTGTCCATCGGTATGTGTCCATCGGTGTGTGTCCATCAGTGTGTGCGCTGATGGGTGTGTGCCCATCGGTGTGTGTCCATCAGTGTGTGCGCTGATGGGTGTGTGCCCATCGGCTATTGTTCTGTGCTATCAACAGGGGGTGTCCACACACAGCAGTGTGAATCACAGGGTTCTAAATCAGCAAGGCATTAGTAGATGAGTTAAGGTCAGTACGTTTAAGGTTGTTCATCGACGATTAAGTTTGTTATTGTACAACAAAGTACTCGCTCGGATAGATGACCGGACGATGGCAGTCGAGGAAAACACAGTAGCTTAGCACGTCACTGTGTGGAAGGAACAAAAAGCCTTTGAGTGACAATTAACAGTAAAGATAATGTTGTTGTGATGTCGTTTCACAGGACAATTCCGATTTGCTGCTCTCATCTTCCCATCCATGCTCCCCCCCCC
>CM051019.1:14626512-14629012 GCA_027704905.1 Muraenolepis orangiensis
AGAGAGAGAGAGAGAGAGAGAGAGAGAGAGAGAGAGAGAGAGAGTAGAAAGAAGAAGATTTTTTAAATATACATCGTTCCTCAGCATCTGCAAGTCAGGGTGTGAGTAATGTGAGAGGTTGTGAGAGGTAGTGAGAGGTAGTGGTAGTTAGTAAGAGGTAGTGGGAGGTTGTGAGGTAGGTAGGTAGTGGTAGGTAGTAAGGTAGTGGTAGTAGTAGAGGTAGTGGGTAGTGGTAGGTAGTAAGAGGTAGTGGGAGTTAGTAAGAGGTAGTGGGAGTTAGTAAGGGGGCTTTCTCACTAGCCATTCGGGGTCGAATCCGAGCACGATCGCACCAAAATAAGTGTGCCTGGGAGCGAACCAAGACTGTAGTGTGTACACAGACCAGAGGGGGGAGAGGGAGGGGGGGGGGGGGGGTTCGCTCCCGAGGACGGAGCGAGGACGGAGCGGAGCACCCGTTCCTAATGAGAAGACGCCCTAAGAGGTAGTGGTAGGTAGTAAGAGGTAGTGGGAGTTAGTAAGAGGTAGTGGGAGTTAGTAAGAGGTAGTGGGAGTTAGTAAGAGGTAGTAAGAGGTAGTGGGAGCTAGTAAGAGGTAGTGGAAGTTAGTAAGAGGTAGTCGGAGTTAGAGTAGTAAGAGGTAGTCGGAGTAGTAGAGATAGTGTAAGGTTATGAGAAGTGGTGTGAGCTCCCATGAAAGCAGTTCAATCATACATACAATGGTAAATGGACTGCATTTATATAGCGCTTTTCTAACCGGTGCGGCACATGTCATGCCTCACATTCACCCATTCATACACACATTCATACACCGACGGCGGAGTCAGCCAGCAAGGAGACAGCCAGCAAGGAGACAGCCAGCACGTCAGGAGCAGTTAGGGTTAGGGTGTCTTGCTCAAGGACACCTCGACAGGTTTTGCTAGGAGGAGGCGGCGGGGATCGAACCAGCAACCTTCCGGTTGTGAGGCGACCGATCTGTGGGGGTTTGTTAATACAGTACCAACAACCACTATTGTTATCACACACAATGCACTTTTATATGTCTATATATAGTATATGTCAACGAGATAAATAGGCTGACAGAAACATACTTTTCCAAGAGAACCACGCTCCAAATTGTCTGGTGAACGGCAGTATGGATGCACTTCACCAAAGTAATTGAATGGTACTGTTGAAATGACATTACATTACATTACATACATTACATTAGTCATTTAGCAGATGCTTTCATCCAAAGCGACTTACAATAGTGTGTTTCAACAAAGGAAGGTAAGAGAGATGACAATTTCATGACAAACATTCATTTCACTCAATGTTTCATACGAGACCAAAAATAATGCTCTCTCCCCTTAAGAGTCTCTGTATTTCAGCCTACTGAAACGATGCTGCAATATTATATATATATATAATATATTATATTATATCGCAGACTTCTCAGGCCGTTTCTGGTTGCTGCAATCATTTTGATCCTTGCATGTAGTGGGCTCTAGTAGTGAGTGTGTGAGTTGGATCACATAATGAGCAGTGTAGTCTGTGTATCTCTCTCTCTCTCTCTCTCTCTCTCTCTCTCTCTCTCTCTCTCTCTCTCTCTCTCTCTCTCTCTCTCTCTCTCTCTCTCTCTCTCTCTCTCTCTCTCTCATGGAGAGTGCACTCCTTAGACTCTTGTTTATTCCTTGTTTTATCTCCGCCGCTAACGTTAGTTCCTTCGGAGACTCAGACGTTGTTGGTTGCTCCTGCTGCAAGTGTCTTCATGTTACACACCTGTGTGCATGCAGGTGACTGACCCAACCAATCAGAGAAGAGATGTCCTGATTGGTCAGAAATGGTCTCAGCCAGAGGCAAGCACAGTCGAACCACAACAGATATTCTCCCGGGGCATTTCACTCACTAATAGCTGCCGGGTAACTATCGCATTTCTAAACAAATGATGCTGAAATGATATCTCTTTAATCTTTGACCGTCAATATGTTAGTCTAGGAAGCATTCCGTACATCTGGAATTTGTTAAGGAACAGCCAGGAACTGAGGGAGGACTTTGCATTTTGCCTCTTGATGAGAAGCCTTTTAAACACACGATGAGATGGAAGCAACAGGGGCGAGGGAGGACAGAATGTGATTGGTTCTTACCGATGGTGGTGATGACGGTGCCGGCAAAGAAAAAGGAGGAGCTTAGGTCCCATAGGCTGGTCTGATTGGAGGAATGTCCTGATGGGTTGACCCCCGCCCGTATCGCAGAGACCACTTGCTGGAAGTGAATGGAACAAAAACAAAACCCGTTATGGTTTGCTCACTGTGGAGTGTGTGTGTGTGTGTGTGTGTGTGTGTGTGTGTGTGTGTGTGTGTGTGTGTGTGTGTGTTTGGTGGCAGGATTAAGCAGCTGGGCGGATGAGGCTGCACACCTGTGGGCCCTGATGTGTGCAGCCTGGTTTAAGCAGTGAGGCTGCCTAAACCATCATCAACCACACACGCTCCACATTCACTTAACACACACACACACACACACAC
>CM051019.1:14634012-14654012 GCA_027704905.1 Muraenolepis orangiensis
GCCTTCCCCTTTCTTGTCTTAAAGTCATGTTCACTGGATGCAATATATGACCCAAGGTATTTGAAGTCTTCAACAAACTTCAATGGCTTGGAGACCAGTCTCTGCAGCTACTAGTCAATGTGTTGGCCTGATCTTGTGCTAATAGTAATATTGTTTTCCAGAAAACAAATATCATCTACAAACTCGAGATCCAATAGTTTGCACTCAGATTGTCTTCTTCAGGGTGTATCACCGCCTGGTACGGGAACTGCACCGCACTCGAGCGCAGAGCGTTTCAAAGGGTGGTGCGGACGGCCCAGTATATCGTTGGAGGTGAGCTCCCCTCCCTCCTGGATATATACAACCAGCGGTGCGTGGCCAAGGCCAAACGCATCATAAAAGACATTGCCCACCAGCCACCAACTGTACTGCACTGTTACCGTCAGGCAGGCGACACCGCAGTATCAAGTGCCGTACAAATAGACTCAGAGATAGCTTCCACAGTCAGGCCATCAGGCTGCTGAACAAGGGCGTATAGCATATAACAATGTATATTTTATTACATTGATTTATATATACATATTGCTCTTTTTCTTTGCTGATATATTGCATTTTATAAATCGCATTTTTTTTAAATATATTTAACTTTATACAGTTTTGTACTTTTTTTACTTCTTTAATTCTATTCTGTTCTAACTGTTGTCTGTCGTTGGGTATTGCACATACGATTTTCACTCACTGCTTCATACTTGAAGTGACAATAAACTTGACTTGACTTGATTGTCTTGGCAAGTATGAACCCTGTATCTCTTTTATTGGCATAGTTTATAATCCAATCAATGACAGTAATAAATAGGAATGGCGCGAGGACATCTCCCTGCAAAACCCCTGTCATAACCTCAAAGTCTTGGCTGATGTAACCATCAAAAAGAACTGTCACGGATTAGGTTTGGACCCAAATGCAGCACACCGACACCAAGGACAGTTGGTGAAATTTATTATTAATATCCACACAGACAGGGGCAGGCAGAGACGTAGTCGGGGACAGGCAGGTGATCAGGAACCGGGCTGGGCAGACAAACCAGGCAGGGACAGGCAGAGGCATAGTCAGGGACGTTGGGCAGCGCGGCATTGTCAGACGGGGTCAGAGCGACGCTGTCAGACGGGGTCAGAGCGACGCTGTCAGACGGGGGCAGAGCGACGCTGTTAGACGGGGGCAGAGCAACGCTGTCAGACGGGGGCAGAGCGACGCTGTCAGACGGGGGCAGAGCGACGCTGTCAGACGGGGGGCAGAGTGACGCTGTCAGATGGGGGAAGAGCGACGTAAGGTGCCAGGAAGGACGAGCAGGTTGGCGTCTGTCGTTCCCACTCCGCTGTTCCCGACAGCCAGGCTATACCCTTCAGGTATTCGCTATTGCAGGCTATCTTAGCCCCCCTCAGAGGGAAAGGTGCAAGGCTGGGGCTCCGGTGCGAATCCCCACAGTGCAGGCACTGGAACAGGCGGCGGTTAAGCAGGAGGAGATGCTGGATATCACTGAGAGACTACGGCCGCTAGCGCCTGCGCCCTAGCCAAGACAGACAGAGCCAGGGCCAGCTGTGCACTGCTCCGTTGGAGGGGCCTGTGGTGACGTGGTGTGCGCTGGGTCCATTATGTTGTTACATCCACAGAGGCTCTCGTAGAAAGTTTGTTTACCACCAACCATGCCCGCCTGTATCATCCATTCCTTCCACCTGGACCACTGTTGCACGTCTGCCGTGTCATCAGAGCGCTGATGCTCTCGGTGTTAATAGCACGGGAAACACCGCGAGACTGCTACACACTGAGCTGTGCCAAAAACGGATTCCAGTTTACTCTGGACCCAACAGAAATCCACCATTTCATCCACAGTCAAAATAGAACTGATTAATGCACAATCCCTTTCAAACAAATCATCATTCATACAAGACCACATCATCAAAAATCTCACAGCACTGGTCGTGGTGGTGGCTTAGCAATAATACAAGAAATTAACTGGAACTGTCCCCCCTGCCTCTGCCTGTGCTATCCTCATTTGAATGCCTTGGATTTAAATGTAAACCTCCCCTCCCACTGACAATACAGCGCTAACTCTGCCAACATTATAATACTAGGAGACATAAATATTCACGTTGACACCCCCTCCTGTCACTATGCAGCCGAGTTCCTACACCTTCTGAACTGCCTCAACCTAACACAGCATGTTGATGTCCCCACACACACACTAGGGGACACACACTGGACCTTGTCATCACAAACTCTGCCCCCATTAGTAAACTAAACTATCAGTTTACAATCTAGGTGTGTCGGATCACAAGGCCATCTCAATGGAGCTGTCGCTCCTGCTACCCCGCACCAAACCCAAGCGTCAAATCCGTTTCAGAAATCTGAAAAACATCAACCCCGACACCATGACTTCGGATCTCCAGCATCTCTCCACAATAACTCCTACATCAGTCAATGAATCTGTGGACTTTTACAATAAATCTCTGAGTAATCTCCTGGATCTCCACGCCCCTGTCAAAACCAGAGCAGTCACTTTCACACGCTTAGCGAGCTGCGGAAAATGAAGACAGTGGGGCGTGTCCTCGAGTGGCACCTCAAGGCACGCACTGTTCACAGAACAAAGTCCCTCAGAGACACACGATCAAAATTCTACTCCACTATCATCAACAATAGCCCTGGCAACTCCAAGCAACTTTTTTCCACCATAAATCATCTCCTCAAACCTCAGACTCCCTTAACAAAGGCACCACAGAGGAGCAGTGTGATCATTTCCTCGCATTTTTTAGGAAAAAAGTAGAGACCATCCGCTCTCTCCTCTCAAACTCCGCTGCTCTTTCAGTCCTGACCGTCAACCCCCAGCCTGGACCTACCCAGCCTCTTTGCTGCTTCACTGACATCTCGCAGCATGAAGTTGAGGCCATCATCAAAAAGATGAAACCCTCCACCTGTGCCCTGGACCCCTTTCCCACAGCCCTGGTCAAATCTAACATTGGTGCCATAAGTCCCCTGATCACTTCAGTGATAAACCACTCCATCCAGTCTGGTCATGTTCCATCCCCATTAAAAGCTGCCGTCATCAAACCACTTTAAAAAACAAAAAACAAACCCATCTTAGACCCTGAAGTCCTTGCTAATTACAGACCCATCTCCAACCTGCCATTTCTATCAAAGGTGCTGGAGAAAGTAATTGCCATTCAGATTCAGGAACATCTCAAACTCAATAACCTCTTTGAAAAATTCCAGTCTGGTTTCCACCAGGGCCACAGTACAGAAACTGCCTTAGTCAGGGTGACCAATGACCTGCTGATGACAGCTGACACCGGATCTCCATCCCTCCTCATCCTTCTGGATAGAACTGCAGCATTTGACACCGTCGACCATGACATTCTACTCCATCGTCTTCGCTCGACAATTGGACTCTCTGACTCTGCCCTAAACTGGTTCACCTCATATCTCACCGTGAGGACTGAGCACGTCACCTTGGGAGCGGCAAAATCACAAACACACTCTGTGAACTGTGGAGTCCCTCAAGGATCAGTCCTCGGCCCCACCCTTTTCACCATATACATGTCCCCCCTTGGTCGTGTCATCAGCCGGCATGGAATATCGTTCCATTGCTATGCTGATGACACACAGCTCTACATCAGAACAAACCCAACCCCCTCCGCACCTCTGCCATCATCCAACATAACCACATGCCTGGAGGAGATAAAGGTGTGGATGAAGCACAACTTCCTTCAATTAAACAGCTCCAAGACTGAAGCCATTCTAGTTGGCACTCCACATCAGGTCCTTTCATCCTCCATCACCAGCATCACCTTCTCCGGTCAGAACATTTCACTCTCATCCACTGTTATCAATCCGGGTGTTAAAATGGATCCTCACCTGACCTTTGAGGCCCACATCAAACAAACATGCAAGACCTCCTTCTACCACCTCAGAAATATCGCTAAACTCCGCCCCACACTCTGTCTGTCAGTCTGCCAGATGCTGAAAAGCTTGTCCACGCCTTTGTCTCCTCGAGGCTAGACTATCGTAACGCAGTTCTCATTTGGATTCCTAGCAAGAACATCCAGAAGCTGCCATACATCCAGAACAGCGTCGCTAGGATCCTGATGAGAATGCAAGTATGAACACATCACACCCATACTCAAATCACTGCACTGGTCTCTGGTCCTGGTCCTGTCTCACTCAGGATTGATTACAAAATCACCCTCTTCACCTATCAGTGCATTCATGGAAATGCTCCCTCCTACATCAAAGAACTGCTCACCCCACAAACCTCCACGAGGAGCCTACACTCTGAAAAGGCAAACCTCCTCCTTCCCCCCAGGACCAAATTGAAAACTATGGGAGACCGGGCCTTCTGCTCCGCTGCTCAGAGACTGTGGAATGCCCTCCCAAACCAGCTGAGGACACCACAGACTGTGGATGCTTTTAAAAACGCATCTTTTAATGCCCCGTTTTAGCCCAATCTGGGGAAAAGACCAATTTAAACAAGGAACAACGGACCGAGGTTTCCATCATTGGGCAACCAAAGGTCTAACAAAAATAGTGGACATGTTCCAAAACGAAATGTTGATGTCATTTGAACAGTTGCGTACTAAATTTGGTCTTTCAAATTGCAGATTTTTTAAAATACTTACAGGTATGAAGCTCTATAACTGCGTCCCGCAATCAGTTATTAACTCCCCCCCCCCCCACTGTCTGAACTGGAACAATTGATCTCTAATAATTGTCATGGAAAAAAGCGTATTTCAGTGCTATATGACTTGTTGGTTGTTAACTCAACTGAATCCTCTACCGACCGGCTTAACACTTGGAAGGAAGCTATACAGCAGGATATTTTCTTGGAAGACTGGGCTGTGATATGTACAGAGGCACATAGACAAACTGCCAATACAAGATTAAAACTGCTGCAACACAACTGGCTAATGCGCACGTACATAACACCCGCAAAATGACATCAGTTCAACAATAACATTCCAGATACTTGTGTTAAGTGTCAACAGTCTAAAGGCACACTTTTCCACTGCATGTGGGAGTGCAAAGAGACTGCAACTTTGCTAGATGAATGCTAAAAAAAATGCTAGATGTTAAGATACTCTTGATCCTAAATTGTGTATTTTGGGACGTTATCCTTCCGCCCTAGTCATAACAAAGAATAAAAATAGTCTCATAAACATGTGTTTACTCCAAGCAAATCTCTCTATTGCCTCGTCATGGAAGAACCGTCAGAGGCCACAGGTATGGGCCTATGGCTGAGGGACATGAGTTATTGCTGTTCTATGGAGAAGATAACAGTAAAAAAAAAAGGAAACCTTTGATAGAGTTTGGGGCCCGTCTACTCAACTGTTAGGGAATGTTAATGTGTCAAACATGCTAATAAATCTGAACAATGGGACTCCATGAGAGGGATCTGGTTAAAGAAAAAGTAAAGTACCTCTTGATCTGTTGTGACTATGTACACTTTTTAGGATAATGATGCTGCTGCACAATTGTTTGTTTGTTTTTTTGGTCGTTTTTATTTCATGTTATGTCATTTTTATAATATATACTTTATTATTGTTATTATTATTATTATTATTATTATTATATATTTCTATATCTTTTTTTTCAAATTACGTCCTGTCTTGTCTCGTTTTTTGTTTTTTTACATTTTTGATATAAAGTTTGTATGTCGTGTCTTGTAACTTTGTAGTTTAAAAAAAAGAAAAATTAATAAAAATATTGTTTTAAAAACAAAAAACAAAAAAAACGCATTTTAAAATAGCCTTTTATTAGATTTGTAAAACCCCCACTTGTTGCCATGCCGGCGTAAACGTCGCTGCTTTTATTTTGTTGTTTTATTAGTTTTTGTTGTTTTGTTTCAACCATTTTACTCTGTAGCACTTTGAGTTTTGTCTACTCCAATGAAAAGTGTGCTTATAAATAAAATGTATTATTATTATTATTATTATTATTATTATTATTAAAGCCCTCCTCCTCCTACTCTCGCCCTTTTTGCAGAGGCATAGATAAAAATAAATTGATGGTCATCAGACCAATGTTCTGAGATGTCATGAGTGATCCAACGATGCTCTGGTATACCAATCATATAACACAAGGTGTTGATTGACCTTAATTTCCCTCGGGATAAATAAAGTTATCTTGAATCTTGAATCTTGATTCACATCCTTTACATCCGTTGGTCGAATTGTCCAGCTTGTTATAAAGTTCGCACATTATAAGTAGATGTTATGACATCGTGGAGTCGTACACGACGGTGTTGGTCTGCTTGTGAAGCTTCGGGCGTGTCAGACCCCATAGGTCCTTTCCGGGTTTCCCCCTATGGGTCAATGAGAGTCACTGCCCGGGTGCCCTTGAGCAAGGCACCAGACCCCTCCTCCACTGCTCCCCCTGTATAGACAATAGCTGCCCACTGCTCCTGATACTAGGATGGGTTAAATGCAGAGGAACTAATTTCACTTTGTTTATATGTATGTGACCAATCAAAAGGATTCAATCCCCCACATTTAGATTTAGATTTAGATTTAGATTAAATTAGATTCAAATGTATTGTCATTGTACAGTGAAAATAATTCAGCATCTAAACCAGAGTGCAAATGTTGCAGTAAAGTGCATGGTAATATATAATGTACAGTTTACAGTTTACAGTTGCTAAAATAAAGTCTACTAGGTATAAAAACAGTTATAAGGTTACTTATAGAGTATGTGTGAGATATGAGCATAATCAGTAAGTATTAGTATTTAACAGGGAGATGAGAGTCAGGGGTGTGAAAAACAAAGGGTATTATGAAAAACAGAATAAATATATATAAATATATATAAATGTATATACAGCAGGGATATGCAGTTCTATCAACAGTTGAGGATTCAAATATATACGGCAGGTACAGTAAAAATGTACACATGTTTAATATGTCAATATGAATACCCCAGTGTTATGCTATTGTCTGCTTCAACTAATGTACACCTTGTAAGTCGCTTTGGATAAAAGCGTCTGCCAAATGCCCTAAATGTAAATGTAAATGTAAATGTTTACAGGTATGTTATCAATAAATATGTAAACTATAGGTAGAGGTAGGTAGGTAGTTGTGATCACAGTGCAAGGCAGTTGAAGACATTGATGGTGATGTATTATTATTATTATTATTATTATAGGATATATTGAGCAGAGGGGGGGGGGCAGCAGGGGGGGCGGGGTCTGTCATCATGGTGCAGAGTTCAGGGAGATGACAGCTGAGGGGAAGAAGCTGTTCCTAAGCCTGCTTGTCTTGGAACAGAGGTTTCTATAGTGCCTCCCGGAGGGGAGGAGGGCCAACAGTCCATGGTCGGGGTGAGAGGGGTCATCCACTATTCTTTGTGCTTTCCTCAGACACCGTTTGTGGTGGATAGTGTTTATTGCAGGGAGGGGTAGTCCAACGATGCGTTGGGCGGTTTTCACCACCCTCTGCCGCGCTTTCCCGTCGGAAACGAAGTGCAGTTGCCGTACCGCACTGGGATGCAGTTGGTGAGGATGCTTTTGATGGCACACCGGTAAAAGTTCACCAGAATCTGAGGTGACAGGTGGGCTTTCCTCAGTCTCCTCAGGAAGAAGAGCCTTCTTTACCAGTGCACTGTTCATGAGTCGTGGGTGAAGAGGGAGTGGAGGACACAGCCCTGGGGGACGCCGGTGTTCAGGGTGAGGGTGGAGGAGGTGATATTGGCTAACCTGACTGACTGGGGTCTGTTGGTTAGGAAGTCCAATAACCGTGTTACAGACAGAGAGGTTAATGTCAAGATTCTTGGTTTTCATGAGGTCACCAAGTTTGAAGATGAGTTTGGAGGGGATGATGGTGTTCATCGTCGATGAACAGCATTCTCACCTGGGTGTTGCTCTCGTCCAGGTGGGAGAGAGCGGAGTGAAGAGCTGAGTAAATGGTGTCCTCCGTGCCCCTGTTGGTATATTGGTATTTATCCAGTGAGGGTGAGAGGCCAGATTTGAGGTGAGCCAGGACCAGCCTCTCAAAGCACTTCATGATGATGGGGGTGAGTGCAACAGGGCGGAAGTCGTTGAGGCTCGCTGCAGAGGGGAGTTTTGGCACCGGCACAATAGAGGTGGTTTTAAAGCACGCTGGGACAACTGCCTGAGCTAGTCAGCAGCTTCAAGTTCCTCGGCGTGCACATCTCCGAGGACGTCACATGGTCCACGCGCACCACACACGTGGTGGAAAGGGCATCAGCATGGGCCCCCGCATCCTGAGAACATTCTACACCGGCACCATGGAGAGTGTTCTTACAGGGTGTATCACCGCCTGGTACGGGAACTGCACCGCACTCGAGCGCAGAGCGCTTCAAAGGGTGGTGCGGACGGCCCAGTATATCGTTGGAGGTGAGCTCCCCTCCCTCCTGGATATTTACAACCAGCGGTGCGTGGCCAAGGCCAAACACATCATAAAAGACATTGCCCACCCCAGCCACGAACTGTACTCACTGTTACAGTCAGGCAGGCGATACCGCAGTATCAAGTGGCGTACAAATAGACTTAGAGATAGCTTCCACAGTCAGGCCATCAGGCTGCTGAACAAGGGCATATAGCATAAAACAATGTTTATTTTATTACATTGATTTATATATATATATTGCTCTTTTTCTGTGCTGATATATTGCATTTTATAAATAGCATTTTTATTTATATATATTTAACTTGTACAGTTTTGTACTTTTTTACTTTTTTACTTTATTCGATTCTGTTTTTATTTTTTCTGCTGTCTGTCGTCGGGTATTGCACATAAGATTTTCACTCACTGCTTATACTTGAAGTGAAGTGACAATAAATATGACTTGACTTGACTTGACCTGACATGTTGAAAATGTCCGTAAGGACCTCGGTCAGCTGCTCAGCGCAGTTCCTGAGCACACGACCGGGGATGCCATCAGGACCAGCTGCCTTATGCGCATTTGTTCTGCTCAGTGCCGCATGCATGTCTGTGGGGGAGAGGGTGATAGGGTAGAGGATAGGGTGGTCAGCGGGGAGAGGAGCCCTGGTGGGCCGTTCGGGGTTGTTCCGGTCGTAGCGAGCATAAAAATGATTGAGCTTGTCAGGGAGGGATGAGTCAGCGGTTGGGGGGGGGGGAGTTGTTGGAGGGTTTGTAATCCGTGATGGCCTGGATGCCCTGCCACATGCGTCGGGGATCAGAGTTGTTGAAGTGGTCTTCAACTCTAAGCTTGTGGTTGAGCTTGGCCCACTTGATGCCCTTGTTCAGGTTAGCCCTGGCTAAACAGTAGGCCAGTGCATCGCCCGACCTAAATGCAGCATCACGTGCCTTTAGGAGTAGGCGGACCTCTCTGTTCATCCATGGCTTCTGGTTGGGGAATGTTGTGATCTGTTTGAGGGTGGTGACGGTGTCAATGCTGGAGTTGATGTTATCCAAAACAGGAGGCGTAGGAGGCGTATGTCGGTGTGGGAGTCCAGGGTAGACTGGGAGGCAAACAGGCTCCAATCCGTGTGTACAAACCGGTTCTGCAACTCAGAGTCTGCTCCCTCAGGCCACACTTTGACTGTCCTCACGGTAGGTACCGTGGTACGGTAGATGAGTGGTGTGTCTCAAGTAGACAAATAAAGACTTGTGACTGGGACTATGGGAGGATAACAACAGGTAGGGTTTCTTATAGACCTGTATACTTAAGTGTTGCACTGTTTACATATCCCTCTGCTGCTGGGACACTTTATATAGTGTTGACCACTTATGGTCGATGATGGCCGAGCATATTTTTTAATGATCAGAACTTAGTTCCCTAATGATATGCGTAGCATTTCACGGTCAATTGATTTCATGATTACTAACTTTTTTAATGAGCACTTGTGGGCTAGAGCTTCACTGCCTCTAAGTCCAGGGGTAACATTTGTCTGGTCCTCTTTGTCTGATACTATTGCTCCAGAAGAGGCTAACACACACACAGACACACGCACACACATAGACACATAGACACACACACACACACACACACACACACACACACACACACACACACACACACACACACAAGACACACACACAACACACACACACACACACACACACACATAGACACACACACATACACACACAGACACACACACACACACACACACACACACACACACACACACACACACACACACACACATAGACGCACACACACACACACACACAGACACAGACACACACACACACACACACACACACACACACACACACACAGCACACACACACATACACACACACACACGCACCACACACACACACACACCAACACAGAATACAAGTGTGGATGACATTTTCAACCAAATATCTCAGTATTGATATTGGGACAATAGTGTGTGGATGACTATTGGTGCTTTCACTAAATATTTACACAATGAAAAAAGTGATTATAAATAATCATGTTGTACTGGGTTGCATCACACATACTGAACTCTCTGGAATGTAGAAGGAGTAAGCGATTGTACATTTAGCAGGTAGGGCTAACAGTAGCATGGAACATGCTAGAAGGCGAAAATACAACAACACAGCAACCAACTGGAGCAGCTCGAGGTGTGAGATAGCATTCAGCGTTTTCCTGAGCTACTGCAGGGACCACCAGGGCTCTCTCAATGCTATTTGTGATAGCAGCCAGGCTACCAATAAAATATTTGTTATCTCACAGTACAGGGACAGGTATGGACAACGCTTTACATAACACAAGGAGACACACAGCTCGAGCAAAGCAAGGAAAACAACAGCATGGTGCAGGATTGGTTCGGGACTTGATCCATGGGTTGACGACCTTTGGTTCCACAGTCAGAGGAATGGTCCACAGTTCATGTGTTAAGCTTTTCCCTCTGCAGTCCCTGAAAATCCAGCCTTCCCCTTTGGAATGCTTCATCTTCTTAATGACTAACGGATCTGGATGTACTGGAAACTCACTTTGGATTGAAGCGCCTGCACTATGTCTAAATGCCGACGGCCTGAATCCTCAGAAAGAATGATGAAATATTAGGGATTCATCTTTTAGTCTAGATTGTAAAACAATTTGCCCTGTGGTTGCTACCCACGGAGCCAGAGACATACCCAGAAACATCCAGATATAGAACTAACACAGCTATGTGGTTATAACCATATGATGCTTACTGCACGCCTTGATAACCATTCATATCATAATGAGAAGTACATGACAGCTTTCTCATGTCCATCACCACTTTACACAAAAGCACACAAAGAACGAAGAAACCAAGGGTTCATCTGAGACACTCTCCCAGCTCCACACGCTGACATGATGTGTCACAACGGTTTACCTTCACCAGGACCTCTCTCTCTCCCCCCCCCCCCCCACTCGCTCTCTCTCTCTCTCCTCTCTCATCTATCTCTCTCTCTCCCCCCCCTCTCTCTCTCTCTCTCTCTCTCTCTCTCTCTCTCTCTCTCTCTCTCTCTCTCTCTCTCTCTCTCCCCCCCTCTCTCTCTCTCTCTCCCCCCCACTCTCTCTCTCTCTCTCCCCCCCCCCCCACTCTCTCACTCTCCCCCTCCCTCTCTGTGGTCGGGGTGTTTTTACCTTCACCAGGTCCTCCAGCTCTGAGGAGTTGACGCAGTCATGTCCCGTGAGGAACTCCAGCTTCTGGGCGAGGATGGCCAGCCTCTGGGAGATCTCGTGGGGCCTCTCCAGGGCCTGGAACACGGTGGCGCCCACGATGAGGTACAGCACCACCAGGAAGAAGATGGCCGACACGGTCTTCCACCTCATGACGGTGGTCCGCGTGTCGTACTCGTCCTCGGGGACGGCGAACACCGGGGGCGTGGCCGAGAAGGAGAGGCGGGGCTTGGAGTTGTGCACCGCAGACTTGGGGTCAAGGAGGTCAGGTGCGGCCACTGTGAGGACGGACGGACGGATGGACGGATGGATGGGCGGAGAGAGGGGAGGAGAGAGGGTCAGAGAGAGAGAGAGAGAGAGAGAGAGAGAGAGAGAGAGAGAGAGAGAGAGAGAGAGAGAGAGAGAGAGAGGGGGAGGAGGAGAGGGTCAGAGAGAGAGGGTCAGAGAGAGAGAGAGAGAGAGAGAGAGAGAGAGAGAGAGAGAGAGGAGGAGAGGGAGAGAGAGAGAGGAGAGAGAGAGAGAGAGAGAGAGAGAGAGAGAGAGAGAGAGAGAGAGAGAGAGAGACAGAAGAGAGAGGAGAGAGAGAGAGAGAGAGAGCCAGAGAGAAAGACAGAAAGGATTCGATTACAGAGACTATAATTAAGTTTGTACATACAAATAAAGTATAGGCTGTATGTATATCCCACCCATCTAGTCATCAAGTGAGAAGACATTATCTCGCTCGATCAATCCACACTCGCTCGCACACAATAATACAATTGATAAATATTATGGTTTGGTATTTTGTATATTCCTCAGGCTATGAACCGCATGTTGAGCACCGTGGCACGCTATATATATATATATATATATAATATTTATATGCACAATATATTGTCTAGTAAAGGGAACTGATTGCCAACAGAAGCACACGAAGAACTTGTAGCTCCTTCTCTCTCTCTCGATGTGTGCAGGATTACTAGTAGAATAAATCAATAAATCCTAATTAACACGCACATTGCTCGCAACATGCGTGCATGTAGGCTAACCTATGGCAAAGAAAATGATATATATATATATATTAAAAATATATATGTATATATATATAAATATATATAAATATATGTAAATAGATATATATAATTATATATATATATATGTTTACATAATTGTATGTTTACATACATATATATATATATATATATATACATCACACACATATATATAGAAATATATGCATAGAAATATATGTATATATATATGCCATTATGACATTTTTAATTTGAAAAAAGCCTTTGGTAGTCACCTACTTCTCCTCTACCATCTCTTCCCCGATCGTCCGTCTTCTACGCCGACTCAAATGTTCAGAAATGCAGCCCGGCCACACGTGCATGGATCCATCAACCGATCGATCTTTGATTCCAATTCCAATGTGTCTTCTGACCGATCTTGCTTGCTACCTTTTGCGTCGCGCGACTCGCGACTCGCTTCCGATCAAAAATCCAAAATCCAAAAATCAATCAATCAGTCAAACTCAATCATCATCATCTTGAACTAAGAATACGTTATCATTAATACTCATTCATAAGTTCATCATCATATCCACAATTGCGTTTGGGAACAACGTGTTCCCCACGTATGATGGTCGGTCCATGGGTCCTAAGTTACACAACAAAAGCGCACGAAATGAAAAGACGTCCGTCCGTCCCCCCTCTCCCCCCTCTCCTCTCCCCCCTCTCCTCCCTCCCCCCCACACGGAGGAGTCGTCCCGCCGCGCGGGGTTTCACGAGACATCGCGCCCCCAAGGCGCGGCGGGTCACAGAGCGGGCGAAGAGCGGTCGCTGCGAGCGTCAGCCGCGCGCACTGACCGAAGACACGCTGCTGCTGCCGCTGGATGCACTGAACAAGCGTTACTAAACTCCCCATGCACCTCTCTCGCTCGCTCGCTCGCACTCTCTCTCTCTCTCTCTCTCTCTCTCTCTCTCTCTCTCTCTCTCTCTCTCTCTCTCTCTCTCTCTCTCTCTCACCTCTCTCCCTTTCATTCCCCACCCCTCTCTCTCCCGCTCGCTCTTGCGCGCTCTCTCTCAACCCTCTCTCCCATTCCTTCCCCTCTCTCTCTCTCTCTCTCTCTCTCTCTCTCTCTCTCTCTCTCTCTCTCTCTCTCTCTCTCCAACCCTCTCTCCATCCTTCCCCTCTCCTCTCTCTCTCTCTCTCTCTCTCTCTCTCTCTCTCTCTCTCTCTCTCTCTCTCTCTCTCTCTCTCTCTCTCTCTCCCAACCCTCTCTCCCATCCTCCCTCTCTCCTCTCTCTCATGTCTGCCTCCCCACAGCACTCCCCCAGGTAGCCACGCCCCCTTGTTAATTCGATTGACTTCTCCCTCATGTTTCCCCGCCTGAGTGATTGTCTGCCCCAACGCACCTGGTGGTTTCCACCTGTTTAAATAGTCTGCGTCTTCCTTTGTTCTGGGCCAGTTCATCTTGTTTCATGTCAGAGAACCAGCGACTTGTTTCATGTCAGAGAACCAGAGAACCAGCGTCTCGTTTCATGTCAGAGAACCAGAGAACCAGCGTCTCGTTTCATGTCAGAGAACCAGAGAACCATCGTCTTGTTTCACGTCAGAGAACCAGAGAACCAGCGTCTTGTTTCATGTCAGAGAACCAGAGAACCAGAGAACCAGCTTCTTGTTTCATGTCAGAGAACCAGAGAACCAGCGTCTTGTTTCACGTCAGAGAACCAGCGTCATGTTTCATGTCAGAGAACCAGAGAACCAGCGTCTTGTTTCATGTCAGAGAACCAGAGAACCAGAGAACCAGCGTCTTGTTTCACGTCAGAGAACCAGCGTCATGTTTCATGTCAGAGAACCAGAGAACCAGAGAACCAGCTTCTTGTTTCATGTCAGAGAACCAGCGTCATGTTTCATGTCAGAGAACCAGAGAACCAGAGAACCAGCTTCTTGTTTCATGTCAGAGAACCAGAGAACCAGTGTCTTGTTTCACATCAGAGAACCAGCGTCATGTTTCATGTCAGAGAACCAGAGAACCAGCGTCTTGTTTCATACCAGAGAACCAGAGAACCAGCGTCTTGTCTCATGTCAGAGAACCAGAGAACCAGCGTCTTGTTTCACGTCAGAGAACCAGAGAACCAGCGTCTTGTTTCATGTCAGAGAACCAGCATCTTGTTTCATGTCAGAGAACCAGCGTCATGTTTCATGTCAGAGAACCAGCGTCTTGTCTCATGTCAGAGAACCAGAGAACCAGCGTCATGTTTCATGTCAGAGAACCAGAGAACCAGCGTCTTGTTTCATGTCAGAGAACCAGAGAACCAGAGAATCAGCGTCTCCTTGTCTTCCACGGTCATGTTATTTGGTCTTGTGCGTTGGAGCTTTAAGCTTTTCCCTCATCTGAGTGGTTTGTGTTTCACTAAAGACTCTTTGTTTTGATACTTTTGTCTGGAGTCGTGCATTTGGGGGTTCGGGTCCATATTTCGGTCGCGACAAGGACATGTTAATGTGGACCGGGGGGGCACTCACGGGCCGTGCCTCTCTCCGTCGGCCTCCGCATTACGGTAGAACCGTAAATATGAGGACAGCTGTTTACGATAATCGTATTTTGTGTGTGTGTGTGTGTGTGTGTGTGTGTGTGTGTGTGTGTGTGTGTGTGTGTGTGTGTGTGTGTGTGTGTGTGTGTGTGTGTGTGTGTGTGTGTGTGTGTGTGTGTGTGTGTGTGTGTGTGTGTGTGACAAAGCACTACTGCGGTAAGTGGATTGGGCGAGAGCGACATTGGCCCTCCCCTTGAATGACAAATGAAACTGACTTCACCGGGATCCACTCAGTAGGCAACCGCGCTTGCTGCCACACACACCACACACACACACGCACACACAGACACACACACACGCTCACTCACACTCACACACACACACACACGCTCACGAACACTCACACACCACACACACACACACACGCGCACACACACACACACATACGCTCGCTCACACTCACACACACACGCACACACACACACACTGGAGCCGGCCGATGCACTATGTCAGAGTTGACGGTTGACACCAAAAGGACCAACCTGCATTGGGATGATTGACAGATGAACCAAGTGTAAAAGAAAACCTGCTCTTTTTCTCCATCTCACAGATGCAAAAAACCAGCAAACCGGGACCTGCCCTGAAGACTTAGTTAAAAGGTCATGTCCAGCATATGGTGAACTTCTCGTGTGTGTGTGTGTGTGTGTGTGTGTGTGTGTGTGTGTGTGTGTGTGTGTGTGTGTGTGTGTGTGTGTGTGTGTGTGTGTGTGTGTGTGTGTGTGTGTGTGTGTGTGTGTGTGTGTGTGTGTGTGTGTGTGTACGAGCAGAACGGAACGGATGCAGAACTTTAACCGGTTATATTTTGGATCAGCCTTTTGTTGCTTTTAATCCCAGCGCCCCCTGAGGTTTTCCAGTTCCAGGGCTCCTGGTTGCCTGGTTGGTTACAGCCTTTTCCTTGACAGAATACTGTAGCCACAGTTCTTTGCATGTGGTCAATTTGTTATTAAGAAGGGACAGGCGAGGCCACGTCTGTTCTTAAAGAAATGTTTAACGCTGGCTCTTCATAAAACGAGGCTGTCGAAAACAGTAGAAAGACGCAACAAAATAATCACCAGAGAACAACAGTTGGAACCACAGCCCTAGAGAACCGGTGCTACATGACCAGAGAATAACAGTTGGAACCACAGCCCTAGAGAACCGGTGCTACATGACCAGAGAACAACAGTTGGAACAACAGCCCTAGAGCCAGCTGACGACACATTTTCCAAAGGGGAATTGATCATTGTTCTTTAGCATTTAGGCCTACTACCCACATGGTGCAAAGCTGGTTGCAAATCTGCAAATTATTCTTTTAGTTTGTTTCTCAAATGTGTTTCATTTTCTTCTCTCCTCTCCTCCTCCTCCTCTCCTCCCCTCCTCCTCCCCTCCTCCTCCTGTCCTCCTTTGCAGGAGCCTCTTGCAGGACGATGAAAATGAACCTGTACTTGTACTTGTAGCCTGGTTTGGACTCTTTGCTTTTGTACATATTATTTTGAGCTTTCAGTGAGAAAGGCGGTGGTGGTGGTGGTGGCGGTTGGTGGCATGGGGGATGGCGTGTATGGGGGGGGTGGGGGTGTGTGTATGATGGAGACACACACAGAGCCACCATAAGTGACCTGAATTTCAACAACCTTATCTGTGGATGCCACAGATAACACATCTAATGACACATATAATGGAAGCAACCGGTTATCTCCACAAGTCTCCCGGTAAAGAAAGGATTCCAGGAGGCCGATAACCGGACTGCACTGAATGAGTGCGAGAATCAATTTAGCTGGAATGTATCCCCTAATCTCCATCACTTCCTCCCTCCACGATCATACAGATGGAACCACTCCCACTCGCTGTAATCAAGCAGTCTACTGCTCAGTAATTGTCCAAGGTTCAGGTCAAGAAGTGTTTGTTTTCAGCTGAGCGGCAGCACCTCTTCCAGGCACCCTGCCAACAGAACCCAAAGGGGCTGTTGACAGCATTGGGTGAGGAGGTTGAGTATTCCTGTAAGGTAAACAACTAAATATATTCCCTTTGTACTGTGTTCTTTTCCATTCAAACCATCGACTGTAACATGCACCGGAACATTGACGTGCATTACAGCATGGTTTTTATTCTGAATATCAAATATATCCTAGCAACAAAACTTCACAGAGCATGTGAATAAATTACAAGGAAACTCCAAAGTCCCCAGATGGGGTCTGAAGGGTAGAGGGTCCTCAGGAGAGAGAGAGAGAGAGAGAGAGAGAGAGAGAGAGAGAGAGAGAGAGAGAGAGAGAGAGAGAGAGAGAGAGAGAGAGAGAGAGAGAGAGAGAGAGAGAGAGAGAGAGAGAGAGAGAGACAAGAGGAGAGTGAGAGACCAAGAGTGAGAGAGACCGAGAGTAGGAGAGAGAGAGTAGAGAGAGACCAAGAGAGACCAGCGAGAGAGAGACCAAGAGAGACCAAGCGAGAGAGAGACCAAGAGAGACCAAGAGAGACCAAGAGAGAGAGAGAGAGATGTAGCAGCTGCACATCTCCTCATCTGCTATTTTTGGACAGGTCTTTTCCCTCTTCAGGAAGCCAAACCTGTACATCTATGTGTGTGTACAACATCCGTATGTGTGTGTGTGTGTGTGTGTGTGTGTGTGTGTGGTGTGTGTACAACATCTGTGTGTATGTGTGTGTGTGTACAACATCCGTGTGTATGTGTGTGTGTGTGCGGGTGTGTGTGTGTGTGCTTCCACATATCATGTGCTAATTTAACGGTTTCTCTCCAGGAGGACTGTGAGACAGGAAAGTGTAGCATCCGGTGAGCGATGCTAATTGCATCACTGGTCCACATTGTTCAGTCAGGCCCATACCTGCTAATGTCCCGGCCGTTGGTGCACAGTCCTGGTTTATTATACATTGAAGTACTACTCACCAGATACTTATCATTAAACCAGCTGTTTGAAATGGGTGGGTTTGCTTTTTATTTAATCTCACTTTCACAACATGTCATTAACATTACACCAACATACTTTGGCTTTAAAAGATTTTTGTAATAATACATTTACAAAAAAACAATAACCATATAATTTAAGTCACTTTGCTGCTTTTTTTGCTGCATTTTTTGTTTATTTATTTGATTGTTTATTGTTTATTGTATATATTATTCTTATTTTTGTGGTGTTGTTTTTGGAGATTTATACTGCGGGAGGCTATGTACTTGTTACAAATGGCCAATCTAATTGTATCTTGTATCTTGTATCAACTGCAATTTCATTTCTGGGTGTCGTTATTAAGACCAAAATAGACAATGTTTTGTCTCAGTGGTCACACACAAATTGAATTTCAAACTGAAGAATCGGCCAAAAGTATTGAATGTCTTGGGATAAAACAATCCCCACCCATCAAGCACAAAGAGACTTTAACTGGACAATCTTTGAACAATCATGCAAAGTTCATTCCAGGAGTTCCAGTGTATTTAGGTATGAAGGGTGAAGATGGAACATATAATACTATATAATGTTCAGCTTTCACCAAATGCTGTTGGTTCAAAACGTCTCTGTTGTTACAGTCTGATGTTTAACTCACTATGGATGTGATCGTCGTTTTTAAGTAGCTGGTTGTGAAAGACAATCCCTCTCCAAAAGAGTAACTCTAGAATCACAAATCAAAGTTGATCTGCTTTTGCTGAGTGCTCCTGCAAAACACACCACCAAACAAGCATGGCCAGGTGCACACACACACACACACGCACGCACGCACGCATGCACATGCACACACGCACACACGCACACACCAGCGCACACGTAAACAAATAAACAGGCCGTCATTGTATTAAAAAGAGAAAGAGAAAAATCCTGAGTGTTTGTGGCAGATGCTCGCTGCTACATAAATTACTTTACAGCTTTAGGACTTTGGGGTGGAAGGGGTGTTCTGTTTTTGCAGAGAATTATGCTTCCACTTAAGCAACATTGGATTGAGTGACCTCCCCTGAGCAAAAGGTACACACACACACACACACACACACACACACACACACACGCCCATAGCACACACATGCACACGCACATATGCACACCCACACACATGGGCAGACACACACATTCTCTCTCGCTCTCACATACGCACACATATGCATGCCCACACACACACACACACACACACACATGCACGCCCATAGCACACACATGCCACCTATGCACACCCACACGCATGGGCAGACACACACATTCTCTCTCTCTCTCACATACGCACACATATGCATGCCCACACACACACCCACACACACACACACACACACACACACACACATACACACACACACACACACACAGGGGGGTTTGCGTTAACATTGCTACACTTAGATTTTTATCTATCGAGAGTACAGGGGTACGGTGGCCCAGGAGGGTAATGTGCCTCCTCACAGTAGGTATCGTGACACTAATGGTACTGTGTTATTATTCAGCGTTGACTGGCAGGTGGTGGTTACTGGTGGTTATGAATCAATCTGCTCAATCACTTGTTTTCATGTTTCTTTGCACGTCGTTCATTCCACTCGACGACGGACGGAGAGCTGAGGCCCCTAGATGTGCTCCTTGGAGGGTCTCCAGGCCGTCCCCATGTATTGGGTGTGGTGTGGTGTGGGCCCCAGTGTGTGTCTCTACAAACCCCCTGCTGTGGATAAAGGGGTGAGGCTGGTGCCCCAGTGCGGGGAGCACGCTCCTCACTGATAATTGCCGATCCAGGCCTCATGTGACGGCTAATCAAGGGCACGAGACGTCATCCAGTTCTTCTCTCCACAAGACGTAAATAGGCTTTCCCCCCTTTGATGCCTTACACTGAGCGTCCCAAAAGACTCACTTCTGTCTTACTCACCAGTCGTTGTTCCTCCCTCGTAC